>VZSE01006895.1:351329-465352 GCA_013398275.1 Promerops cafer | reverse complement strand
GATCATTATACCTTTGGTTTTAACCACTCTGGGGTCTCCTGCCAAGTGTGGTTTACTGATGACACATCATCGTGGCACCAGGAATGGACTTGTTGATAAGTTAAATAATGGGACTCCTTTCAGACCATTTTTATAGCTGAAAAGTCTCATGGCATAAAAGAGTCATCATACAGTTATTTCACTGTGGAAAACTGTTATTTTTCTTAGAATAACTTTGAACTCTGTAACTTTTTGGGAAGGGGGTTGTTTTTCAAATAAAACCCTGCTTCCTTTCTTCCCCAAAAAACTCAGCTTGTATTAGCTGGAACGATACCAAATCCACAAAGATATGTATTCAGACAGATTGTAAATTTAGCTAGAGCATTTATACATTACTAAATCCAAACAAAGATCTAAAGCAAGACGCCAAATATCACACACACACAAAAGTTCCAAAAGATATGGATTGGGATTTTTAAAGCTGAGTAAGGGACTCAGCCACACAAGTTCGAAAGAAATTGATTAACAATGTGGTTGATAATCTTGGTTTATATGCCAAGTTAAATCCTGGTATAACTTCATTGTCTTCAAGTGGAGTGGCACTGCAAATGTATTTGACAGATAGTCATGATTCCTCTCCAAGAATAACTTCTAAGGCAGAAGTTTTAAACATGAGTGAATGAAAGTCCTGTGCCAAGTCCTACCCTAATTTATGCCCTGTACAAAACAGCTGACTTGGAAGCCAGGGTGTCAGGAAAGGCAGAAAGAGACAGGAGTCTGTTCTTCCTTTGCTGGGACGTTACATCAGTTCCCTCTGGGGATGGTCATGTCTCTGAAAAACACAGCAGGAATCCACGAGGCAGTTTGCTGGAGATTCTCTCCTTCCAAGCCTGCAAGTTCTTGTATTTCACAAGCTGTAAGTGTTCAGGGAAGAGCCTGGACTAGTTTCAGTGGAGGGCCATGAAATTCACTCCTATTAACTACTGCATCAATCTGAACCTTGGCTGCTTCCAGATGAATTTGAGGATGAGCACTGGAAATGGCCATTTTAATATGATTATTGGAATTAGTCACTTAATTTAATCAGAAAATAATGTGTTTCAGACAGTCTCGGCCCCAATGTTAATTTTGAATCAAAACCCAATTTGGATTGGTTTCCTTTAGTCTGTTGGGTTATTTTTGGCTCATTATTAGCATTAAACATGTCTAAGTTAAACTGACTGGTCAGGCAGTACACACACCTTTGCTCAGGTGGGAGGGAATTAATGCCCACCTCAACTCATCTTTCATGCAGCATTACTAAGGACATGGGGGGATTTGATTATTTTGCCCAAAGCATCGTTTAAGCCAGCAGCAGCAATCTGACTGCTCCAGCTCTAAGTCTAGTGAACTGCTAATGTCCTCACCCCTAATTCTTCTGCTGGCAGAGTTATTTTACAGAAAAGTGATGTCATCTGGCAGTGAGTGAGCTCAACATAAACAGCGTGGCTCCACAGTAATACCCCTGCTCCAGGGGATCATTGCTGGGGCAGGGGGCACGAGCCAGCAAGCTGGGCTCCACACTGACAGCCCAAGCACTTGGATGCCCTTCCCAGCTCATTGACTATTTTCAGTCCAATCAGGCAGCAAAGTCACATACACTGTTTTAATGCTCCACTGGATGTCAGAGGCCCATCTGCTGAGCACCCCTAATGAGGCAAAAGTGAAGACATTTCCCATCCAACGTAGTCTGCAATCCTTATAAACAGAGCAGAGTCTGGATCAAGAGCCTCTCACGTTCCCCATCTGCCTAATGCAGCTAGCTGCTAATCAATCTTCAGCCTCATAAAAATGTGTGGAAGTGAAAAGCTTTGGAGGATGTGCTGTGACCACTGCCATGAAAGAGAGCAGCAGTGTTTTGGAGGAACTGACTGGGTCAGAAGCAGGGAGGCCAAGCAGAGCCAGCCCTGGAGGAGCAGCAGTCCTGCACAGCCCCAAGGTGTGTGCCCCAAAACTGACACAGAGCACATGGTTCTGGAGCTGATAGTTCCCCACTCACTGGGGTTGTGATAAGCTATTTTCTTCCCTTCACTGGGTCCAAAGAAAAGGAAAGTACTTATAAAAATACTTTATTGGCAGCAGTGCCTAGCAAGTGGCTCACTGTGCTCTCTGTGCTCAGCACTGAGGTCTGCCAGCAGAGAGACTAATTGCCATCTGATTGTGCATGGCAGCCACCTCCCAGCCTTCTTTCTTTAGTTCAGCACCCTCCTAAACATGTAATTATTTATGTATCTGCTTTGTGCTGTGCAGATAAATACAGCCTAGCTCCCCCCTTCTCACCAGAGCTTACACCTGTGCTCTCTAATTCCTCACCTCTGCAGCACTGCACACCTGCACCATTTCATCCTGGGTACATAACGGTGGGGTTCTCCTCCCAGGCTCATCTCAGCACCTCCAGTCCAGTTCTACTTCTACTTCTTATGGCTTTTCACCTTCTAATCTCTTATATTTGGGCACCTCCAAAATCAGCTCTTCTCCCTCTTTCCCTTCAGAGCTGCTGCTCTCCGTGACCTCAGTCGTGCTTCAGAGACTTCCAGTCCCCTCCATCATTTCTACTCTCCTCTCCAGCAATTTCCATCTGCAAGTACAAGGTTATCATAAATAGAGGGACCATGTTTAAGTATAAAAATAGTTGGGACAGGTTCTTCTGCCTTTCCTCTCTCTTTATTAGCTTCTCCAGGTCCAGGCACAGGCCCAGGCTCTGCCACACAGGTAGCCCATCACTGCTTCTCCTTCAGAGTATGGCTGTCAAAGAATAAATTTTTAAAATCTCTTTGATTTTTTAAATCTGTTTTAAGTCATTTTAAATCTGTTCAATTTTTAAAAATCTGTTTTTAAATCTGTCCTTGACAAAGAAGGCAGTAAGAGAGAATCTATTACTAGCAATTAGAGAGGAATCATGACCAAACTTTCAAAACAACAAGATGCTTGAACTATTCCAGCAATGATAAAAGGTGCAGAGAAAAAGTCCTGGTGGAACATCACCATGGATGGGAAATCAGCTGTAAAGGGATCATCTTGTTTTGTTATGACATTCAGGTTAAGCAGCATGACTTGAAAAGTTACTTTGACTAAGAATTGCCACATCTGCTCTGAGGAACAAGGACAGCATTTCAGCAAAGCCTAAGCAAAAAAAAATCAAAGTAGAATTTCCTAAGGAAACTTAAAATAACACCAGCTTCAAATTGCCTCTTGTGTGGTGATCTCCTTTTCTTAGGATCAGCTTCTTATCACCCCTCCAAATATGAGGTGTGGTTAATCTTCTTAAAACTAATATTCTGATTGTCTGATTAAGGAAATCTTAATTAATTCAATTTATTCTGCAGACTCTTGCCTTGTCCTACTGTTGTGCATAGAAGTCTGGGATGGAGGGCATCTCCTGGCTTCAGTTTTGGAAAGGATCAGAACTGGGTTTTACTGTCCACCTGCAACCAAAAGAAGGTGGAACAATCATATGGGTCTGATGACAAGGGAAATTTTCCTGTAGCTATAATTGCTGCAATCACAGCTAGTGCAGTGATATATCTGGCTTCATTTGCAGAAAGGATTTTGGATGGTTTGCAGTGGTAAATGATTCATTTACATCACTAGAAATTCGAAGCACTGCTTAGTTTTAAATTCAAGAATGATCAAAGTCTATAGAAGTTGTTTTTAAATGGCTTGGAGGGGTAGAAAAAATTAAATACAAGAACATAAGTAGCAAGATCTTATCCTATAAGCTGAAACTAAGAACTACCTGTCCAGTGCTCCAAAATCTAAACTTCTTTTTCTGCAAATTGATTAATAGCATGTGTTGAGCATTGGTTTGAAATATTTAATCTGTTTTCCTCAAGGAGGCAAAATGTGGAAGTTGAACTGTTACAAGGAAGGCATGCCAAAATAGAGAAGGAAGTTATTTAGCCAATTACTTCTGCCTTACAAGGTTTACAATCCAAAGGCAAGTTTTCAAGAATAAAATTATTTCGATCAACCCCACTTCACCGCTTTTGGTGTCTCAAAGCTGGTTCCAAAACTGCCAACACTTTTCCCACTGGTTATAGGATACCTAAAGCACCCAAAGTAGTGGCTTTAATGCTGCAAAAAGTTTTTGGGTTTTTTGTTTATTTTGATTTGTTCTGTTGCCCCCATCCAAAAGTGTGAAGTGGGCCACAAACAGCGACAAGCTCTCGAGTGCCCCAAAAATCAACACTGACTCCTGCTCACAGTTCAGGGGAGCTGCTACCTGCCCACTCACATAAAAAACTTGGCTGGGAAAGCTTTAAAAAAAATCTGTTGAGTTGATGTCTTGTCCTTCTGACCCGAAATCTCTTTGTCCCTCCAGCTCTCGTGGTGCGCTTCCTGACCAAGCGGTTCATCTGGGAGTACGACCCAACGCTAGGTAGGTTCTTGTGTCCTGCAAGCATGCTGTGGAATGGCATGGCTGAAGAGGTGGAAAGCACAGAGTTAAATTTCCAAGCCTCAGTCAGCCTTTAAATTTGCTGCAGGAAGCTCCTCTACGGTCATTTTAAGCTGGAGCAAGTTGTTCCCTAAGATGGCAGACTGGAGCAGCAGTAACACCCAGACAAAGGCTGAGTTGCAGAATGAGGCACTTTTCTGCCCACTCAGAAATCCATGGGAATTCTGCCATTGAAATAAATTGCCTCAGTGTTTCTCTCCTCAAATCATTTAGTGTGAGATGAGTTTTCAGCTTTTGAATATCCCAAATGCTTGAGAGTAAGATGACTGGGATACAGGTCTGTATTTTGGGATAGAGATATTAAAAATTCGTGGCCAAGAAAGGGTAGGTTTTTACAGTCAGCCTACCTAGACTTCGGTAATTTTTTTTGTCCTCATTTTTAAACACATATTGTCTCATTTTTTGGGTGACCAGGTAGGGGCACCAGTCATCTACAGGGCATCCACATGTCCCTTCCACTGCTCCCACTTAGCTCCGTTGGGTCTGGCATTTTCAAGAAGCTGGCTCAGATAGCTCAAAAAACATGTCCAACATGAATTAGAGGCTTCACTTAAAATCTGTGCCAAGTCAATTTTTATGGTATTTCTTAAATTAGCATATATTTAAATGCTCTGCAAATCCAGAAGTCCAAGAGAAGGTATTCACTTCTTAGAAGGTGCCTTCAATACCTCAGGACTAAGTAGTTCACATGCAAAGTAAAGGGCTGGAAGATTCTCTCTTCTCCCACAATGTGTTCCTCTCTCCCTCCTAACGTTTCTTTGCAGGCTCCAGCACAGATCATACAGTTGAATATCAATTTCTTTATTAATGTTCTTTCCTTAAGAGGTCTCATAAGGAAATAGAAAGTGCCATAAAATTGCACAGCAGAAATGAAGTTTAATATATTCTATTACAGAACCCAGGAAGCCCTTTGTAAAAAAGCAAGTATCCAGGATCACACTAAGTATTTTTGTTTGGCAAAATGGAGAGATAACAGATATTAAAACTCCCATCTGGGGAAAATAAATCTCAGCACAACCTGAACTCAAATACATTCTTTTATCTGCTACTATCAACATAGTCCTCAGTGAATTATGTGTCACCTGCCTTGTGCTGCACATTCAACAGAATGTTCATTTACTATTATTAGTGTTAGTACTTCACATTTCTACCACCAGTACATCATTCTGTGAACTTGACAAGAGGTGTATGAAGTCTTCTCTATCAGTGTAGTCCAAGTTCATCAATTTCTTACAGGGCCATGCATGCAAAAGCATCCTTTTTGCCTTGTTTAAGCACACAAATGAAGTTATTAGCAAGGGACAAGGTTTTTTATTTTTTGCCCCATATGAAGGCCCCATGCCCTTTTTGCTGTACAAGGCTTGACATTTTTTCCTGCTTTACAAATGAACACAATTGCAAATTACCATGCCCCTCAGGAATCTAATTGTCTCCTCTTTGCAGCACGGAAAGCTTTCGTGCAGGCAACAGGCTTATCTCAATAAACTAAAAAATTAAATCTCTTCTGACTTACTGAATTCTGCATCCCCATCTAGTTTAGAGAATAATAGCTTAAATTATGTATTACAGTCATTGTGATGCTCAGCGCTCTAGGTTGCTCCGAGGAAAAGGTTTGAGAAATTCAAAAACTAATAAACTATTGTCAAGGAGTTATTTCTTAATCACAGTAATCTCTGGTGGAAGCTGCTCACCAAGAGGTTGTTTTGTAAAGTATTATTTTGTCAGACTGCAGATCACAATGGGATTCAAAAAAGGTTTTCAAGTGTTAGGGATGAAAAATTATCTTGAAATTGTAACCACTATTTAGGCCTTTGGAGATCAATCAGAAAGAATCTGTACCTTAAAAAGCTTTGAAAACCTGAAAAAATGAATTTCTGTCTTTTAGCACTGTCATCCTGCAGTGATTTGGTGTCCAGTTACCTGTAAACATCTGAATTCACTGAGAAGTTTTAGCAGAATAGATTCATTTCTTCTTCAGTCATGTGGAAAGAGGGATATCTACATGCTCAATCAATATTAAAAATTAAAGTTGTGTCAGTGAGAATCATTTCCTCTACAGGGAGAAATAAGCAGCCTTGTCAAGTTATTCTAAAAGGACAGGAGTAAAACAGATGCAAACCATTCAGCTACTAAGCAACGGGAGGTTTTGCCAAAAATCACTGGGGCTGTGACAAAAACATCAAATTCATAGTTTACTTCTCATGTCAAGTTTTCAACCATCCATTAGCCCTCTGAAGCAAGCAATCCCCAGATAGTTCCTATTTTTAGGAAAGCTTTCACCAAGCTGTTCAAGGCCTGATGGAAATTCAACATTAACCTACACTAAGCAGCATATTAAAAAAAAATCCCTATTCCTCTTTTTCTTTAAGGGTGGCACATTTTAACTG
This sequence comes from Promerops cafer, assembly GCA_013398275.1. Classification (NCBI taxonomy): domain Eukaryota; kingdom Metazoa; phylum Chordata; class Aves; order Passeriformes; family Nectariniidae; genus Promerops; species Promerops cafer. Next base: position 458,491 of record VZSE01006895.1, on the reverse strand, counting down.
GAAGGGGAAAAAACCACACCTTATAAATTTTCCTTACTATCCTAACCTGCCAGAAGAAAATGAAGGGCCATATTTTTAGCAGCACCTGGACAGAATGCTGTACCACCAGGAGCCAAATTACCAACCACAAAATAACATTTTCTGGAGGGAGGAGCATCACTGCAGCTTTGGAAAGCAGAGCAGCTGCTGAAGTCAGGGCTTTGCAGCTCTGGCACTTCTGTGCAGATGTTGGATTTGTGCAAACACTGGTAGGACAGCTGCATCTCCACAAAAGTACATCTCACTCTGCTTTTTATTTAACTGTTCTCAGCCAAAGGGCAAAAACCACAGCAAAGGTCATTTTCTGGGACTTGTCCAATATTTCTCTTTAACTGGCAAGTCATTGTCACCATCTTGGCATGGGGTTTTTGTTTGCTTTTCCAAAAGGTGCTGAATTCCTCGAGGTAAATTTCTACCTGGCATTATCAAGGTGAATGGGTTTCCACATCCATCTTCATTTACAGTAAATTGCAGCTATCTCACATTTTCAACAGAATTAGTTGAAAGAGCTCTATGTAGAAATGGGCTGGAACTGCCTTTTAAAAAATACATGCAGTTGTTTTCTAAAATATTAAATACATGAAGAATTCAGCATTAAACTAGTCTTCTTTAGCTAGTTAAATGTGCACTGAGAAAGGGGATTGGGTTCCCCCATGAATTTCACCAAAATTCATTAATGTTTACATGTTCTTAAATAGCACACCTCCTGAAAAACATATAAGCAAGCTCAGTGTGATGTCAGAAGACCTCAAAATGCTTGGCCTGGGTAGGGCACCAGTGAAGCCACACTCTTGTCATGAATTTGGGACTCTCGTGGACCTCAGTGACCCCAGGGCTTGACACCACAGTTTTCAGGGACTTCAGCAGGGAACAGCTGCTCTCCCCAGTCCCAGGAAATTGCAATAACAGTCTGCATCTCAGCAATTCCCCCCAGGAGCTACAGGCAGCGCCCAGAATTTAAGGTGCCTTCACCTGAGCTCAAAGATGGAGAGATATTGTGGTTCACTTTGATATTTAATTGATTTTAAAATTGAAGGTGCTGAATCAGAGTAATCAAGGAAACTGCTAAATATATTTTTTCCTGGGAGGCAGAAAGAGGAGGAGAAAGTCCAAAGAGCCATCACAGCAGCAGCCAGATAGAGAGCCTGCAGAGAACTTCATGGCTAGCAGCAAATTTCCTGCCTCCATAAGCCATGACTTGCAGGGAGAATCTCCTGGATCAAATGATGAAAGAAGAAAATTCATCATTGCTATGGGCTGAGCGCTTTTAAAAATGATTTTGCAGAATTTCTCTGAGAACACATTTGTTGTTCCACCAAAACTTGAACAATTTGCTTTACCAGAAACAGAGCTGGGGTATCCAAGAATATAAAAAAAAAACAAAAAAACAAGAAAATCCCAAAAAAGCAAAAGGGGGGATTATTATGAGCTATGTTTTGTCATTTGTTTTGGATTAGCATTTTTATGTATGGTTGGAAGGATCAGGGGGTTCCTGAGGCTCAAGGACTTAAACATAAATTTTTGCTATATAGGAAAAAACCCCAAACAAATAAAACCCCAGGTAAATGCAGGAGACAGGCTCCTCAGTTCGTTTCTTGTTTCTGCAACTGATTTGTTGTCTGCAGTCTCTCTGCCTCTGTGTCTCACCTATAAAATCCTTCATCTTACAGAAGGATTGTAAATCCTTGGAGTAACTGATACTCAGATTTAAGACACTCATCAAAGGCACACAGAAACACCAAGCAAAGACTGGACTTGCAACAGAAATCTACTTATATCAGCAAACAAGGAGATGATATTTTTGTTGACCTTTCTAAAAGTGTCTTGGCTTTCTCACACTGGCCCTAGATGTCTTCCTCGAGCTATTCACACATTTCATATGACTTTGCCAATCCTCTGAAAACTCTCTCTGAGCAGATAATCAGTAGTACAGGACATGACAGACTGCCCTGTGTATGAAGGCAAAGACAGACAGAAAGCAGAGGAGTTTATTTAATTTGAGGGGGATAGAGAGAAGACTCCTTACTACTTTAAAAGAGTAGAGGTGACCATAAGCAATAGGAGTCTTAAGAAAAATTATAATTTTGCCAGGACTACTAGATTAATAGTGACATTTTTGAAGAGTATTTATTCCGACTGTATCACAATTTCTTTAGAGGTTTTTGTTCACTCTTTTTTCTCCTGGCAGAATGAAAAATTTGAACTTTCTATAAAGTTCTATCTAATGCAACATACAGACAGCCCAAACATGGGTAAAGTGTGAAGGTATCAGGAAAGCAAGAAAGATAGGAGACAAAGCTGTAAAAATTGCTTGAAGGAAGGAGACAGAAACCTCTCTTAGATACCTGAATTCTCCCATAGCAGAAAACTAAATCTCCTACAGATGAGCTCAAGACCTGCAAATTACACCACTGTGGCAAGAACAGCAGAAACGACTTTGTGAATGTATTTACACTGGCAAGAAGGCTTTCCCACTGGAAAACTTCTTGCAAGGATGATTATTTTTACATTAGAAGGGCAGTTTTGCTTACATCTATAGCTGGGGGGTTCCGTTAGCAAAACAGTATGATTCAGGAATCACAAGGAAAGTTGGAGGTCCCGTACATGATATAAATAATATGGCAAAACTAGCAAATCATGCTGGCCTGAGTTTGTTCTCTGCACTGGATAAATACAGGTCTGTATGAACAACATAAACAACAGAGCAAAGCAGGAATATGGCAGGAATATGGCAGGAATATGGCAGGAATATGGCAGGAATATATCCAAACTGGCTTTCATCAAAACCAGAACCAGAAACAGCTGTGGGAATCAAGCCCCTACTAAGGAGTGAAGCATTTAGTATCATTTATTATATATTATAATTCATCCTAGCAAGAGAAGATGCAAGAACTATCTTTTTTGGGATAACTTTGTGCCACTGAAGCCATGATAAAGAGCTCAGGTCCAAATACAGCTGTCCAGGATTGTCTTTGCTGTCTGGTTTATTCAGCTAACACGTTGTCTGGACAGCTGGAATACCATGTGAACACAAACTCCTGATCCCTGGGATTGCCATCCCCGCTGCAGATCCCAAGTTAAAGAAACGTTGCCTTTGTGCATTGTGGGTTTTTAGTTTTCTTGACTTGTGGCTTACTCAGCAGGTTTGCCTTAACACTCCTGAAGGTTTAACTGCCTGTCTCTAGCACGAAAATCCTACAGCAGGGAGAAACTGCCCAGACAGCAAACAGAGCTTCTAACAGAGCAGCCCACAGTCAAATGGGTGTTTAGAAATCATTAACTGATGGCCCCCTCAGCCCTTGGGTGTAAAGGTTGACAGCCATGGAAGGAAGGCAGCCTCCCCTGCCAGCCCTCTCCAGGACAGTGCAGTCTACAAGGAGCTCATGGTGGAAAATAACCATTTTCTGCAGCGAGCAGAGGAGCTGAGAGTTCTGCCATCATCTTGCCGGACTTTGCCTTCTGCATTTTTCATCTGAACACCCGTGTTGACAACTCCAGCCTGGCCAAGCACAGGCTGGGAGTAACACACGTGGTCCTGAGTGGGCCCTCAGCCAGAGCGGGGCGTAATGGTAACCAACAACTTGGGGCTGGGAGGAATGGCTGCCAGCCTGTGCCTCAGGGACTGCCATGACAAACGTGTAGGCACCTGGTGAATCACTGGGAACCAGCCTTGTTCTCAAGCCAGGCTCCAGCTATTCATATCCTCAATTTTTATTGACAAAATTACTCATTCCTTCCACCTCGGTGCTTAAGGGATTCAGGCCTCAGCAGTCTAGGTCGTGCCTTCCCAGGTGTCTTCCTGGGATCATGCTTTTCCTACATCAAAACTGCAGAAACATTATTTAACTTGATATACATTTAATATGTTGCATTGTTTTTACTGTGCTCTTCAGCAGGAGGAATTTATACTGAATGTGTTTTAGCAATGAGCCATGAGAGTATTCCCAGTTTCTCTGAAGTGTTTCTAAGGAAATGGACTCATATGGCCTAAAGCACCTTAAAACACCAACTCTGGCTTCGAAAATTCTCAACAAAGACCTGAAATGATGAAATTGTAATTGAGAGCAGCAACAGAAGATGCTTACAATAACATGGGAAGCAGTTATCTGAAAATGTGGTTTGTTTTCTTTCATATGAGTCTCAAGATGAAGATATTCCTGATGCCAGTAATAAAAATACTGCTTTTTTACAGTAGCTCAACAGACAGCAAAACTCAGGAATGGCAGTGGCTGTTCTTGCTAGAGCTACAGCTGCAAAATATTTCACCCCTACTTTTGTTGCTCATCACATTCTGAAATGTTTCCCAGATGGGCAGAGTTTTCCAGTGCTTGCCTCGGCACCTTCAGGAGAGAAGGCTTTTTGTTTTACTTGTTTTGGGTGTGAGAAAAGTCTCACTGGTTAGTTTTCATTTATATTGTCAGAAGTAAGGTGAAACTCAGCTTCACCAGCAAAGACTTCTTGCTGCAATCAGATAAAAAGGCATAGCAAAATATGATTTATTTAGGCTTAAATTTATCAGGGACATAATTCCTACCAAGAGCCAACATCCCTTCCAGGTGGTGGCGAGAAAATTAAATGAAAACCAAAAAACCAACAAACCAAAACAACCAGCAACAGTTTAACCCTTTGAGCTTACTCCCTACGTGTTAGCACTGCTCTGGCTTTATTGGTTTGGTTTTAGCATGCCTTGATGAATTCAGTTCCAGGTGCCTGCCCACATTTTCTTTGCCTAGTTGAATGAGGACAGAACCTACAGGAAAGGAAAAGCAGCACCACGTCTCAAAAGACACCCACTCTTGACATGCAGCAGAAAAATCATATTTGCATGCAGCAGGAGGTAACAAAAAAAGACATTTTTCATTGTTTTTTAAAGTTCTCTTCAAGAAAACTATTCTACACTTTCTGTTTGGAGGCCAAAATATTATTTATTGAAAATATCAACACATCAAGAAAAAATGAAAATACTAGGTTTCTATTACCCATGTGTTCTACCTAAAAAGAGGGAATTCTAGGGATGCAGCAGATGCTCTCATACCAAGATGTCTGTTGAGGCTCTGTAAACACTATCCATCTACTACCTTCCCACTTAATTAAAAATAGGAAAACGAGATAAAAACCAAACTGTCCACTAAGCAGCAACCTAATCAAGCCTCATTCCTCCTGGACTTGTTCTCCATATTTCACACCACAGTAGCTGGTTTATTTTGCATGTGTCCTTGCACTCCATGGAGCTTCCTTTTTCACCCCATGAGTCCCCACAGCACCTGAAGCTTCTGCTAAGGTCACCTACAAATAGTCTCTGCCCATCTCCATGGACCAGCCCCAAATCCTGCCTTGTGCAGAGGCTCTCTATCCCCGTGCCTCCTTAGGGATATGAATAGGGCTGCTCTGCCTCACCCAGCCTCGATTTACATAGAACAGAAACCTCTGAGAGCTCCACCTTGCTCTGAAAGAGGCAGCTCAGCGAGCACAGGCACACTCAGTGCCTGCAGTGCCTCCCACGGGGCTGCTTTTGTGCCCAGCTTGGACCTGACCAGCTTGGGAACACCTGCAGCACTGCAGCCTCAGCTCCGATCACGGCAAACGGAGCCTTGGAGAGGGCAGCCAAAAATGGAGTTGGAAAAGAAACCTGTTTGCACATCCCCAAGTGAATTCCAGAAGCAGCATTCCCTGCATGTGAAGCAGGCTGGGGACTCTAGACTTGGGTTAAATACCTCTGCAGACAAATATCTTTCATTCATGTTTTGGCTGAAATTTGTAGCTCGACACGAGTGTTTGTGTAGCTCGACAGTTGCACGTGAAGAGCACACAACACCCATGGTGAGTGTACAACCTCCTGGAACTGCTGCCTTGGGAAGGCTGACCTAGGACAGAGACTACAAAGAGTTAGAGAATAAAGTAGGGATTTATTAAAAAGCCTTAACAGGTGCAGCTTGGGCACCCCAGATGCACCCCAGAGGGTCACAAAGTGGACAACAGTCACGAGGTCTCTCACTTTTATAGGTTCTGGTCCATTTGCATATTGGAGTTAATTGTCCAATTACAGCTTTAGGTTATGAAGTCCCATCATTCTTGTTTTTATCTCTTCAGTCCATATTGTTTATGTTCTTGGGCCTGAAATTTGGATCACTTGTCCTTGGACCCCAGCTAGAGAAGGAATTGTTTTGTCTCCCTGCTCTGTGAAGAGAGCTTGCCATCCCTTAATACGAAACTCAAAACTACACACTAAAGCAGCACAGGATCTGAAAAATATAAAATTTAAAACCTGAGGCATCAGAACTTTTCCTTCCCTGTTTCCTGACTCCTGGGGCTACACATGCACAACACAACATGGAAGAGTACGAGTCCAGTTATCAGAGTCACGAAGTTTCCTTTCAAAAACATTACTTTTACTAGTTTTTCTCCTTTTACACATGATAAAAATGATGCAGTGACCATTCATGGCATCTTGTTTGATGGTATTATTAATAAATAACCCCACTTTGCTCATTGGGGGTCTGTGGTATTAAAGAATAGAGAGACACATGAGGTTATGCTGCATTAGCTTTAGAAATATGTGCTTAATACACAAGGTACTGTGTTATACTGTGGTATGGTACTTACTGTAAAACCACTGGTGGTGGCAAAATAAAAACCCTCCTGTAAGGTAAATAACAGAGGGAACACGTAACAGCCAGAAGCAAGCAGGAAAAATAAATTCTGCTGTGCTTTGAGAAAGGCTGGGGTTGAGGAAGGAAGAAGGCAGGAGAGACTGTCTGAGTCAGGAGGATACTCTCAGCTTACAGGGGCTTTCTAAAATGTGAAAAGTTCCTGAAGGAGCAAAGAAATGCAGAAGGGGACAGATCTCACCAGGGCTGGGTCAAGGAAGGGTTGGGAGAACAACACCAGGGTTAGCAAATAACAAATATTTTTTTTTTGTCCCCAATGGGCTGTCAAAGTCACTGTTCTCAAATGTGACAGACAGGTGCACCTGATGTGTGTCAAAAATTGCAGGAGTCTAAATGAGTAGTGAGGTACCAACAAAACCACCCCAAACAACAAACAAGAACATTTATTCTGTTAACAGAACTAATTATGGGGAGTTTTAGTCCTTTAGACATTGCCATCCAACAGGACTCGAAGCATGACTTAGAAGTTCATGTCTGTTAGCTGAGGTTTTTGGTCTGAAAACTCCCCTTTAATCACTACACAAAAAGTCTTCCTCCAGATCTCTTGCATTTCTCAGATCCACCTGGCTGAAAATCACCATTAGACCAAAGTTTCTTAGAGCATTTTTATATGTCCTTGTTTCAGTAACCTTTCTTGACCAAAAAAAAAAAAAAAAAAATCAACTAAAATTCTGTATGGAAAGAAAGGCTGTGTCCCTCTGTACTTAAAAACAACCAAGAGACCAGACAAGCTTAGGTTTGCCTGTAAAATATTATTGCTCCCTCTCAGCTGATTTAGCTACTCCTAAAACCAAGAAACACCTCCATGCAAATATTATCTTCTAGGGCTGTGACATATCCCAATATATACTGCTGGTTCAAAATAAACAAGCATTGAAAACAGCTTTTTATATCACTGCAAATATAACCCAAAATCTAGAAATTCATTTCCAGATAATAGTTTTTCTCTACAAGATAAAATATTCTGGAACAAATATACTCAGAAAAACAGGATAGTCCTGGACAAAAGGAAGTTTTGAGAGATGACCAGCAAAGTCTTACAGGCCAAAACTCTGGCAAGAATGTCACAGTAAGCAGAGTGCAAGGATGTGGTGTGATCAAGATGTGACTGAATATTTCACCCACAGATAGTCTGTGGATCATGGGCTTCAAAGTTTTCCCTACATAAGTAGGTTTTCTTCCTGTATTTTTTTTAACCACACTGCTCAGAAGAATAGAGATATTTGTAATATGCTTATCACCACCAAGAGCCCCCAGGAAAGTTGGGGTTTTTTTCCCCTGCAAAATAATTTTTAATATAATTATTCAGCAGCCGTGGCCATTTGATTAATACATTAATTAATGAATTATTGTGGCTCAAAACCAAACCAACTGCTGCCACTTTCCAACATGTTTCTCAGGCCTTTTGGCAGCTCTAAATATATTTGAAATAAACCAAAATTTTTCAAACAATGGAGCCATGAGAACCAAGAGTGCTTTGCACAGCAGGAGTGCTGGGGGAATTCAGCTTTATGACCAGGAGCCACTCAAATCTGGCATCAGCCTTCAAAGCCACCCTCACCAGCACCTTTGAGCCTCTTGCTGGGAATATGCCTGGAAGCACAGCACACCCCCAGACCAGCAAGAACAGGTCAGATTTACTTATTTATATTGAAGCAGAGCAATTAAATCAATCTATTCCCACAGCACTACCAGATCCAGACAGGCACAGCCTGCACAGCAGCTCCCTGACTCTGCTTTGACACCGAGTTTGTGGTGAGCAAAACACAGCTCCGTGGTGTCTGCTCCACCTCTGAGGGTTTAGCCACATAGCTGTAGGTGGAATATACAGGCAGCACCTGGTGCAAATCACAATCTCAAGTGCAGGAAGTTGCCTAAAATCATCTTGGGAGCCACTGGTTGGGTGTTACACCTTGCTTTTTCGATTTCACCGTGATGATGTAGGCGTAAGATTTTTACAGCCTGGATTAATCTGACCAATTTTGGACTTCAAGTACTTTGGGTGTGCAGTTTATTCCAGGAGAGAGCTCAGACAAGCTGTATCCACCAGCACCTATTTTATTTCATCAAGTCTAATAGGAGTCAAGGGTGCTTAGCTGAGACACAGACACTGTGTTGTCAGTGGTTTGTTTCAGCCCTGTAATTACTCTCTGGCTGCATGTCTCAAAAAATAAAAAGAAAAAAACAAGGGCAGTGCCACAAGGAAAATGATACTAATAAATCCCAAAGCAAGGCAGTGTTTTTGTGATGTACCATGGGATCAATGTGAGCAGACTGGAACTCACATCTTCAGGGCTCATAATTTACAAGACAACCAGATTCTTCAGATTTTTCTGTTCCCTTGAAGGAGAAGCCATGTCTGTGATTACACCAAAAATGCTTTCAACGTCCAGCTGTTTTACACTCCTCATTAAAATTCACCCAGCTACCACACATTCCAAAGCACAGGAACAGACACACATTTAGTAAGATTTATTTGCACGAATCTGACCTAAATCAGTGCTACTCATCCAAGATCAAATTCCTTTCCAACACCAGCAGCCAAAGCAAGTTAAACTTGCACCATAAAGCGCCGCCAGGGTCCTATTTTGAGAAGTATCATTTAAGATTCATGCTGCTTTTGCACGGTGAGCAAAAGTGTATTCCTTGAGATTTATTCTCCCGTTTCATAGGGGAGATCTGTATGGCCTACCCCATCCTGCCTCCTGAGGACATTTCACAGATATCCTGCAGTCGTGGCTGGGTGAGCACTTTCTCAGGTTCTGTGGAAAAATTCTCAGCAGCCACTTGTCAAGCAGGGCCAGATGGTTGAAGGCATGTGAGCACTGCTGAAATCACACTGCTTACTCAGAGAGCCATCTCTTCTCCACAGCACCCTCCCCCAAAGAAACAGAGCAGAAGTTCCTAAATAACCTCGAGCTTGGAGTACTACACAGGGAATCCCAACCGAGCACTGAACACTGAAATAACTCATTGAAGGTGCAGCTCTAACACCAAACTAGAGTTTCCTGCTTTTTTCTGCATTTCCTGAGGGAATTGCTGCAGCCAGGAGGGTGTGTGGAAGGCACAGATAAGACATACCACCCAGGGACTTTGACATACCTCACTCTGCTGTGTAGGTATAGCCTCAGGATCACAGAGGGAGACTCCAACTGCTTCAACAGCCTGGAAATCAGGTCCAGAAGGGGCATTTACAGCCTTTAAGAAAACCCAGTCTTCATGGCCTGAAACCCTACGGCAAGCTTGCTTGCCATCTGCCCGAGTAAATTGCCCATTTGTCCCTATTAGAGACAGCTGGGCTTTTACAGCAATTAAGGTGGCACAGGGGGGAGTGATATTTTTGGTTTGGGAAGAGACTGTTTGCAGCACTGACAGCATTGAAACATTCCAGATTGTGAAGAGGTGACATTCTTCAGTGAATAATGAAAACAGGCATTCACGAAACAGGAGCCCTTCCAGAATTTCAAGTTAAAGAAATGTGTTTCCTAAAAAGATATCCTTCATTCCTATTGAAGAGATTTGCACCAAATGAAAGAATTGTGTCTCTGACAATGCAAAGCATTCACAGTCACTGGCCAGACTTTTACAGCATACATATTTGCCTTTTGATACAGGACATCTGTGAGCTAGCAACAGTAATAAATCTGAATGTTAGCACAGAGAGTTTTCCACATTTTAGGTCAAATGCTATCAAATGTAGCTTATCAGCTTATTAAGATAATACAAGCTCCTTTGTCATTAGTTTTCTGATTAGCTGCTTGGTTCCAAAACCTGGGACAGTAAATAGGGTTGTTGGGGTTTTTTTCTCCATACTATCAATGCTTATAATGCCCACTGGTTATCCTTATAAATCATAAACAGGGGAATCACTGCTTGATCCCTTGCTAGAAGAGGGGAATGTGATGATTTCAGCATGTTTAAAACACACATTCCTAAAATACCTAACTGGTCTGTAATTTTTTCACAGCATAAGGCCTGAGCTTAGTGGTTAGGTTCCTTGATCTGCAACCATACTGGTTTTGATCAACTCTGTTGAGCTGGATACTTTGAGAGTTGTGGTATTGTCTTCCAAAGGTAGCAGCCTTTCCTGGGAGCAAACACAAAGAATGGGATACAGCTTTGCAGAGCTCTCTGCCACAGCAAACTGTCCTTTGTTGGGTGCAGGTTGCAGCATCCACCAGGCTTCTGCTGGTCTAACACATGGGAAAGAAAAGGTTGTGCCCTATGGAGAGAGGCAAGTGTTGCTGGTTTAGAAAAGAGGACTCCAGCGTGCTCCAGGATGGCTGGAAGAGCTCCAGCAAAGAAAATGCAGTCAAACTGCACTTCACATCTCTGCTCTTGTGCTGGGAGATCTGTGAGGAAGATTTTAAAAAAACCCAATTACGTTCTTTTAATACGTTTCACGACATGTGTTCTTATTTTAGAGTCGACATACCGTCACCAAGCTACCATTGATGATGAAGTGGTTTCCATGGAGATACTAGACACAGCTGGCCAGGTGCGTGGGTGCATGTGCTGCATACCCAGTTCCTTGGCTCGGGTATGCAGCAGCCGAGGAAACGCCGGTGGTGGCAGCAGCGCGGTGGGTGCCAGGTGTGCCCTGCTCTGGGGACACAGATTTGCTCCTGGGCAGAGCCCCCTCTCGACTCCCCCATGCTGGATCCACACCCTTCTGCAAGGGGTCCTGCTGGGAAGAACGGACAAGTCAAGGGGCTTACTCTGGGGGTAACATTATTTGGTTGTCATGCCCTTTTATTCAGGGCCAGCCCAACAAGTAGGCACAAAGTCACGGTCTATTTCTGCAGTCAAGTGGTGAGGCTTGACAACTTCAGTCAGTGATTCCCACTAAAGTGAAGAGCAGATTTGTCATAGTCAGGCCTCCCTTGTGAAACATGGCAGGTGCACATGCTGCACAGGCCTAGGCAGGTCATGGCACTGGGTGGAATAGATCTCCTATGCCATGTGATAAAAGAGGTGATTGTGTTGGTTTGAAAAGACAGGTGTCTGCTAAGGAAGGCAGGAGCCTCCCTTGAAATGGAAAATGGAAACCTCCTCCCTTTGAATTATTATAATTTTGTAATTAAGGAGCTCTCAGGTAAAGATATGAGAATAACAGTTCTTTACTAGGAGAATTAAAAATATAAATGCAATAGTACAAAAAAGAAACCAGTGACAGAGTCAGAATCCCACCTGACACCCTGCTGGGCAGGGTGCTGGCAGCAGCCCCATCCCATGGGGGCTGCAATCCCCCTGCAGGGGCAGATGTGGCTCTGCTGGAGCAGGGTCCTGGCCAAGGGTGGAGTTTTCCTCTGAAGCTCCAGGGGTGCTGTGGATGGGCCTGGGCTCCCTCTGGGAATGCAGGGGAGGAGAAAGCTGCTCCTCTGGGAATGCAGTGGGAAAAGGCTGCTGGGCTGTGCAGGGTCAGATTCTATCCAAGTAGGAATGCTTGGCTCCTCCCCTGGGGGAGCATCTCCCATGGGATGATGGAATTGGATCAGCCATGCAGGGAGGCTCCGTGGCCATGGACAGAAGAGATTTCCCTGAGGAAGGATTGGTTGTGGAAAAGATAAAGAAAAGTGCCCCACCTCTAACAGATTGTAATAGGATACACACCCCCAGCCACATCCTTTGTAACCTAAGACAGTGCTGTGTGCAAAGGATAAAGTAAAGCAGATGCACACGGCTTTGTAGGACCAGCACCTCTCTGAAGGTCTGCTGTCTTCTTCCTAAATCCAATTCCTAAGGCATTCTTCTGTCTTTTCCAACAGGAGGATGCCATTCAGAAAGAAGGACACGTGCGATGGGGCGAGGGCTTCGTGCTGGTTTACGACATCACGGACAGAGGCAGCTTCGAGGAAATGCTGCCGCTTAAGAACTTGCTGGATGAAGTCAAAAAGCCCAAAAACGTCACCCTGATCCTGGTGGGGAACAAAGCAGACTTGGATCACTCCAGGCAAGTCAGCACAGAGGAAGGTGAAAAGCTGGCCACGGAACTTGCGTGTGCTTTCTACGAGTGCTCTGCTTGCACGGGAGAGGGCAACATTATGGAGGCGTTCTACGAGCTCTGCCGGGAGGTGCGGCGCCGCAAGATGGTCCAGGGCAAGACTCGGAGGCGAAGCTCCACCACCCATGTCAAGCAGGCCATTAATAAGATGCTTACCAAAATCAGCAGCTAAAAAGAGCTGTCCTAAGAAGCATTTTAGAGCGTATTAGCTTGGAGTAGGGATGGGGCAAGCAGAGCACGTTTAATGAGAAATGGTCAAATCCTCGCAACGAAAAGAAAAACCAAAAAGACAAACACCGCCACTTTTTTTGAGTAACACGGAGTCATACTATTTTCCTGTTTTGAAATGTATTTAGCCACACTGCTTCTGACTAATGTGGGGAAAAAAAACACCAAGGACAAAAAAAAAAAAAANAAAAAAAAAAAAAAAAAAAAAAAGAAACAAACACCAAATGAACTCCAAAGGACTAGACAATTTTGGGGATTGGCAACCAAGAGAGAATCTTCTGCTTCTACGTGGCTAGCTCCAATCCCCTGCAAGTCAGTAGTGCCTAAACATCACTTCCAGCCAGACAGCTGTTCAGTAACCATTGGAGAGTAAGATTCAGCCCTCAGTCCATCAACAACCATCACAACTGGTGTTCTCCAGGACTGAATGTGTCTAGAGGCTGCTGTGTTGAAACAGGAAGTTCACCTGACACCTTCACCAGCTCTAAGTTGGCTCATTGTATGCTTTCACTCCTTCCTTGTTATTTTTGTCAAATCCATGAGTGTCAATGTTCTTAGCAAGGTATGCAAAAAATATAGGAAAGGTCTATTTCCTGGAGTGTTTAGCCAGCTAGACACACATTTCAAGAGAGCTAAAGTTCAGCTGCTCTTCCAGCTCCTCTGAAACTGCAGAGTTCTCCAGAAATAATCATCTAGTCCAGGGCATTTCAGCATTTCCCCTCAAAGTGTAGTCCTGTGCTTGGGGAAATGAGAGAATGTATGTTAGGAAATCAAACTGAAAAAAAAAGAGAACCATACTACTATTGATTTAGCTATGGGTAGTTTTTAGCTTTTTTTTTTTTAAATTCAAGTAGTTCCTCTTAGTCTATTTTATGCTGAAGAAGAACTGAATCTTTGGGAAGGCAAGTATTTAAAGTCTAAGCCCAAATGTAAATCAGATCTGAATGGCCTCTACCATATGAAAAGACCATAATTTTCAGCTGTTTAAACTTCCAGATGCTTCTTGGAGCACTCTGGGGCTCAAAGCAGTGCAGGTATTTTGTGACTTTTATCTGGCACATTGAAGCGGAAACGCATTTTATCAGATTTTGGTGCCTGGGATAAAAGGTGTCCAGTGTTTTCCTTCTCCCTCATCATCTCATTTAAGCCAGCTGCCAAGTTTTGCCTCCTGTCTAGCTGGTTTGTTAACTGCTAAAAGATGCAAGAACCAAGATTGGAAGCTTTTCATTCAGATCGTGCTGGTCTCCCACCAGAGGTGTAGCATCCCTTTAGGCAGCTCAGACTGTCAACACGTAGAACCACAGCCAAGGGTTGGGATGACAAACTAGCAGTGCTCTCCTTTGAGGAACAGCCCCCTTGTAGCATTTGCTTACAACTTTATTCTCCACTGCTTTCTACTTCAGGTGCTTATTTGTGAGGAAGTAACTCCAAAAGGCTATCAAATGCAAACTGTCACAGATGTAGGAAAGTGAGTAAATCTAACTGGCTAGCACTTTGTGGAGTTATAGGCAGCCATATAGGTGGTGGAACAGACTGAAGAGGCAGATCTGTGAACAGAGAAAAGTTCCAAATTAGGACTTCTATTGAGAGTATTCACTTAAAGATATTTTACCCAAGTAAATTTTTTTACAACTTTCACTTTTACCCAACCAGCAAAGAACATCAGGTGTATATTTTATTTGGGCTGTTGTTTGTTCTCTCTGCTTCTGTATTCTAGGTGGTAAACACTCATTTCACTGTCCTGGAATCAATGTCTATATCTTGGTCCTCATGTTCACGTGTGTTGCTGTGCATCAGCTGCACACACTGCAGTGGAAACTTCACCGTGTGCTTCTGGTGCTTCTTGCAACAGGCCTCTGTGACACACTCATTCCCAAACTGCTCATCATATCATTAACTTTTTTAAAAAATAAAAAACTTAAAAAAAGAAAAAAGAAAAATAGAGGTTTTGCCATTTTTAGTCCTATTAGTATTGTAGAACAAATCCAAGTGTGAAAGAGCGAGCTAGTGCCTGTTCACAAACAAGAATTCTTTAGCTGAGAGACTGAACTTGCAAGCAATTTAGTTACCTTAGGAGCCAGAGTGAGCATTTGCAAGTTGAAGCACTAAGGTTCTGTTATCTTTCAAATCAGTGCTGGTGCACTGTACCTGAAGTAAACAAAATCCTTACCTGCAATCCCATGGCAACGTAGCCAAGTCTTCACTTTGGTATGCTAAGCAATTGGTTCATCCCTCTTAGAAAAATTTCAACAGTCCTTTCATCTGAAAAACCTTTCTTGGGGTTCATGTTGGAGCTGCATTTAAAATACAAAAAAGGTTATAAATGAATGGCAAGAGAAAATAATTAATCATATTCATATGAGAAGAGTTGAAAGGAAGGAGAGGCTAAGTTATGGCCCTCAAAGTTTCCAAAAGATTTCCAGCAAATTGTGTTTTCTTCAATAACAGCTGTGTGAACAAATTATAAAATCCTGGTGAAAATAAAATGGTCTACTGTGCAAACATCCCTTGTTACATAAAGAACCTACAATAAAAATAGTAACATTCCTTTGCAAAGACTAAATTTGAAAACTGCCAAACAAGATAAACACTTGGTCAAAAAGGAGGCTGCTATTTTGTGACCTTTCCCCAAAAACAAACAGAAACTTCTTTTTTTCAATTGCTCATTAATTTTTTTCCCCTCAAAGCCAGTTCTACTATGGTGTACTATAATCTGTTGCTATGCATTACATAGTATTAAATGCAACTTGATTTACTGTTGCTCACGATGTTGCAACATATTTCTGGATATGTTATAAATCTGTCATATTTCCACAATGTCCAAATTGAGCCCAAAATTGCCCAAGCATTGAAAAGGCCGAGTGCAGCATGAACCCACATTCAGTAGCCTTTCTGCAGCAGACACCAACAGATTAAATTCTGTTTCTCCTGCTGCTGTTTAAGTGTGTGTATGTGACACTAACATTAAATTTCCCTCCTCTGCCCCCTGCCATTTCTGCAGAGAGAGGATGGGAAAGACGATAAAAATGGGGAGGAAAGGTGAAAGGGATACTTGTTACCTTCAACAAGTTGATTGTCATTTATGAAGTTTTTTTAAATAATTATCTTCAATTGATGAAGAGTTAGTCATGCCCATGCTGCAAGACCTGGATCAGGACCTACAACTTCCCTAGAACTTTGAGAATCTTCATATCTGGGGGTTTGGTGCAACTACAGATTGAAGTGAGGATCAGCCTCTGGGTTTGCACCTGGATCCAGACAGGTTGTCCCCAACCTGGGGATAGTTGGATCTGGCAGTTTGCTACAAGGCTAGTTGATTTTTATATATATATATAATGATCTGTATGCATTTTTACATTAAAAAATATGAAAGCTTGTGCTTGTAGATAATATATAAGAAAAAAAATAAAAAAGAAAAAGAAGATATAGTGTTTTCTGTACTGAATTCTCACATATTGATCTTCCATTAGATGTCTCCAGTGTTTCTTCCAGCTATTAAGGGGCCAGTTCCAAGAGCCCTGATTTGGTTCTTACTTAATATTTATCTAAGGAAAACAAATGGTGAATTTTACTGGAACAAGCACTGTAAAATTTGGATAATTTTATTTGAACTTATTTGGCTGTTAGTCCTGGAACAGAGAAGTCAAACAGCATCTACAGTGAGGTACAGCTCCAAATGTCCTTGCCAACCATTTCAAGGCTGATGAAAAAAGTTACAGGGTTATTAACTAACCTCAGTGAAACCCACCAAAAGCTGTCCTGCCAACTAAATAACACAGATCTTGATCCCAGGCTTCTGAGGTGAAATCCTGGGATAAGAAGTCTGGAAGATTTATGCTGATGATTTGGACAGAGGCAACTTTTCACCTGCTGCCAGCTACGCCCGTGTTCCAAGGGTAATGCACTGTTAATCTGAAGAGGAGGTACATAATCTGTACCTTATGGAAGGTATATTATAGTATATTTACAGTGGTAAATAATCAAACAGAGCATGGGTATTAAGCTGTAGCAGAGGAAGCTTCAGCACTGAAGAGGGGAGTGTGATCTGTTCTTTATCCCCCCAAACCTGGGCCAACCAGGTAACCCAAAGCATGGTGAACAGGAGTGGGGGTGCAAGAATGTCACAACAGGCAGAGCACTGCATAAAATCTGGGTGCAGGACCTATGCTGGGAGGTGAAACCTCCCAACACCAGTCACTGTCTGCCTCTGGAGCACCACAGAGCAGCCTTGAGTTCTGTCAAGCCACACTATAACTTGCTCCAGTCAAAATAATGTCTCCTGCAAAGAAAGTAGCTGCAGTCATAAAGGCTATGTATAAACAGTGTTCAGGGTTCCTTTTATCTTTTTTCTTTAATGGCTCGATACATATGCAAATCTTAAGAAGAAAAAGAAAGAAGAAGCTTTAATTAGAAGAGGCCTCTTGGCATTTTGATGTATCTGCCTTTATGCTCTTTGCAAAATTAAACCTATAGTGAAAACAGTGTCATCTTAGAAACCCCAGTGTTATGCTTTTTATTTCTGCTGCAGATGCCAGGCACTAATTACTTTATTTCAGCTTGTCCAGGGCTGTGCAAGGTTTCTAGGAGGTGATAGTGGTGGCTCGTGTGAGGCCAGCTCAGCCTGGTTTCTGCAAGCACCACCACTGCCCGTGGGGAAGGCTGTTAATGCAGCTTGCAGCAGGAGATGAGGCAAATACCTGGAGCAGGACTCTGGTGATTCTGGTGGGGTTTGCACGGGATGCATCAAGGCCCTGCTCCACAGCCCTGGCTGCCACGTGTGGAGAAAACACCCCAATGGCCAATTTCTCTCATCCATTTGAAGGATTCTTCTCCATTTTCAGTTTGGAGTAGACTGGCAGGAAACCCTAAGTCCACACTACTGGCTGTTTAATAAACCCGAGTATTTGTGGGGAGTTTGGCCTTCTGCCTTTTTGGATTGGTCTCTCTCACCTCCAGCTTGATTCCCCAAAGCAGCATTTGTCTTTTGCTGCTTCTATTGCATTAAATGGAGTTGTTTTGAGTTTTGTTTGGTTGGTTGGGGTTTTTTTTTAGATGGTAGATGTCAATAGACTCTGCTACCCACGGGCAAAGAGGCTGTATCGCTTCTCAGAGGTCACTCTCACAAGGATGGAGTATTTGCAAATGCCTCTGGATATAAATTATTAACACTGAACACAGCAGCTCTGAAGAGCTGGAATTATTTTTTTTTTTTCAATAAGGGAACCTCTCATCATTGTGTCAAGTACCAGTCCTAAACCAGACTGAAATATTCTCCATCACTAGGAGAAGCCACGACCTGTCGTGAAATATTAACGTGCAGAATAATAAAAAAAACATTGAAAACAATTTACAGGCAGACTTCAAATTATACCTCACAGAAAAAAACCTTCACGTCCTTTCCTTTTAAATTTTATATAGTATCAGGAATTTACAGAACCTCATTTCAAAATCCAGCAAGCTGTCATTACTACAAGGAATATCAAAGAGACCCAGATGGAACTTTTGATATGGGAAAAAAAAAAAAAATTAAAATAAATAAATAAATCAGCCCAAAGGGACACAACCCAAATAAAGGTTGAGTTCTCATTTTCCTGAAAAGCAATTGTAAGATTTCATACACAGGTGCTGGTACACATGTGATCTGACCAAACTAAGTAATCAGAAACAGTGGAATATTTTGAGGTTTTAACTTGGATTTCTTTTTGCAAATCTAACTGTAAAGAAATAAAATTATTATTGTGCAACAGACATTAGGTCTGGAATTTGTAATTGATGCAAGGTTTTTGATATCCAGCTTTCAAAAAATCCAGAGGAGAGAAGAGGAGATGGGAAAGAAAAAGAAAACAAACAAAAGAAAACCAAAAAAACAAACAAAAAAAAAAAAGGGGGGGGGGAAATAAGAAAAGGAAAAAAAGGGAAAAGGAGAAAAACCTAGTTTAAAAAAGTCCAAATAATTTTGGTATCCAAAAATCTGGTATCTCCTAAGGACAGATACAATCTAAACCACACTCATGTAAACATTCAGCTCAATTCAAATCTGGGATAGAAGTTTCCATCTACTTCAATCCAAATTATTTCACTTCTGCATTCAGGATGTATTTCCCCTCTTTGGAATAGAATTCAATTCTAAAGCAATGAGTGTTATTAACAATATAAAACACCCATAGTTTTACTATGTATCCAACAGAAATCCATAAACAAAAGAATGCTTTGTCTGTGTGAACTGAAGAAAGAAAAAGAACATTAGATAGTTCCATAAATATTAAACCTCTTTTAATAGACCAGTAAGTTGCCTGTAGCTTCTTTTCTCTGTTTTTTTCAATATTTGAAATAACCATAATAAATGCAAAGAGCCTGCAACTTCCTTTATGGGATTTCTGTGAAGGACAGTATTCCTTTGCAACAGAGTTAAAGCATTCACATTTATAACTATTTCTATTTCTATTTTTTCAATAGAAAATACAGCAGGAATGACAAAGAGTTATTTTAGAGAGGCAGAAATCTAGGGAAGAGTGATATCCTCAGGCTTCCTAGACAAGAATCCAAATTCTGTGAAGGACTCTGACATTTTCATATAGCAATGAGCTGAAGTTTAAACTCAGATTCTAAAAAAATAATTCCTCCTGCAGGGAGCAAAGAAGAGATGGAAGAGATGGTATGTTTTGGAAGCAGACCATCAGATCTTCACCTCTAGGTTAGAGTTGTTATCATTCTGAAGAGTTACTAACCTGGTTTCAGATAATTTTCTCCAAGAGAACCTACCACCACTCCAATTTTCACAAAGACACATCAGCAGAAAATTAAAAATAAAAATAAAAATAAAAATAAAAAGGTGGAGACCGAAAGATCACAATGTTTAATTTACCTGTGTAGCCCTTGAACGTTTCCTGGGGTTTTAGAAATGTCTGCAGACAGAAATTCATAAGCTACTGAAAACATCCATAAAATGAAAGGCACAATGTTCTGCCATGCCTCTCCCGGGTGTTGGCTTCTAAGTTTGCTCCACCAAATTCTGGTCCATTCTAATGCCTTTGTCTTCTTCAAGGGAAGACCTAAAAATTGTTGGTTCAAAATTTAGGGATTTGAAGTCAGTTTGGTTTTAGTTTTACATTGAAACATTTAGAAAACATTTCCAAAAAAACAATCCCCACCACACTTTAATTTAGATTACTGTGAGGAGCTCAGTGAAAATATCTCACTAACTGCTTTAGGCACTTATTTCTCACAACTATTTTATAAAGAGAGCTAATCCAGCTACTTTTGTGAGCTCATACACAATTTAGTGTACTCTCTACTTTTCTAGTGTGAACTCCTGGTCAGTAGGGTTCTTACTCTCAAACATTCTTGTGGACTCCCAGAAACCCTTATGAAAACAAGTTCACTTATTGAGATTGTTGCACAGAGCATGCCACGATCTCACAGCTGATGTCAGTAGGTGAGAGGTTACCAACCATGGGTCTAATAAATTTTCTATATTCAGTGGTGAGCAAAGGGAGCAATTAATTATCACATCGATGTCCTTGGCCACGCCTCTCAGCTGACCAGCAGCTCCAGCTCCAGCTGATGTCCCTTAATCTGACAGCTGAGTTTGATTTGCAGCCACAGCATGCATTTCTGCTCAGTCAGAGAGGCCTTGCACTTTTCCCACATGGTTCTTCATGGATTTCATCCAGTGGCTTCTGTGACCCAGTCTGAACTCTGTACACAAAAAAAGCCCAAAAAGGCATGGTGTTTCCAACATGCAATTATTGTGCTTATCGAGTTTCAGGAAGGCAATGAGCTGCTTCTCATTGCATGAAGTGAATGTGCACCAATGGCAAACTCCAGTAGAAGTCAGAGAAAGTTTTCAGAAACTCCCAAAGACTGGTGAATGTTTCAGTAAGTGCTGAGAGGCACTTTTCTGAATTGCAAAATGTGCAAAAATATATAGCAGGACAGGACTAGAATGCCAAATAATTCACTACTTAAACTCCTGCATCAAGACTAACTTCAGTTTTCAGACTGTCTCAGACTTACCCCTTTTGATCCTGAATTAGAGCTGTTTCATTGCTCACTGAAGTCAATAAAAATAATATGTTTTCAGGAACTTTGGGATCTGAATCTTTGCCCTTACACTTCTAAGTTCTGTTCCCTTAACTGGATACAAGGGACAACCATTTATTACCCTCAGCCCCTACAAATGCCTCAGTGAAACTACACCGAAGTGGACAGGACCAAGCCTATTTGTCCTTTAAAGGATTACTGACTTTATTCTGTTAGTGGACAGGGAGTAATTTGTCAAAGCTGAAACTACAGGTATTGTGGGACCATCCTCCTATCAGTTCCATGATAGCATTTTCAACCAATTCCTCTCTTCTACATGAATATTTTATTCTTTAAAGAAGCGTGGCTTGTTGCAGCACAAGAGAGAACTTGATCTTAGCTCACCTTCCTGTGAGAGGCTCAGCAAGTGATTCTCCCATGCAAAAGAGGGGTGACCCTCTGATAGCACCTGTTATTTAAAAAGTCATTAAAAATCAAGAAAAAGCTCCTAACAAAACCCAGTGTTCCCTTCCTGTGGAATAAATTGAGAGAAAGGAGGATAGTGTTCCTACCAGAATGATTAAACTGCATCAAGATATTTATTCAAGCCAAAATTTTTTCTCTGCTTTTGATGATTAAAAAATGTAATGAAGATTAAAAATACTACAGTTATGAAAATTAAAAATACTACAGTTAGATATTGGGGAGGGTTTTTAATCATAAAAAGTTCTTTGTTGTAAGTCTTCTGGTTGTTCTTCCTTGTCCAAATATCTAAAGACAGATCTGCCCTTCAGTCATCTCCATTTTTCACTCTATAAATCCTGTAGTGCAGTTTTCTGCCTGCCTACTTCCATACTCAGTTAAACATGAACTCAAAAATTACACACTCAGTCATTCCTTCAGATCAACGACATCCCTGGAAAAAATTAGAGATTTACAATTTTTCCAATAGCAGTAACAACAAACATTGCCAATGCTGGCTTCAAAGGCTTTGGCAACTCAGATTGAGCTGCTTTTCCCTGAGGTCTCACCCACCTTGGGTCCATTGACCTGTCTTACACTCTTGTAAGTAAACCAATAACATCTTTTAAGGCCTGTGTGTTTTCTTTTTCTACCCTTATTTGTAGGTATATTCTCCCTCCAATTCAGTCAAAAAATCACTTGCTTGCCAAGTTAAAAACCCATACTTTTAAAAGAACTTAACAGAAGAGCTCCTAAATCAAGTTCTTTGCAATGAGAGATTTATTTTTTCCCCATAAATTCCACCCAGTGTTGAGCAAATATCACCACAGCAGTAGCACTTGGCACACCTCAAATGTTGACCTCTACGCAGAAAAAAAAAAAGTCTAAAAGAAAATCTCACTGCTGCTTGTTACTTCTCTTTTTATTTGAAGAATTTTCCTGTGATGGCAGCATGCACACATTTACAGCATTGGAAAGGCTGACTCCTTATTCCCACTCACAATAATGAGAAGTTATATTAGAAAGGGCTGCAGGAAAGGGTAACTGCACAATTAGCATTTCTTAGCACTATATGTTGAAAGGTAAGGCGATGAAGACAGAAAAAAATTATATTCTTACTTTTGATGACAGCTATTTCTGGAAAATAGGAAAGCCAAAAGCACACCAACCCTTTCATCTCCAACCCCTAGCTTTGTTTCTTCTCCTCTAATAATTGCTCCTTGTCCAGAGGAAATCAGTTCACCATCCTGAAAAGATCACCTTGTCCAAGGCCTAGCACGATTTCATATTCAAGAAGGGAAGACAAATGAATTTTTGAATACAGGATATTGAATCTAATCTTTGTAGCTTTTTCACTGCAATCACAGTTGCTCCAATGTTCTTTTCCTGTCCTCAGTGGATGTTTTCACCAAGAAAAATCTTCTCCCAGATGCAATGCTGCACACAGAGAATAGAAAATACAACCAAGAACTGCTGTCATTTCTCTGTCCTAGTTGGCAGTGCTGGAAATCATACAAAATAAGAGGCACGGGGTCATCCTAATAATGAGAATAGTGGTTGCTTCTCTGTGCCCTAAGGAATGACTGATTTTTTGGTTTTTAAATTTACATACATAAAATTATTTAGTACATTAAGTACAGCTGAAGGGAATTGTTCTCTTTTCAAGTCCCACTAAGAAACATTAAGAAGTGTATCTAGGAAATGACAGATCAGCAGTCTGGTTTGGGCTCTGCCACAAAACTTGTGTCTCTGTTGGCACCAAGCTCATCTGGAAAGACAGCAACCCTAATCCACCCCGTCGGGATTCCTGAGCCTTAATTAACTAATGGGGCTGGCTTGCTTGGCTCAAGCACACCTCAGCCACATCCCCTGACACCTCCTGCTATTTTTTGGGAGCACACTTTCAGCACTGTGATGAAAGCCAGGGAGCCTCACCCTGGGAGGCTGGCACTGCACGGACATCCCAGGCTGAGCAGGGGCTGCTCTCCTGGGGCCAGACCATCGTGGAGAGGAGACCATATGTCCTGGTTTAGGGCAAATTNTCAGACTCAGAAAGTCCCTCTGTGGGCTGTAGCTCGGCTCGCTCAGTCTCCTCTCAGTCCCTGCGGTGCTGGAAATGCCGCGGCCCAGGCCCAGTCCGGTGGGCCTCAGGTGCGAGCTGCCGGTGCTCTGCTGGGTGTTCAGCCCAAAGCAGGTTTGAACAGGTGCAAAGAAAAAGAAAAACCACAGTCCAGGGAACTTCTCTGCCTCAGCTAGCTAAAACTAACTAGCTAACAGCAAAGGAGAGCTCTGTCCATCCACAGACAACCCAGTCCAGGAGAAGGATGTGGAGGACTGAGTGCAGTTTCTGATAACAAACTCAGTGCTCCTTCTCTGCCTGCCTTCACTCTCAGATGCAGTTTGAAAGGTGCAGAACCTATTTCTGGGCTAGGCAGACGAATGGGGACACAATCCAACATCACCCCAGGACACCATAACAGGAGGCTTTATGGTCTGCTGCCACGCTCCCAGCCACGGAGCAGGGTCACCAGAGGTGAAGGGAAACGGGAGAAGTGCCTGTGCTGTAGCTACCCTGGCAGCTCCTCTCGGTACACAAGGCCTTGAACGTTTTACTAGGCAATAAAAGAATGTCAAACAGTCCCCTCCTCTCGCTCCTCAAGGTCGGCTCTTGGTTTCATAACCCCTTGAGTCCCACCTAAAACTTCACTGTTTCCACCATTCCCATGTATTTAATCTGTTATGAGTGTGAAAACAGAGCGAAATGTTTAAATGGCTGATAAAAGGTGTCTCACCTTTGGGGAAGAAATAAGACCCTGTGCTGTGGTGTACAGCACAAGAGCCCTGGCCTCATTTTTCTGTATGATTTTGGTAAAATCTCTTCAGCCCTCTGAGCCTGTTTTGTATTTATAAATGGGGCAAAGGACATATGCCCTTATCTGAAATAAGTATGGGAAATGTGCTTGATGACAGGTTGGAGGTATTGATCAGAGCCACTCAGCAAAGATAAGAACTTCAAAGAGAAATGGTGGATTATAACTGGAAGAGTGACAAATATCTAGAATTTCAAACTTTTCTCTTATCTATGAGAAGTCCTGTTTGCCAGATATATTTTTGCCAGACGATAACAATTTTAGTTTTAGAATACCATTAGAATAACAACAACAAAAAAAAAAGTAGAAAATTTTGAACTTAAGGTACTCACTCCCAAGGATCCTAACTAACTTGGAAGCTTTTTTTCCCCAAGCTTTTCTCATAGAGAAAATTTTGCAACCATGGTTGCATCTTTTAAAAGAGTAGAATATCATGGCCAATTCTTTGATGTGTGATGAAATAGAATTTACAAGAATTCCTGTCATCTTGAATATTTTCTAAAGGAAACAGCAGGAAGAATTATGACTTCAAGAAGATGCTGACATAATCAGCTTTCTCTCTCTTTTGAATTTCAAAACAACAGTGAACAGACACTCTGGGGCCAGCGTATAACTCCAGCAAGGCCCCAGAGTGCTGAACACACAGAATTTGGACAGAAACATGTTACTGGCCAGTGTATGTTTTGGTGGGTTGGTGTGAGTTTCAGCTGTTTATCAATGCAAGGTTTGTACACCAAGCATGCTTGTGTCTATCTGGCACCAAGGTGGCTAAAGGAACAGTTGATGAGTTTTCTTTTCCAGTGTCCCTTTGCTGGAATTTTATTATTGTCAGAGAATGGTCCAAAACTGTGGAAAGTGACTGGAGTATAAACAAACTTTCAAGCTTTGCTGCTGGAATGTGTGTCTGCCACGAGCTGATCTGAAACCCTAGGTCTGAATATCCCTCAAATCTGGATCCTTTCCAGATCTAAACTCTGTATCGAGCTCCAGGTCGAGCAATACCAATATCTGATTCACAAGCCAGCAAACATGTAAACCAAACAGAGCTCCAAGTCCAGGTCAGGAAATTTCCACTCTCCCCACTTAACCAAGCACTTCTCTGTCTGAGCAGCCCTGAAGATTATTTTGCACTGTTGAAGTAGCACAAAACAGCTCAGAGATAAGGTGGACTTGATGCAGGGACTGGGCTCAAAAGGTCAGTCCCCAGTCTCAAGGAAAAGGCTCTGGAAGGGGAGCAGAAATGGCAAGCCCTGAAGAAAAGGTCCAGAAAAGGCTGGATTGTGGGAACAACCTAAAATGGCTTTTCCTTTGGGATCTCAGCTGCAGGGACACTGCTGGCTGCTCCAGAGGGCTCAAAGTGTTTGGGTCATGGAGCTGCCTCCTGGAAAACAACAGCTGGAACCAGAGGGGAGGATGAGCCACGGGGAGGAAGAAGGTCCCAAACATCCTGCTTGCAACTTTGCAGAGGGAGACGATGCAGCGCAGCTCAGCAGAACACATAAATTCAATTGGCATTTTCAGAGAACAGCACATCAGAGTGGATGAGGGAAACAAGCTCCACTCTACGTGT
Organism: Promerops cafer; assembly: GCA_013398275.1. NCBI lineage: Eukaryota > Metazoa > Chordata > Aves > Passeriformes > Nectariniidae > Promerops > Promerops cafer. The sequence goes on along the minus strand of VZSE01006895.1, from coordinate 432,628 downwards.
TACCAGTAAAAAGAGAGAATGGAGCACTACGTGGGTGGACGGGATGAAAAGGGGATGGAGAAGAGAACAGTCAAACGTTCTTGGCAGTGCTCAGAAAAGGGGAAAGAAAGCTGACACTTCGTGATGAACAGTCTCAGGACTGAAGATGCCTTTGGTTTTTTTGCCAAAATATGTAAAATGAAGTGGTCTTTTCCCCCTGCAATGATAATTTTTTAAAAATCAGAAAACCCCATTTCCACATGCCCTTATGCTGAGTGCTTCCAGAGCCAGATCTCAGCAAAGAATACATTGGAACAATCTATCTCTGGTATGCACCTAAAGAAGTCAATAAAGCAGCCCAAAAGAAGAGACTTTTTCCATTTGATGTAATCTGAAATATGTAAAATAACCTCTTGGAGAAAATGAAAAGAGAGGAAAGATCACCCTTCACTTTAGATAGTCCATTTAGATTCCCTGAACAAATATTTGAATATTTGCCAGTGTAGCTTCTGGATATATTAACTTAGAAAAAGTAATAAAATAAAACTGAGGGACAAAATAATACTCTGTAATTTTTTTTTTTTTAATTATGTTACTTGAGAAAGAAAACTTACAGATATATTCACTGACATTTGACTGGTCAATGCATTTTAAAGATTCAGAATATCACTTCCAAATTTAATAAGTTTTTCAACACGTAAAGTGAAAAAATATATTTACATCTTCCTGAGCCACAGTATATTGCTGGTATATTAAAAAGAATACACTCAGTTCAAAAGAGGTGTGACACAAAGTTGTGGTGCAAATTTTATGGCCCCCAACCACAGCTGATTTTACCTGGACTCATTCCCACAGTCCAAGGAGAAGACCAGGTTACCCTGCTTGACATCAGCAGGTCAGGCTGCAGTGGAGAAACGTTCATGAACTTGAAATTTCCACTTTGCTTCTGGGGTGCTCCTGCCATCAGCTGTCCCCATCAGCTGGTGGGTCTGACCAGCACCACCATCTAGTGGCTCCACAACCATCCAACCCCTACAGAGCACCCAGCACCTGTGCCCAAACTCCAGAGTGTCCCAGCAGACTGTCCCCCCTGTTATCAGCTGGTCCAGAACCCAGTGACATCCATTTGTCAGCGTGGATGTGGACAAAGCCCAGAATGCCAACCCTTCAGCATATCCTAGGAATAAGGTAGGTGGTTATCTTCCCTGAAGGAAGGGAAGGTGATATTTTTATTAGAGACCAAAATGGTAATATATGGCATCTAAACAGCAGGTGGTCCTCTAACAGGCCAGAAAACCTTTCAACATCCTGTGTAGGGAAACCACAGCCCTCTACACCAAAGTATTCAGTGTTGGAGAACACAGACTGTGTGAAAATGTTAGGGAGGAAATGGTATGAGGGAATTGCATCACCCTCCAATAAATAAATAAACAAATAAATAAAATTGGCAAGATGCAAAAGAAATAATTGGTTTAAAAGTAAACCCAGTAAGGTCCTGTAAGGGTGCATTGAACACCAAAACGCTGCTCTGTTAAAGTTGGGAGGGTAGAAGCTTGGGAACAAAATCTGAGCCAGAAACAAGGCTTTTTGCAACTGAAAATAAAAAACCCTCTAGCCAAGTGAGGGAATCCATGTGTGGGAGCCCAGAGGAAATGCTGAATACAGGTACATGTCTGAGATCCACCAGCTCTTCGCAGCACAAGCACACAAAGCTGCCTCCAAGTGTTCCTTAACAGATACTGATTCCTGCACCCCCCTGCCAGGAGAAATGCAGGCTCAGAGCCCTCTGTTACCCCCCAGGAAAGCTGCACTCCTTTCTAAAGAGGCACTCAGCCTCAGAAATAGGGGTTTAGATGGGGCAATGCCCAGGCCAAGTCACACAAAGGGATGCACAGGGAAGGAGCCCACCCTGCAAACAAATGAGAGACAGATGGCACCCCACTGACCCACGCCACAAGTATGAAGGGATGCATGAGCAAGGCAACACACCTCCAGGACTGCTGCCACTGGGAGATCTTCCCCAATGGCTGGGAAAGAAGCCAGACAACCTACTGCCAGGACTGCTTACATGTGGAGCAGAAAAAATAACTAGTGTTTAATTCCATTGGCCTTTTGCTGCCATTCTCCATACCTTTCCTAAGATCCAGCTTTAGGACTGCAAGCCCCTTTCTCTGGGTAGGTTTTTTTGTTCATCACACAGATTCCCAGTGGAGAATTTGCACAAGCTAGAGATCTTCAGCGAGATGACATAGTCTGTCTGAGCTCATGGCAGGCCAGAGAAGTTGTTTTCAAAGGCACCACAGACACATTTAACACAGTTATCTGGTTGGATTTAATCAGCTCACAGAAGGCTGGCAATCTGCATCCCAATTCATTTTAATAATTAGAGCAAGGCACCCATTTTTCTAGGAATACAGCAAAATGTCACAGAGCCAGCCATGATGAGATAGACAAAAGCCCCTACACACATTTCAAAAAGCATTCATGAGGATGTGAGGGTCACAAAGATAATTTGCTCCACAGCTGGGAAGAAGAGCTGGTTATCTCAAGTTGTAACAAACTCCACAAATCAGGTTAAGTAAGGGCAGCATTAAAAATAAGCTGAGATAATTCCAGCTGAGCAGTAGGCCATAACCTAAGCTTGTCATGACCTCTTGCTTTTTAAAAGAAGAGTATGCAAACAGAAGATAAAACAAAGCAAATTAAGGTACAAAATACATCTCTAAACAACTGAGCTGGCTTAACTCTGCATTGAAAACTGAGCTGGGCTTTATGTACCTGTTGGGCATCAGAAGAAGAAACATTTTCTCTGGAGACAGAGTCAGAAAAGGAGGTAAGTATCCATGCCAGACTGGCTGGGTTTGGAAGAGGAATGGGAAGGATTTAATGATAGCAAAAGGCTGTTGGTTGTTATCTGACCCGTTTCCAAGGTTCATGTGTGTGAATAACAGAAACCAGCATCACTGATGCTCTGCTACTCGAGGCAGTGCTCACCCCAGTGAGGGGAGAGGCAGGGGCTGTTTCCTTGTCCAATCCCAAAAGCAGAGGGCTGGTAATTGATATGAGGGGTGTAGATGACTGGTCAAACCACAGCCTGCCTTTTCCTCCTGGCAGCTTCAAAAAGGGCAGCTGCCTTAACAGGGACCTCTCCATATACACAATTAATGCCACAAATCTGCAATCTCACTCTTTGAAGACGTTTCACTCTGTGGTTTCTATGGTACAAAGAGCCCAGAAAACAGCTCTGCTAGTGAGACAGCCTGCAAAGTTCTCTGCAGAGCTGGGAAATGCTGACAAACCCAGGGAAACGAGGGGTTGCCACACATCTACAAAGGAAGTCAGGCTCATCAATCTTTTGCTATCAAAACACTCTCTCAGACGTACAAATCCCTTTGCATACTTTTGTGAAGCTGTTTCAGTGAAGGATGATAAATTCTAGAGAGAATTTAAGGATCACAGCAGGGACTAGGTGGTGGACTCAGACAGTTCAAAACATCTAAAGTTCACAGAGACCCCGTGGAGCTATCTGGTAGGCACTTGGCTGGAGTACAGCTGCAAGTCACTACCCTGAGAGATCAACAGCATCGGTGCAGCAGTAGTTAGAGAACTGCTGTAGCTTTTTTTGTCTCATTTTGCCTCCCTAATATCAAGGAACACCTTGTGGTGTTGCAGGCAGTACAGATACAACCCCTTACAAAGTACATATTTCTATCTCACAGTGTCATAAAATCTTAGGCTGGCCTGGACTGGCAGACACCTTTAAGGCCATCCTTTCCAACCTCCTTGCCATGGGTAGGGACACCTTCCACTAGACCATCCAACCTTGGACACTTCCAGGGATGGAGCATCCACAGCTTCTCTGGGCAATCTGTGCCAGGGCCTCACCACCCTGACAGTAAAGATTTTTTGTCCTAATAACTGATCTAAACCTACTCTCTTTCAGCCATTCCCCCTTCTCCTGTCACCATGTGCTGTTCTAGTTCTCTCCATTTTTCCTGCAGGCCCCCTTGATATACTGGAAGGCCTCAATTAAAGTCATCACCCATTTGTTTTGCTTTGGCTGGGGTTTGCCTTCAGCTAACCAAAATTTTTTCTGGCTGGAAGGACATAGTCAGATGTTGATGTAAGAAAAACCCCTCAGTTTAGCATTTGCTAAGGTTTAACACTTACTAAGAAGCAGCACCTCCAGCACATGCAGCAGCAACAACTCTCCCTGCAGAGATTCACAGGTTAAACCATCAGCACCTGGGTGTTCCTTGGAGGTTTTAGCATCCAGCTGAGGACCAAACCTTCACCTTTAAGCTGTGCTGGGCTCTCCTGAAATGCAGCCTGGCTTCTGGACAGAAATCACCTGCAGTTCTACAATTTAGTGCACTCCTACAGTGTTTGGGGACTAGACACTGGAGAGATACCTACAGACAAGTGAACTGAGGGAATTCCAGTGTGTTCCCATTCAGAAGGAAGAGAGAAAAAGATAAAGAACTAAATAACTGAAATATAGAGAAAGAAGAGAGTGTTGCTGAGCAATAGTGACATTCAAGTGCTTCACACAGCATTTAGCAATACATATAATTTTTACACATAAATATATATTAATACACAGTACTCAAATTATGAACTTATGCACACACATACATTTAAATGGTTAGCAAGAGAATATTGGGAAAATTTCCCTCTCATCCTCCCCCCAGACCGAGGTTTATCTAATTTCCACAAATTTTTCACATCATATTCGTGAAGATTGAAGTGCCATTGTGCTTGCAGCATGTCTGAATAGCTTTGGGGGGAAAAAAAAAAAAAAAAAGATTGCTGGGGAGTCAGGTATCTTCTAACCTTGGGAAAAACTAGTATTTTATACAAGCTCTCCAAATGCTGTGTCTATAACTGCATCAAAGAAGATGCAATTTAAGCCCTTTATTTATTTATTTACTTATAACTGGTGGCTGTTAAAGCAGAAGGAGCAATCACGAAGAGCTGGAAGCACATTATTGCCATGCACAAAGCAAAACGTTGTTAATTCAGCGCTACCCTCGCAGCCCGCAGGATACAGAATAACTTCTGTCCCCCTGCGTCCTGACACCGGGTCCTTCTCGGGTTGTTAAAGAAACACAGGAGGAGAAAAACACAGGGCCAAATGTTCCCCAGCAGCTCTCCCGTGCATCAGCAGCTCGAGGAGGAAATTCCTGTGTTGTTTTATGGCTGTGTGGTAAGAACAGCTCACAGCATCCCCCGGGTGGTGCTGAAGGATCCGTCTGAGCGGGGAGCAGAGAGAACTCGGCGTGCAGGAGGAGGAGGAGGAGGAGGAGTCATCCCAGGCCTGAAGGAGCAGAATCCTCCACTCCTCCCCTCAAATCTGCCCCACTGTTCGTGGAAGGCAGGACAGGGGATATGGAGGGGAGGGATGGACAGTGCCTTTGGCACTGTATGGTTTCCATGACCTTCAGAACACTTATACAAAATTAAACGTGGCATAGACATTTAAAGTCATATTTATTGCCCATGCGTCCCAGGCTCTGGGCTCTTCTGGAATAACATCCTTAGAAGGAGGAGATTGAAGCTACACAAAACCTGCAATTATTCCTTTTTGAGTACACCCAAATGAATTGTTGAGCAAATCAACCACCCCTGACTCACCTCCATAGACACACACCAAGTTCCTGCCTCCACAAAATCAGGCAGCAGAATACTCAGTCATTAAATCACTCGGGCAAGAAGCATTTCCCCAGTTTTCATTTGGAACCTTGTTCTTGACATTCAGTCTCTATTTTCCTTTTCCCCTGCTCCATCCCATCCTGAGAAGGCTCACCTTTCAGACCACATCAGCCTCCTCTTCACTGCTGCTCTCAGATACTTTTGCCTTAATCACCACCTCTGCCAGATGACTGAGAACAATCCTGATCATACAGAGCTCCCACCCCCTTTACCAACCACTGTGGAGAAGGCAGGTTTCCTTTTCTAACAAAAGTCTTCTATAATTTTAGCCTGAATATGAACAGATTTAATTTTCTGCTTCTACAGCCGAGGACTCCCTGGAAGGAGAAATGCAATCTTTTCTTTCTGAGTCAGCATGTAATTACATATGGTCCAGACATGGCCTGTAGCATCTTCAGTTATTTTGGTCCCAGAAAAGGATTAGGCTGGACACAGCATCATAAATTCTAAGAGAGAGGAAGGGGCAGAGCCAAAAAAGCACTGAAATAGAAGCCTCTGGCTACCCTGAGCCCTCACTCTCCATCAAACTGAATGTTAATTCCTTAATGAGCCATAAGCACAAGTGCTTCCACCACTGCACTGGAACCAGAGTCCTAAACAGTTAAATCTTGTGTTTTCATGGGTGCTGCATTCATAAAAATAAAACAAACCATCCACTCCCCTCTCCCCTCACACTGAAATGATTAACCAGACAGAAGAATGCCTGTATACAAAGTACATTTTGTGCTGCTCTTGGATTTGAGCACAGATTTCAAGCAGTACAAACTGGGAATAGGGTCTCAAAAGTAAGCCCAAAGATTAATTCTAAAGCTATAACAAGAGACTTCTAAAAGCAAAATGATAAGTGACGAAAAATACTTATAAAATACTTACATATGAGAGCTACTATGTTTCCTATAGTCTCTTTTGTTTAGAAACTTTCCTATCTCCCACTTCTTCAGATTTTGCAGTATATTTTCAATTTATAATCAGTGTTACATCCTCTCATGTGTTCTAAAAGACTTTTTCAATTCTTAACAGAGTTCTATTTCAAAAACAGGAGCTGGCTACTGGTACCAAGAACACAAAATCATCCTACCACCAGCCTGGTGTTTACAACTGGCATGGCTAGAAAATCATTGTGTTTGTGTGTTTAAGTCACATCCTCACTTGAAATGACTTAAAATAAATCACATTTCTTCTACAAAATGCCCGGGGATCTGAACAGTTACTGGGAACATTCAGCTGTCAGAAGACATCTGAGGATTTGACAGCAGGAACATATAACTCAGCCCTGGAAAAGATGATAAGAATAATACATGTATATTATGGGTCATAATTCATTGCTATCTGGTCAAGCAGCAGTTTCAGGAAGAAATAACCATATGCTAAGCTGGTGGCCAATCACTGGTGGAGGAAATGCTTCATATCTCACTACTGCTGCCAGGCTTTCCCTGCTCAGAGACTGCCCAGGTGAAGATGGACCTCTCCTCTCAGGAGATCCAGCTGCACATGGGGTCCTTTGCACCACTTTCAGCAGGATCATGCTTCATCCTGTACTTTTTTAAATTATTACAGAAGGTGTTATCACTGACAGGCCTGATAGCTTCTTATTATCTTTAGTTCTGGCTCACAGCAACACTCCTTTTGGAAAAAGATTATGGATGGGAGTTTAGAACTTGTTCCATATCATGTTTGAATTAAAATTCTGGATTCAAGAGTCCGCAGCAGAGCAGGGGAGTGCAAGAAGAATCCTCTCTAATAAGAAGATTTGTGCAAAAAAAAGGATGAATTGAAAAGCCATGACAGAGTGTGGTGTTTGGTGGCTTCTGTTGCTGCAGAATCAGTAAAGTATTCAAGGAGTTAAAACCCTCTCAAGCCCCCTTTGCTGCCTCTTGCTGCCACTTTGAGATGGCACTTTCACTTCTCTGAACTGAGAGTAAGAAAGGTCCAAAGCAGCTTTACAGAGTCATAGTTGAGTCACCAGTTCTCCCCAGAAAATAAGCAGCTATTCAGCCTAAGATGGGCTGGGAAATGCAGTTTGAATGCCATAAAAAGTGCTTATATTAGGAGATAACCCACATAAACTGGACAAAAGCCCTCTGTGGACACTGGGGATCCATTCAGCCACAGCAGTTGCTGTGGCAGCAGAGGTTCAGTACCTCACTGAGGGTTGATCACTTACCCAAACTTTTCAATAAATGTGGAATACTAAACAGAAAACCCTGTGATATCCCACCTGTTACCATTTAATTCTGATTTCCACATTTCTAGACCCACTACAGCCAGAATTGCCACATCACTTTAACTTTTTATGCATTTTCTGCATAAAACGTAGCACAAGCTTCTCACACTCAAAAGTATTTATTAGTGATGCCAGGCTGAAGAGCTAAAATATTTGATCTTGTGCAAAAAACCAAGCATGCTTTTTGGCTAGGGACTTCCAGGGGGTTGAGACTTGCCACAGTTTTCACTACTATCAGCATAATGATCAGACAGTTTTTCTTTGCATGGCAAATGTTGCCACCACTTTCAAAACAAGGCTAAGATCTATCATTCCTCCTTAGAATTTCAAACCAGATGTTTGGCTTAGCTCCCTTAATTCAATTAAATGTACAATATAACCAAGACTACTGTTTCAGGCTATCCAAAACAGCCTGTACCATCAGAAATATAAAATATCACCTCTATTGTGCAGTCACAGCAGCCCTCAGGGTAGCTCTCCCCCAGCTCCTCTAGATAAGAAAGGGGTGAGGATCAAAACATTTAGCACTCAGTGCACCTCCAGAATAAAACTCCCAACACCAAAGTTCTCTGACTTCCAAACCAGTTAAGAAATTTGCAGTTTGACCACTTCTGTAGCCTCAGGTTAAGAGCACTCTGACAATACTGAGCTAGCACCAGGGAATCTCTGATGATTTTCTATCTCTACCTATGGTTTGTCACAGAAGGAGCAGACAAGGATGTGTGAAGCCACCAAGTAGACTTTAACATCTGAATGGAAGCATTCTGGGAAAGATCCCTGAAGTCAAAGCAGAGAGTCTCAGAAATATGGGCATTTACTTTGGTGATTTTCAAGGCAGAGGAGTCTCATGCTATGAGTTTCAGCTCTTAATTTCTTAAGCAGCTGCAGGTCATGTGCATTCAAAATGCTTTAGAAAGGTGAACTCTCAAAAACAAGTTACCATTAAGGATCAGGCCAATCTGCATTTACAGTGGTGCATCCTGCAGTTCCAGTGGCTGGTCCTGACTTTGATGCAACTGAAAAATGTCAAAATTTGCTTTAAACCACCTTTTAAAGGTCAGTGGCATACCCATGACTTCACATTAATCACCACATAGCATCATGTGTCATCCTAATCCTAACATCTTCAAGGAGTATGTTGCAAAACTGCAATTCTGATTTATTCCTAAACTTTCTGAAGGGAGTTTTTGAGGAGATAAGTGCAGCTTAAAAAGCTTGTTGATAAGGAGAAAAAGTAATTCCTTTCAATTATTTGCAAAGGAATTATTATCCTCTGGGTACAGCAGGTGCTAAGCATGGACAGGAATTTGTTTTTTCTGTATACACCCACACCATCTGCCCAGAGCACAGTGGAACATTTCCATTAATTTCCCTGTAGGGGCTTTACTACTACCACTGACACTGAAGTCACAGAAAGAATTTTGAATACATTTGATGCAGAAGTGGTGGAAATCAGGTGTATATTTTCATAGCTTGTCTAACTGAAGCAATGCAAAAGGTCAGAGAGAGCATCTGAAGAAATAATGTTGTGGACAGAGGAGGAAGGAGGAGGAGTTGTTTTAATAAGAGAGGGGAAAATCACTGCCAGACCTTGTCGTACTGACAAATTACATAATCAGAGGTAGAAAAGCTGTCAAATAGCCCTTCATGCAAAACAAACAATCTCTGGCCTAACAAAGTTAACAGGCATTTTGAAAATGTCATCTTTGGTGACCCACCTCAGTGCCATGCAAGTCAGCATCAGCTGTCCCCAGACCAACCCCAAATTGAAGCTGTGTTTTACCACACCACCCCGTGGAAGCCTAGAGTTTGTATGTCCATTATGGCCAACAGATAATGGTGTATTTTGCTCTTCATGAGATATGCCACTCACAGTTAATTTCAGCTCCAGCAACTAAATACGTCGGTGGCTTACAACAGTAGTAACTAAAGTTTTATATATGGCTCACTCCCTGGGCTCCTCCTTTTCCTTCAGGAACATTGCTTCCTCCACTGCAGCTGCTGCCAGCACCCAGCCTAAACCCTGCAACCAACAATTCCACTTCTGTAACCAACGGAATTAAAAAACCCCAAACAAACAACCACCACCTCACCAAGAACACAGAAGAAATAAATAAATTCATTTTCCAGCTCAGAGTCTAACTCGTGCCATGCATTATTCCATGGCAGAAATAAAACACCTGAGTGGTCTGACAATACATGCTGCCAGTCAGGCACAGATGACAGATGGAAGAGGCAGAGAAAAGCAGTTTTAAATATATGAAGCTCCTATAATCAAGGAGAAAAACAGAGAAATCCAAAGGGTGGAAAGCAAAAGAAAGAAAACTGGCTCTGAATAGTAGATATTAATGTAAACACTATTTGAGTTCCTTAGTAGCATCTCCTTAAAATGTACTGATGCAAGCTAGGGCACATCAGTCCTGCTCTGGAGGAAGGGCAGGAAGGTCTCTGAGGCTCTTTGCTGGCATTGCACAGTTTGCTGCAGTCCCCATGTGCCAAACTGGATGACATTAATGAAGAATCTGCTCTGTCCATCCTTCTCCACACTCACCTCACTAACTCTGTACCCACAGTCACTTTGGCTGCAAGGCAGTAAGGTTGGATACAAGACTAAGTGAATAACTGCCACTGGTTGAAAAAACCAGCTTAAATTATAAATCAACAAGCAGCAGAGAGTTGAGTTTGAGTAGATGGGGGAATGTCCAAAGCTGAACTTCTGAACTCTCTGACAGAAGCCTGGTGCTGCAGCCTGGCTGCAGCAAGTGCAGGCTCTTGTAGATTAGCAGGACTAAACAAGAGTGACACATCCCAAATCCTTTTAGAGAGAGGGGAATGAGACAGAACCAGCAATTAGGGTGCTGACAACACACTGTGCTTCTTCACACACACTATTTTGGATTGGAACAGTCAGGCATTTATGGTTTCAGAAAGGAGTCCAAAAAGAAGAGTTCCCACAGAGGAACCATGGCCTTGGAGAGAAGAGAGCCCAGAAATAGGAAGGTGAAGATGCCATCTGGAGGAAGCTCCCAGAAGTGGTGGAAGATGCAGGAGATCAGTGAGCTGGGTGGAGAGGAGTGTTTGGGGAGGCCCAGGGGAGACATTTGGTGCTGCCCAGCAGCACCAAACTCTGGCAGCTGGAAGCAGCAGCACACCATGAAGCACCACGAGTTTCTGTCAGCCCTCCCTGACCTACAACAACCTCACTGCTCCCTCCCCTAGAGATTTCCAGGAGAGCCTACAAAGAGGGGAGAGGTGAACCTACAGAGGGAACAGTCAGTGGAATGAGAAACCAAAATCCTACACATAGCCCCATCTTCTCTGAGGTGAGGAGCAGGAAACAGCAGATCTCCAGGTGGAATTTTGTATTTTGCTAACAGTGTGGCTGAGGAACTTTAAACAGAAAATTCATCCTCTTTTTGTCCTTCCCTCCTGTTCCCCAGTGCATCTGTAGCCTGTAATGGTCATTGTCAGTATAATCCTGGGGAGAGGTGACGTGTCAAAGGAACGTGTCACAACACAGCTGTGAGAGGACAGTAACAGAAATGTGGACAGCTCTCAGAGTTGGAATGCCTGATCTCCAGCTCCAGTGCTTGGAAAGAGTAGACATGATCCAAAATCTCTCAGATGGGACCAATTCCCAGACTCCTACAATAAGCCCTCTGTCAGCTCAGGCAGAAAAAAAAAATAATAGACAAACACGAAAACTAAAAAAGCATCTGCAGTGAATCAGCTGGTTACTGGTCACTTTGTATGACACAATTGACATGGTATTCATAAACTGCTTTTTGTTCTGTCACCTTCCAAGACACCAACCTTACAACAAGGAAAATCTTCTGACTTCCATGGAAACCCTGCAAGGAGAAGGGCTGCAGGCTGTGCCTCAGTTTACTGGTTGGGATGCACAAGCCAGGCTGCATGGAGGATACCAGAGTGCACCAAGAGCACAAAGAGCTTGTGGAATCCCTCATCTCCCAGGGAAGGAGCTTCCCAAATCCCTCACACCATGGAAGAGAGCATTAGGCAGAGAATGAGAAGATCCTGTTTGCTGAGTTAAAATATCACTGCCCACCTCCCAGTCTCAGGATCCATTCACAGTGTCCATCTACTGTAGGCTGGCCCCTGGCCACAGCTTGCACTGCACAGTTTGGCCAGCACTCAGGGCTCATGAGCCACAACTTGGCCAGCTTCTGAGCCTCCCTAGGCTGGCTTTTCAACACAAATAAAATGTTTACCCCCAAAATAAAAGCATATGACATTATCTGGCACTCCAAAGAAACTGAGCTGCTGTGTATACACTCTATTCTCTTTGCATAAGTTAACAGGGTGACAACAGTAATGTTGAGTAATGAGATAGGCTGCACCTTGCTGGGAAGCAGGTCAGTAAAAAAGCATATTTCTTTGTGAATGCAAGGCCACTTATTTAAAGAAAATGGCACTTGAATATTAAAAGATTATGAGTTAGTGTTAGGATTACAGGTAATATACTAAGCTTGCAAAATAGTTTTATAGTGCATTAGAGTTTTCTTCACTAAAAACTTATTTTAAAGACATTCTGAAGATATAAGGTTAGATTTTAATTTAGCACTGTTCTACAACTCTGTCTGCTTGTAAACTGAACTTGGGTATCATAACTAGTTATTTATGTCCTCGGTCAAAAAACAAAAATGAAATATGGTCAGCTGAATTTCTCAATAATTCAGAACACATCTTTGATATGGATTCCACAGGATTAATAAGTTCATAATTTCACAGGAGGTGCCAACTTGTTTGCAGGCAGTCTTGCTTTAAAGGAGACAGAAATCTCTTTTTATTGTTTTGCATGCTTGTTTCTTTAGGGAAGCTGTAACAGTCAGCAGGGAATTTCAATCCATCTGAATTCTTACCTAGAGCCAATCTTGGAGAACCAGAGTCAATTCTTGGGACATCAGCTATAAATAAACTGCTAAATGGAGTACAGTCATGGCCTGACTCAAGACAAAGAGGTACTTTCTGATTTCCTCCCACCCAACTCGTTGCATCACAGTAAGAGGGAGAGGGAGTGAAAAGGAGTGTTGGAAATCAAAGGTTTGCAGCAAGAACTCTCTCTTTCTTATTTAACAGTATACACATCCCCATGTCCTGGGACTCCCATGCTGATGCTTGGGCAGAGAACACTGTAAAGAAGTTGTCTGTCTCTGTTTCCCTGACAATTCCTGGGCTGGCAATAGTGTAAACAGCAAGAAAAATTTCTTTTAATATATGCCCAGGTTACACTAACACAAATTTCTAGGAGACAGAAATGTGCTGCTCAGCAGAATGCTGAATCAATGCATTAGATTTCCCAGGGCATTTATATCATGTGGGCTGAAGCATTAACAGAATAATAAATTTTGCAGAACGACTTCAAGGGACAAGCTGCAATTTGACCACTGTTGCAAATAAAGGAATTGCCACTAGGACTTTAAGCCCTCTGCCATAACAAGGAGGGGGAGAGCAGCTACAGCAGCCATCCTGCTGGATTAAGAATCATTCATACTGTGAGTTAAATGTTATAAAACAGCATCTGAGTCATTTACAAGAAAATTTTAAAACCTCTAATGGCAGACTTAAAACCAAAGTGCAACAAGAACAACAAAAAGGCAAGCTCATTCCAATTTTTTCTTTCCAATAACTGAATCAAGGCAAACTACTAACTCCTTGCATAATTCCATTTCATGGTCCATGCACTAATTTGTACTCTTACATGAGATGGGGAAGAAAGGAAGGAGGTTTTCTGCCAAGCAGTCACTTCAAAGCTGTTAGCTGTGCACTGTCAGAGTGATAATGGCATTGTTCTGTCCACCTGCAGACACAGGAGATGATTTCCAGCTCTCCCTCAGTGGTTCCTTTAACTCAGCAGCCCAAAACATGAAGGCTCACTCAAGCTTCCACTGACTCTCTGGGGAATGACTGAACCCTCAGAAAGACACTTATTACAGGTGGCAGAAATGCAAAGTTCCTGCTATGCTCCTTGGAGGTCATCATGAACTCAAACACTTCTGGAAATGTTCAACTACAATCAACCTAGACTCCAGTAAACAAGGGATTAATGGGATTCAGCTGCTGGGAAGGTGTAGAAAGCTGCTCCTGTGAGCTGTTTGCCTCTGAAGGAGAGATAACAATTATGCTGATTTACCTGGACTGTGGCCCTAATGCTCTTTGATGTCTCTGTTCTCTAAATACATGAAAGCTCTAGTCTTTTCCTGAAGGTGAAAAGAGATGCTGTCAAGGCAATTATGAGTAAAACTTATTGGGCACCAAGTTCTTTCTCTTTTTTTTTTTTGTCCCAAACTGGACTGTTGCTGGCTCATGCATTATTTTCATGATTTCCTTAAAAACTGCTAAGATCTTACCTTTTGATTTTTTTTCATTTTTAGCCAAGACTAATTCAGCATCTCTTGCTCTAGAACAGACAGGAAACCGTGTCACCTACGTAAGCTTGATAATTAGCTAGAAAAACTTACTCTCCTAAATTAAAAACAAATCCTGAGTTTTAACCTAGTATCTTGTGGTCACTGAATACTTACAGCTAAGCCAACCAAGTTTGTAGTGTTCATTACAGCACCAGCTCCTGTTTATCACACTATTTTGTGTGAGACAACAGTTGCATGAAAATACCTATGTCTTTAGCATTCCTTGCCCTCAAAATGTTTAGGGTATATAGGAATTTTTGGGAGAGAGCAAAAGAAGGTGGGAGGTACATACTCTTTATATCTTTAAGTATTAAGATAGATAAACAGATAAGCAGGAATCTAGGCAGAGAAGCAGAATTTCTGCTATGGCTTAGAGGATGTGTTCATTCCCCACCAGACTTCAGAGCATCACGTAGGCCCCCTCCCCCTGAAAGGTATCTCTGTAAAACAGAGTCCCCCAGATCCAAACTCTCAGAAATCTTATTTGATTCATAAATGCAGTACTCAGTTTATAATAAAACAACTTTTCCTATCTATATGTAAGTATATTTCAAATTTTGCAAGGTAATTACCAAGCAGTTTGATCTGTCCTCCCCTAACATGTGCTGTCCCCTCAGCTTTCAGATGGGAAGCCTTTTCTGAAAATACACCACTTTTTCTGGATGTCTTTCTGAACTATAACCCAACCAGAAGCTACAAGTTGGGTGCAGCTATTAGTGGCCAAATTCTTTGCTTTGGGTTATGCAGAATATCTAATTAAATTATTATAATGGCCACTTCTGGCCTTAAAACAAAAATAATACAAAACAACACAACATATAACATTTAATTCCCCTTTTTCCCTTCCAAAGACCTCAGGACTAAATTCTTTTCTACAGAACAAAACCTAACAGTATATGCTGTGGTTACAGCAATGCATTCCAGCAAAGTAATCTTATTTGTTTCAAACCCGTAGTGATTGCAGAGTACTTCTGGGAAGCAGAGTTCTTGGCTTAAAAATCAGGACCCACAAATGTCATTCTCCCTGTTCCATGAGGCTCTGTGCAGCATGTGGTGCTCAGAGTGTGCAGGACTTGATGCTGCTGGCTGGTTTTTCCTCATGTACCTCCACCTCACCTTCTCCAGGGGGACCTGAGCCAGTGTGGGCTGCTTTGTCTGCTTTGAAAGTTGCTTTTAAAAGTCATGACACAGCCAGGTATGCTGTGGGGAGAGCCCAGAGTCTAAAACTTTGGAAGGGGGCACCTGGGAGAAAGGGCAGCTCTTCCCTCCTGAAATGATGGATAAAAGTCTGCTACCTTCACCTGCTCTCCTCACTGTATTTTCTTGGTTTAGTTTTCATTAAGTCTGCTCATGGACTCAGAAACACGCTCTGCCTGGCATTATTTATCATCAGCAGTATCATTCTTGCACAAGCTGTGCTGCCTAGGGATTAAAATGGAATATTGTGCCTTAATGCACACTCTGTGCACATTGCATCCCAGCCATAAGCAGCAGGTTTACAGAGCAAGGCAAAATTCAGCCCCTGTGCAATGCAACTGGATTTCTTGATTCAAATAGCTGGGTTTGGATTGGGCAGAAATCAATTAAAATCCACTTTTTGGCCCGGAGCTCCCTAAAGACAAAATCTCATTGACACGTTTCTCTTGATAAGATTGAAAAGGGCACCAAGCAATTGCAGTGCTGGAATAAGACTAAAAAATCCTCCTGTTGTCTCTGAGTCCAGCTCCTCACTTTCTCCAGACACTGCAGTTATTAATCAGTGCCAGTTTGATTTCACACTTCTATCCCAGTTCATCCTCATGATTTTGTAACTCTCGTTACAAATCTCTGGTGTGCACACAGTGGCTGCAGAGACACAAGACTAATAACAGTGTAGGATAAAGTCAGAGGTGGCCATTTATTCCAATTTGTCTTGCCACGTGGGTAATAAAACACTTCTTGCCAAAAGTAAATGTGCATAGAAGTATGTTTTAGATGTCTTGCAGCTAAGTTTCCCTTTGCTAAATCTTATGATGAAAACCAACCCACGCAGAGCACATTTATTCCTAACATTTATACCACAGGGTGGATTCCCTTCCTTAAACTGGATGCTGACTAAAGGAATTGCAGGGGAAGGTTAGGAGTCCAAATGTTGCTTTTTGTAGCACCTTTGGATCCAACACAACCATTTGACTGACAAACACAGACAATTGTTAATGCACTTTGGTCCTTGGCACAGAGGAAAAAAAAAGAAGCTGTCAGATTTATGTAGTCAGGAGAATAGATTTATGTTACAACTGTTCATAAAGGAAAAGCTCTTCTTGCCATTTTTCCTTCAGTTTCCTATGCCAGCCCTTTCCTGTTAACAGGATTTCTCAAGCCATATAAAATTTATTAGAGACTGATGGAAAATACACCTGCCTTTTATGTGCAAAGGTGCTGTTGGCCCCTAGGCCTGATCAAACCAAAGATGATCAACCCACAGCCTCAGGGAGGGAAATTAAGACATTTTCCTTTGAATCACAGTGAGAGAGATCAAGGAACTTTCCTTTATCTTGGAAAAAGAGTGATGCCCAATAGAGTATCCAAGACCAATAGGAAAATTAAGTGGGCAGCTGGAGAGAAAACAGAATTAGAAAAGGGAACTGTTAACAATTCCTCGTGTTAGCCAGTCACATGAAAAGAAAGGAAGAATTATAGCTGGGATATAAAGTCCTTCAAGGTGTCTACAGATTAGCAGTAGCAGATCAAGTGGCCTCTTTACATCGAGCAGAGCTTGTTTGCTCAGCTCTGACACACAGGATTAGTCCTGTGCCAGCATACAAAATGGTTAAGCTCTCTTTCATCTGAAGTTTCCTAGCTAATTTAAAGTACATGCATTAGGCAGAGTCTCTGCTTGCAGATCATCTGGCTGGATACAGGTCTCTGCTGGTTGGATGGCCCCTATGGAATTATTATGTGGATAATTTGTTTACTTGCCCCTTCCAAATAGTGTTGATATTCTCAGACCGGCCTAACCCCAGGTCTCTGTGTATAATCTCTGTTTACTGACGCAGTTACCAAGATAGCAACTTGAGAGAGAAGCCATCTGCTGCCAGGGAGACTAAAAAGTTTAACTTTTTCCAAGGTCACTGATGAGGAAAAAGCACAGCTCTCTGGTGCTGAACCTGATGAAGTTAGCAAAGCCCTAGGAATGCCTGAAGCTAAGCAGATATTTCAGGACTGATCGATCCTTTTCCTCATCTCTCTCACGAAATCCAAGGCTTGGCAAGAGAGACTTTGTTATTCTTCCCCACACCCCTTTCCTTTTCACATGCCTCTCTGTTCCTTGGCTCTGGCTGGGACCAGGAGCAAGGGCAGGATGCTCTCAGCTTTCCAGCCTGACTAGAAAAGGGAAATATTAGAAATCTAATGGAAAGCATGTCCTCTGGAGATTTGCAGCCCAGTTTGGCAGATGCAGCTGTAGCTCAGATAATCAGCAAGACTTCTGGGTGCTTACTTGATGGGAAATATTTGGTTGCTCTGCAACACTACTCAAAGCATGCATGGAATAGGGTTGTTGCTGTGGATTTATGGAATCTGTCAGCCTAAAATCTGTATTTTCAGCTCAGTTTTATGAGGTGTTAGTACTCAACATACCAATGCCCTCACCACTCACCAGCATCACTTATTTTCTAAATGATCTGACCCCTGGAGAGGTGCACTCAAGCAAGTTTGTTTTGCTTAAATAGCCCCACCACTGAGAGAAATTGCTCTTTCATTTGCAGTCACAAAGAGGCTGTTCATCAGCAGGCATTTTTAGTCTATGCCATCCAGCCTGTGCTTTGCTACAGCTTCCCACTTTGCTGTCCCTTTTCCTGCTGCCAGCTCGAGCAGCTTGGCTGGAGGGTGCAGGAGAGGCTGTCCCCAGACACTTCCCCTTGGTGGAGGTGTCCAGGTCCAACAGCTCAGTGTTGACTGCACAGTCTGTGGCTGCACAGGGCTCCCAGTAAACCCAGCACCAAATGCACTGGGGAATTTTGCCCTTGTTTAGTGAAAAGGTCTTGGAGACGTGATGAACTGATGAGCTCAACTGGGTGTGTAGAAAATAGCCACAGGCATTTGCCATGCTTTATTTAACACCCTTAGAGAGGCTTTTTTTGTTAAAGCTGAGCCAGTCTAAAGCCTTTTGGGTTGGGATCCTGTGCAAAATCAGCTCTAAGGAGGGGAAATCCATACCAAGTATCTCTAAACAGATACTGGTGGGTACCAGGTGATCCATGATTATTTAAATGGATTTTCTAACACATTCTTGCTTGACATAATTAACTGTTCTTGTTATTCTGTTATGCTACAGTAGCCAGCCATATGGTAGCTCTCACATTTTTGGAATGGGATTTTAAAATTACTATTATTTTCAATCCTTTTTTAATCTAGTACAGTACATATATTACATGATAAATTGCCGATATATTGCCTTAATAAATTGACATTTATCTCTAGCCAACACAGAGAAATTTTCCTAATTAAATGTCAATATGTGCCCAAGAGTACAGCTCTTCCACATTGCAAATGTCACAAATTAGCCAAGAGGCAGAACCATCTACAGCTCTGCTTCTCCAGAGAGAAAGGAGAAATTCTGCTGTTCATCTCCCATGACAAAACTGGGAGGAGAGAGGGGAGAGGGAAGGGGCAGCAGGTGTAACGTGGCCCACCAGAGGAACAGCAGCCACTACGGGGCCCTGTTCCTGCACAAACACTCATTTCTCCTTCATTATTCCCTGCTGGAAAGCTGTCTTAACTGCAGCACACAGTGAGGGGAGCTAAAGCTTGAATAGGAGTATGTTGTCAGAGGATGTCACCTCTGAGCTCAGCATTACCAGCCAGTGAGACAGCCCAGCACTAAGCTACAGCCACCAGTCCTAACCCACCTAGTGGGTTTGAATGAGTCCTGTGGTAATGTTTCAAGTTGTTTTGGCAAAGCAAGGATTGTAGCAAAGATAAAAACCTTCTCTTCAGTCTCTCCTTCCCCTAAGAGAAGGGACTTTGCTAACAGGATTCAGTCACCCTGTATATAGGAATCCATCAAACACTGTGCAATTAAAACCTGCTATTTCTCTTACACACTTTGTGGAAGCAGTTCTAGATCCTCATCTTATAAAGATGACCTGATCCCTGTCCCCTTGGGGCCATTCAGCCACAGCAGTTTCTCCAGGTTGTCTCTCTGTAACTCTTGGTCTTGAGCCCCTTGGATCCCGTGATGTTAAATCCCAGCATTTTAATGCCAGTTCAAGATGATGTATCAGCCCCACAGAAATTAATCAATAAAGATGCATTCTGTTGACAGCCCTAATCAAGTAAATTGATGGAGTGACTTATTGCTTACCCTGTTGTGATATTGGACAGATTTTTCATTGCCATTACTGCTGAGTTTCTGCTGGTTTGGGGTTTTTTTCCTGTCTTCATCATACCTGTAAAACACTACCCACTGTAATTTTTAATTAAATAGACTTGCGTAAGAATAATTCCAAGAAAATGTGATTTCATACTGTGACTGCAGGCAGTTTGCAAGTTGTCCACGTCTCCAGACTGATTCTGAGGAAAGCTGAGAATCTGAGGTCAGGCAGAAATCACAAACTTCTCCAGGAGGAATTTGCCCTTGAAGGATTCCCAAGGGCTGTACCTGCAAGCCCACTCTGCAGGGCCACCTCGTGACACACAAGGGCTGCTCGGGCAAGTCTGGCTTCTTGGGCTCAACAGCAGCACAACTGTGGCTGT
This sequence comes from Promerops cafer, assembly GCA_013398275.1. Taxonomy (NCBI): domain Eukaryota; kingdom Metazoa; phylum Chordata; class Aves; order Passeriformes; family Nectariniidae; genus Promerops; species Promerops cafer. The sequence goes on along the minus strand of VZSE01006895.1, from coordinate 412,546 downwards.
GTACAGCCATGCAGGGATATTTGCCATGGACGTTTTTAATAAAACTCTTTTTTTGCATATTTGCCTATTTTGAAGGGACAGGTCTTAAAGCGCTGCAAGGAAAGGCTGAGTCTCCCATTGCAGGGCATTCAGAGTTACCCTGGCTCCTCCTTCTACAGGGTTATTGGATGTTATTAATTAGCAAAAATGCACCTTGGGGAAGTCACCTCTGGCTGTGTCTGCCTCCCCAAAAGGTAGCTACTCCAACAGGCATCTCTTCAGAAGCTTTCCTCAGCTGTTGCCTAGTCCTGGAGGAGCCGAGCTCTCAGCCTCAGAGTTTCTTTGTTCTTCCAAAAGCACTTCAGCTGCAAGCTTTGTGTCCATCATGAGTCCAAGAACATCAGTATACAGAAAACAGGTTTTCTTATATTCCAGGACCCTGATGGTCCTTGCAGAGCACACAAAACAGTGAGCTTTGCTCCAGTTTTGAGAAAGAGTCAGAAGATTATTCCTCTTTCCCCATGCAAATCCTGAATTCTCCCTGTCTTCTCTTTAAACATTTTTCCTCTGCACAGCTTAGTTATTTGCTGACATAAAGGAGAGAATGAGCATGACTTCTACCCAGTGTTTAGAGAACTCACTTGGTGCATAGGAGGGTTGTGATGTAGTTTCACTAAATAATTAACCCAAAATAGTGACAGCAGAAGTCTAAGAGAACCACCCACACAAGGCAGGATTTCAATCATTTTCCTCAGATCTAATACAAGACAGAAAAGAAAAATCACTTCTCCAGCCCTCATGTAGAAGCAATTTGTCTTCATTCTTTTAAATAAAGCTATTCAAATCCATCAGAGTGACTAAAACTCAAGAACAATCCAATTCACAAGTCGGGGAGAAAAAAGCACCTAATCTTCCAAATACCCATTAACACAACAACCTCTATCCAATTTCTTGTACTAAAAAACGAGTGTTCTACTGTTAAAATTAATCCCTATTTCTGTAGGAAGCTAAAATGCCCACTTCTGATTTGTGGTAAGCTGCACACCTAAATCTGGGCTCCAAATTCTGCCAGACAGCCCAAATGATTAAGCAGTGACCATCACAACGCTTCACCATTTTTGTTACATTTGTTCCCCAGCTACAGAGATGATCTAGTAATATTTTCTTACAAAACAGGAGTATCATGAAACTCACATTCTTGCTCTAGCAATAGAAAGGCCTTGAAGACTTCATTGAAAGGTACTGCTTAAAAGCAAGTTGCTCTGCAATGTATGAAACCAAAATTAGATTTTATTATCTCTTTAGTGGGAAAAAGGGATATGGGAGAAATGCTTTAGTGCTTTTCTGGAATACAATGGCAGCAAAATAATTAAGGTTTGGCCTTTGGAAGGCCTTTCTTGGTAGAATCATGCTACAAAATGAGATTGAATATAAAATACATTTTGGGATAAATACTCATTTCCTCATTAGGATTTCAGTAGTTCCAGGAAATAAAACTATTATTGATTAAATAGACTGACTTAGTTTAATAGCTTCTCTTTTCAAGAACAAAATTCATCCAACCCTTCCTTTGTCATAATTCTTTGAATAAATGTTAGCCATCTGTACCCTGGAGAGAGGGAGATTCATGAGTGTGACTAAAACACTTTTAAAATACAGTAAAATAAGAACTGCAGGCCTGACACTAGTGCTGCTGGAAGTGGAACAATTCTACTGAAAACCTTATACCACATCAAGGCCACTTAGTGCAAGTCATTAGGGCAAATTATTTCTGGCCCAGCCTGACAAACAAGTAGCCATCTACCTGGTTTTGGAAAAAAATAAACCCAGACCACCCCTTTCTTTATTCCTACAAAACATCAAGGGGAATCACAAAAAAAAAACCCAAAACTTGTTCAGCCAATGCTACTTTGGATGTAAGAGGGACTACCACTCAGCAATTCATTTAAATAGAACAGTTCCTCTTGGCAGAAACATTTCCTCTCCAGCAGGTGAAAATGTAAAAGTTGTGAGGCCTGCTTTAATATTTAGTTACCTTGAATGTAAAATATGACTCAGTCCATAAGTTTATGTCCACCTGTGTGGGTCCTGACATTTTTGGCATCTTAAGTTCAACTCATCATGTGAGTGTGGTAGTCTGAAGCAAGCAAAACCTCACAGTAGAGTGGAGTTGGACAAAGCAGCCACGATTTGTGGTGCTCACTGTATGTCAGAGCTGCCAAGGGCAGGCAGTGCTTGCTGAGCAGCACAGTGTAAACAGCCTTTAAATCTCCTTTAAATCTTCTTTACTTATAATAAGTGGGCAAAGCTGTGCAAAATTCATCTGCCTTTTTATTGATTTATAGCAAAACAGAACTCAGCTCACACTCTGGGCAACGTTGGCAGTCTTAAAACTGCACATCTAAACAAACAGAGCCATTAACCAGCTCAAGGCCGACTCAAGCAGTCCAGCAGCAACAGCATAAAGGCAATAAAACTGATTCCAGCATCTCGCAGCCCCCCACCACTGCTTCAGCTCAGTTTGCTGCTCTGTGGAGCTTCCATCCACCTGTGGACTTGGAAGGAATGCCAGATTCCTACAGCTGAATCCTAGAGGGGACCATGTGCCTGCCCCATCCCTTGTCCGAGCCTGGGGAGGCTCATCAGTCTCCCCACCATGGACAAATGATCTCTAACAGATCTGTGGAAATCTCTAACAGAACTTCTGTAACTAATGCCAAAGAACTACCTTTTTTTTTTTTTTTTTTTTAAATATGTACTTCAGGTGTCCAAGTTTCCCACCATTCCCTCCAGCCGCAAAATACAAAATATTTGAATTGAAAACTACACGGATTTTTGGAAGGTGTTACAAACAACCTTTTGCAGAGGTTTAATAAGAAGTTTCTATCTCCTGACGGTCTAAATAAAACAGGGAAAGTCAGGAAAGTTTAAGAATAGTTCCAGTTTTCTAAAGGCTTTCCCTTGTCTTTGACATCCTCACTGTCTCGACTTGGTTTGGAAGCATGGTTTTCTTCACAGAAGGCTTTTAAGTTTGGTTTTTTGCTGAGCTTCTGTCTTCAATGTTAATTTTATGATTGGATGTTTCCTTTTCCAACAGTCAGTGTTGTATTTTCAACTCAGATTTATTTCCAGCCCTTGATGATATGCCATCAGAAAGACCTAATTCATTTCCTCTTTCTGCTGGTGTTTGTCATCATCAGAAGACTGCCTTCAAAACTTTAAAAATGTCAATGCAGAAACAAGTCAGGCCATTTCATGGTGCCAGCATCTATGGGACAAATGTGTTCTCCAGTAATTCTGGAATTATTGTAGATATTCAAAGCAGGTCTTTCTATTTTTTATATTTTTTTGAGGAATCTTAAAGTACCACATGATGCAGGAAAAAAAAGCCCTCCCAGCACAAGCCCAACATAATTTATGATGCACTAGTATTTTTTTTTTTTTTTAAATCAAATACTGCCACCATTTTTTAGGCCTTTGGGATATTGTTGAATTCCATCTCTTTAAAAAAATTGAAACTATGACATTCACATCAGTATGCCTAGGAGGAAATCCTAATACAGGTGGGCTTGTGTCAAACATTAAGCTCAGGAGAATTTGAGATGCTGGACTGATCTTTTTGCAGCCAAGGTTCATTTCACTCACTGGGTAAAACCCTCCAAGCCCATGTCCACCACACTCAAAGTAAGCCAAATCCTCTTCCAAAACTCTTTGGAAGAAAAATAATCTGACTATTGGTTTTGACCAAGGTAAAGGACTTTTTCCACCCTTCCATTTCAGAAAAAAAAAAAGGATTATAATGCACAGCATGCTTCATGTTCCTTTAAGGAGAAACTCCTTTCTGGCACAAAAGATCCTCAGCCAAAGATTCAGCACCGTGCTGACCTGATGCTAAATAAGAGCTCTTGATAAGGAAGTTGAACAGAATAATTGTGCCTCTCTGCACTGCAGCAAGAAGTTATGGATGAAATAATGGACTCCACAAAATATGTGGAAGGAACAGAGAATTTAAATGTGCCTGCACAAGGTTGGTTTTTTTTTTTTATAGAACCAGTGTGAATGAGATTAAAATACAAAAGGTCAAAGATAAGAAAAGATAACCATCTAGGCATTCTGTTGACTTATCATTTTGATATTACTGAAAATTTTAATATAGTTGAAGTTACAGGAAGGTTAATCCTATATGAAAGAAAGGCAGTCTACATCAATCCTTTTAATGATTTCATTTAATACATTTATTTTAGGCTAGTTCTGAGAAGATTTTACTGGAAAAATAAAAGGCAGTTGGGAAAAAATAGTACTTTTTTTCAGAAGCAGAAACTAGCCTTGCTTATGCATATTGACAATCCAAACTTCCAGAAAACCATGTAATACTGTGGAAAATTGTCATCTTGTTATAATTTCAGCAAACAAAAGAGATATAAATCCTCTTTGCAGTCTTTTCTTGCCTTTGTTTTTTAACAAAGAAAGGAGAATTGGAAAAATGAGCAATGCTTTCATTAGATACCACCAGGTTTAAATTTCAATAATTGATTTAGCCACACCTAAATCCAAAGATTTACAATTAGGAATCTCTTACAGGAAACACCTAAGGGATTTCCAGCCCAAGATTAAAATTGGCAAACTCAATAAAGTTGCTACCTGTCAAAACATCAAGACTTCTGAAAAATATTTAGTAATGAGCAATAGAAATACAGCAAGATATATTTATTAAGACCTTCAAGTAGGCCCATTCTGCGAGATACCTTCAAGCGAAATGGCAAAGAAAGGCTTTCCTCCACATTTTCCAGAGAGAAGCCCTGATGCCCAGATTTCAGAAAAGATTTTTCTAAAAACACATTCTCAATCTGTAATATCTGGTTTCAGCTCATTTCAAAACCAGAAGCCAAGTGAATGTAGCAGGTCTGTTTGGAGGCCTCACTGCTGCAGCTTTTGCGTTCTTTCAATGAATGAAAATTTCAGTGAAATTCAATTCTTAGCTTTGATGCACAAAATTTTTAATGTTTTATTACACATTAGGCTTTTGCATAAAAGGCTTTCCACTTCATTTGCAAGGTCAGAAAGCACATTTGCATGAACTATTTACTAATGCCACAAGAAATCTGAAAGTCACTAAAAATAAGAAGAAAAACACTGGGGAAAACAGAAAGGAAGGAAAGAACATTATAGCCATTAGGGAAGCCCAAACAACAGGAGCAGTAGCAAGCCTGTATTTCCTAAAGATTGAAAATAGGGAACCACATTCAAGGGATTCAAGGACATTCAGATTCTGGCTGCTTGAATGACCTCAGCCTCAGGAAAGGTACAGCTCCTTTGCACAAAAGCTGACATTGAAACTGATTTTGTATTTTCCCATCTCCCACTCTTACAAATCCATGAGGGCTTTCCTTTCTTTAAAATAATAACGATGACAAAAAGACTTCCCAAGCACAGCTGCCATGCAAAGTGTCACAGTTTCCATCTAAAATAACACTGGCTGATCAGCAGTACCTGAAAGGTTCCCCTCTGGCTGGGAAAAAGCAGAAGTCCTTCCTGTGGAATCACATTTATTTTCAGTCAGGACTCTGCAGGGTGGAGATTTCCAGCAGCACTCTCCAGCCTGGGCTGTAAGAGATCAGCTGGCCCTGGAAGGAGATGGATTTTGCCAGTGGCCAAGATCACAGCAGCAGCACAGGGGGAGCACACGATGTTACTGGTGGCCCAGTTTCCCATGCCAGTGCCCCAGCTTTCCCTGCTCCCAGAAGTGTGAAATCTGCTGGGCTCTGCCTCAAGCCCTGCCACGCTCATTCCTGCTGGCACAGGATTTGATAACATTTTTTTTCTTCACTTTCCCCACACTGAGACCCTAGTATTTCCCCTGTTTGTTTTCCCTCTGCCTGTGCTGGAAACAGCTCTAGTGCTGCCCTTGCTTTTCCCAGAGGGAATAGCCCTGTAACAACAAATCCCCAGGGGCTTGCATTTTAAAGGCCTTTCACTGGGGAACAGCCTTGTGTTGCTCTAACACCTTTTCAAAAGTTTTGCATGTCCAGAGAAGCTTCTGCCCCTACTCAAAATTCCCACGTTTCATTAGGGGGGTCTGTTGGGAGCATAATTGACATTTCTGAGTGCAGATCCTCACTCCCTGCAAAGCTGTGTCCAAGTTAACACCAGAGGAGGGATGCAGACAGATGCAAAGTGGTTGGTGGTAAAGTGAGAACAGTTCAGTCAGCCTGTTGTCTCCAAGTCAAATTTGACATTTCAGAAAACACAGCACACTGGGTACTGGGATCAGCACACGCTTGGGAAGCCATGGAAATGGAGGAAGTAAAAGTCAAAGTGGGAGAAAGCGATTCTTTGGAGGCAGTTGTTGGTTTGTTTCATGGATTTCAAGAAAGGCAGGAATTATATTTACTCAATATTTTTTTCAGTTGTCCAAATAATCACTTAAAATACTATATGAAATGCCCTATACAAATAGTATTTTTCTGTTTTAATTTTGGCCCAGACCCCTTGATAGCATCCTGTTTAAGCAGAGAAATGATGTTGTTTTGAGACTTCTGAGTTCAGTGACGTTTTTGAGGTCTGTGCTCCTTCTCAAGTTATGCTCCAAAGAATGTCTAGGTTTTGGTGGTGAGAGTGTGAATTTTGAAAATATGAACAATCAGCTGAGGATAAGAGGAAAAGAGGGAGGACTAGCTATAGGAATGACTGCAAACTGAGAGCCTGCTGCAATCCAGGGAATTGAAAATTGCCATGGAAAAACGAGCTATGGGAGAGCTAAAAAACAACTTCAGAAAAATTTTGTTTATTGAAATGAAAACTGTTACGGATAAGAGGTAAAAACTCCTCTGCAGAGAAATTAAAAATGTACAGGCTTGCTTCGAGTTAGAAGAAAGTAAAATTCAGGAGTGCCAGAGAAAAAGGTAATTCTGTATTACTGTGGCTTCAAGCTGAGTCTCTTTTTTCCAGTGTACCAAGTCTTTGTGCTCTTAAAGCCTCAACCCCTCTGCATCTCTGCTCTCAGTTATTTTTCACGGGTGCTCCACATCTCTGAATTAACTGGTGAAATCAGGGAGGACAGGCTAGCACCAGTTCAGCAGAGTACCTTGGTAATTCCCTGATTTAATCTTTAGACACAAAACTGCCATCATCATCATCATCCACTAGGGCATTTCAGATCTACTGAGCCTATGCCCAGGTGTAATCAGAGGCCCATTGAAAGAGAACTGAGTCACCAAGTAGGACACTACCACCTCCTCACAGTGGAATAAATCAGCATTCACCCAAGATAAAGAATAATCCCAGTTTCCCCTCTCCTTCCCTATCTATCAGCTATTGAAAGTCAGTGTCATTTCCTTCAATATGTATTTGGCCAAAGAATCCAAAAAAAAACCACAAAAAAAAAAAAACAGTTTTGTCTCCTGATTTCTCAGTTAAGAAAGAGCTTGGAGTGTTTGCCCTATTCCCTGCACCAGGGCTTTAAAAGCTTTTAGGAAATGATCCAGAAGTGCATCAACATAATAGAAACAAAATGCTCAAAGTCCTGAGGATGCTGACTTCTAAAAGAATAGCAACACAGCTGACAGGGGGTTATTTACCTTGTCAGGAAAACTGTACAAAATTCACACACTCCTTTGGTACTGCTGGGGCTTGAGAGGCACTCAGCAGCCAAGCATAGAATGTGTTTTCTGTGAGGAGCCAGGAACTTTCATTTCTATTCCAAAACTCACTTCTCCAAATTACAGACAACACTGCCAAGCCAGGAATCACTTTGGCTCCAAATGCTAAGCTTATTAACCGTGGTATTAAACAGCATATGAAATGTGTGCGATGAGATTTACCACACAGCTCTTCAAATCACGAGAGCTTCTGGGAAGAGAAGAAACCTTGTCTCAAAATTATTTCCTCTTACAGCTCAGCTCGGAAAAGCCAGCGTTATCCTCAATCTTTGAATAGCAAAAAATCAATTCCAAAAAAGTTTCTGAACTCAAACTTATGGGATTTATCGTTGGATATAAAAATATATGGGTTTTTTAAGGCTGTCCCAGAAAGCAAAGACTTTCTTACTGAAGAGGTCTAGAGAGTAGCTGTTAGCTCTGTTGCAGACATCATTCCAAATTTAATCATAACAGTTCTTTCCTGAGAAATAATCCTTGATAAAATAATTATGACTGTAGGGAAAAAAATGTCACCTTACTTCTCCATATATATCTCCCATAAGATAAACACAATGCTAAAATAAAAATGGGATGTGGCAAATTTGACTTGAATTTGAATAAAAAGGAAATAAAGCATTCAATAAATAAAAATCATCATTTGCTTACATTTGGATCTTCTTCCATGCCAAGGAAAAGGGTATAACCCCTAAATCCAAAGATAATCACGGGGAAACCTCAGTGACCTGAAATTTAGAAAATGTACCCAAAGACAGAGCCTGTTTCTGTTCAAGGAATAAAACAAAACAGAGGTGATAAAGAGAGTAGCATCTTTTCACTATGTTTGGCTTGCTTCCCTTTTTAGGGACTCCGGAAACTTACTCTACTAAGGTTTGGTACTTATTTACTTACTTACTGTTGGAAATGCAGTTTACTTTGATGGGCAGAAGCTCTCCATACCTCCAGACTTCAAAACAGCCACATCTACCTAGAAAAGCTAAAACACAATCTCTGTATAAAAACAAAAACAACAACAGCAACAAAAACCACAAACCACAAAACCAAACAACCAAAAAAACCAAACCAACAAAAACACCCCAACCAACCCAAACCAATAAACATCAAAAAAAATTCTTGGTAGCCACAACCAAGAATAAAGAGATGTGGCATCACGAGAGTCTCCCACATGACCATCATGCAACCTGATCCTTCCAGCTCCACAGCAACGTGTGGACTTTCCCCAGAAGAGTAAATACCAGCAGATGAGCACAAGGAGCTTTACACAGAGGGCACAGCTTACACTCCTCAGCAGCAGCTTGTCCAACAACCTCCAGGCACTCTGGTTTTCCCTCCTCATTTCCCCAAATTTATTTTCAGCCCAAGAGCGTCATTTTTCCTACTGAGGGATTTCCTGCAGGCTTAACACTGATGTCCCACCAGGACCAAGCAGGAGAAAAGCCATCCCTCAGTGCTCTGTTTGGATTTCAGAGTGAAGGAAGCTCAGCCCCTCCAGCCCTGTATCAGCTGGGGCTACGGCAGCGTTTCATCCCTGGACCTGTTTGCAACGTGCCTTGGGAACTGGAAAGGAAATGAGAGCGTCAGGAAGTTTTACAGGAGCTGGAAAAGAGACAGGAAAAGAAGTCACAGAAAACAGAGAGGAAGGATCCAGTGCACAGCCAGAGTGCAATCAAAAAATGAAATTAATCCAACCCACCAAACCGCTACATCCTTTTAAAAAAAAGTAAATTTTTCCAAGTACAGAAGAACTGAAGTAAATCAAGTACAAGGCTTGTGATTTGGAGTATGAAATTTACTTCAGCCACTAAAGCACAGAGTAAAAAGAAATCAGGCAAGTGCTGTGCAGAATTTCATTAAATAAATTTAATTTCCTTGCAACTGGAAAAAGAAAGAAGTTGGAAGTTCGTGATATCTACAGCTAGTCTTAATGCATGACTGATTTTTTTTAATCTGAAAATATTCTAGTGCATCTGTGTATACCCAGGGCTGCAGGGCCCTCATGGGGTTAAATGTAGCAAGGATAGGAGTAATGCCTCTTTAGACACCATACCCATTCCTCATCTTAGCACCTAAGAGCATTCTGGTTCAGAAACTACCACTTTATCAGTCCACATTGTCCTAAACTCCCCCTATACCAAGTTCTCACTGGATGAACCCACTGAAGTCAATGGAAATATTCTATTTGTTAAATTTCAGTTTAAGGCTTTGACTTTGGTAGACAACCTTTTTTCTTGTATCTTGAAGAAAATTTGCTCCAAAATTCATATTTCTCTTTTAATTGGGTCGCTACATGCAGTTATTGATATGCAATTATTACACTGCTTGGGGTTTTTCTGTTGGAAATATATTTCCAGTAGCAAGTTGGGAAATAACCACTTTAAAAGTTCAGTTATGGTCAGAAGATTGACACTGTGGAAATTTCTGGCCTGCGGGAAGCTTCAATTCTGGGTTGCAGAGGGTGAATCAAGTCTTTATTTCTGATTCACTGCGGGGCCCTGGCCAGAACAGGAGAGGAATCTGACACTGGGAATCATCATTAAGGCTGTCAGCAAAAGTCAGGCTGAGTAATTCTTATTGCAGAGTCACACAGGAGGTGGAAGGAACACCTCTGGCCTTTCAAACACTGGATGTCTCAGGCTGCTAGAGATTGTCCTACATAATCCTGCTTGCAAGCTAAGAGACTGATTCACACAGGTAAGACAGGAGGAGAACAAATAGAGCCTTCTACAGCCATTTCCACAGGGTTATTTTCCAGCTATAATTCCACTTGGCAGCCTAAGAGTGGCAGAAGTTTCAGCTGACCCCTGTTCAGGGAGACTTCTCAGCCTGTAGCTGCTTGTGGCACTAATGAGGTTGGTCTTTGGAGAAGAAATCCAAATTGCTGATTGTTCAGCATAAATTTGCAAAGGTAAATGGGAAGGCTGCCTCTTTCGTAACAGGCAAAAAGAAATTAGAATGATAGATGCAAGTAACAACATTTTGATAAAGCTTAAAATACAAATCTGCCTTTTTTTTTTTTTTTAAGACACAAGGTGTTTGTAACTGATTGATAACTTGCATTGTAATAATTTTGTTCCACTTGAAGCAAGATCAAAATTCAAGTTGGTATTTTTTTACCAAGAATGTGACTCAGTACTTAGGGAAGGGGACTGGAAGTCAGAGAATCTAGCTGTAAATGTTGCCAGATTCACTAATATACAAATCTTGATTTTTCAATGAGTACAATAAGAGATTTATGCAAGATATGTTGCCTTTCTGGAATGATTCAAAGGGATAAGTATGGCAGGGACTGTGAATGCTTACAAATATTTAAATAGATGTTTACTAGACATAAAACAGTCCTGCATATTTCTACAGACTAGTTTTCATTATTTCAGTGTGATATTAAAAAATCCTGTTCTGTAGATTAGTGACATCTTTGTTTCAACTGGTAAAAGGAAAAAAAAAAAAAAAGAAAAAGAAAGAAAAGAACACATATATAAAGAAAAAGAAAATAACAACAAAATAGAACCAGGTTCAGAATCATTCCAGTCCAGAACAAGCCAGAATAAAGCCAAGGGTAAATTCTGTTTCAAACGTGTATTTGAATCATAAACTCTCATTTGACCTGCATTAGGATTTCAATGCACAAGTCTTACTACTTCAAATTCTGTTTAAAGCCAAGTGTGTTTTCAAAGCAGACCTGCACTGGAGAATTAATGAGCCATCTCCAGACCACAAACCAGTTTTGTTAACATCATGCAGATACCACCACAAGACCCAGGTACTTGGATACTTGGTACCCTGCCTGGAATTGCAGACTTAAACCTTGCATTTAACTGGTATTTGGAGCTTGAATTCTGTCAGCAGCTGAGAATGTCCCAGCCTGGCCATCACAGCTGTGGGCAGGCAGGGACACACTGCAGGTGGCTCCTTCACTGGTGTCTGTGCTCCTTCCCAGATTCCAGAGCTGGCCACTGGTGTACTTGAAATATCCTGATTACTCAACTGATTTTATCTCAGGCTCTTGTATAATTATTTTATGGAATAAGTTAAAAAAAAAAAAGAACAATTCAACAGAAGTCAGATAAAAGTCATATGTGTGGGGAGTCTAAATAGCAAAGGTCAAAATATTTTAAAGAGATCAGTGTAAGAATACCTTTTTTACAATACTTTCAATCTACGTTGAATTTTTTTTGTCATTGTTACAATTTAATGAGATTATCCAAAGGTCAGTGAAGTCAGAGGCAGCCTTTCCATTTACATCCACAGGCTTTGGATCAGCCAACAGCTTGACAAGTGCTCTGGGACAGTTTTGGGTAAAATCATCTGCATAAACGAAAGCTTAAGCATCTCTAATGAAGCAACAGGGATTTCAAATTGCAAAGTGTCCTCAGACAAAGGATGAAGAAATTATATACCCCTGGAGGTGTAGCCACTTTCGCATTTTCCAAAAAATATTGTCAGGAAATATAATAATTATATTTCTGAAGCAGCTTTATCATAAATAGAAAACTGCATTCACAGATTTGGAAAGAGAGAGAGAGGAGCTAAGTGACAGGTACCAGCACTGATGGGCTTTGCTCAGCTCACATTCTCAGATGAAGATACAACTTGTGCAAATATAATATCCAGCAGCTTCCAGTATGGTTGTGTTCCATCGTCAAAGGACTAAAATGGTCCAAATCTCTAAGAACGTTCTCAGGTCACCTTTTAAAAATGATTTGGTGAAGTTCCAAGACCCACAGAATTCAGCAGATCAAGGACATCTTCACTTTGCATTGCCACTTAGAGAGGCAAATTGAACTTACAAATTAAAAAAAAAAAAAAGAGGTAACTAGATAAAGAAATCATAGTTTCTATAAAATGTTTTTAACAGGGTTTCCTCTGACATTCATCCTTTCCCACAGCTGGGCTGATCAGACCACTCGAGGTTCTCATGCCATGGAGATGCCGTGAGAACCACGCCATGAGGTGCCACGGAGAGATTTACTCCCGGCGCTCCTTGCCAACAGGATCCGTCTCCTCGGTGCTAAATCAAACACACTAATGCACCTTTCCCCACAGCAAACTTCAGAAAAGGCTCCGAGTTTCGGGCCGAGCAGAGCTGAGCTGCACAGAGGGAGCCTAGGCCGTACCTACGTCAATGCCCGGGCAGCGGATCGGGAGGCCAAGGCAGCCGCTGTCGGAACCCGCCCGTGCGCCCCGTGAGCGCCTCAGAGCTTCCCCCAGAGCAGCTCCAGAGCGGGCTCGGAGGCACAGCTCCGACCCACGCTGCACGTGCAGGTCAAAGGATAACTGTGCCCCAAACCTTTGTTTTCCTGGGCACGAGGCCCTCAGTCTGGGAAGAGCCATTCGGCCCTCGTCTCCCACAGAGAACGCAGCAAACTGCCCAGCCCCTGGCAGTGGCATCGCACAAACGTGTGCAGACCTCACTGCTGTTCCTGGTTTTGCTCCTATTTCTTTCTCTCCCTACACAAAAAAAAACCCAAAACAACCCCAACAAATAATAACAACAGTAATGAAGAGTGCCCATGAGCAGAACATTCAGTATGTGCACTGAGAATCCTACTATTCCAGTATGACTAAAAAGATACCTGAAAAACTAGTAGGGCTTTTATTCTAATAAAATTCTTCATTAGACTTTTTTTAAAATTACTTTTTAGGGCATACAAAATAGGTTCCATGGGTTACCTGTATATTTGGAAATGCGTCTTAAACCGCCAAGAATTAAATAAGGTATCAGCACTGGGCAAAATTCTCAGGTCTGGACAAACTCAGGTCACAGGTCTGAGGGATCACATAAAACTCACCTTATAACTGATGGCAAAAAGAATTATTTATCCCACAAAAATACCCTCAAGATTTGATGACAAAAATAATTAATTCAGGTAGTGACAATAATCTCAGTTACCACCACTTCCCCACTATCCTGAAAATTCCAGAATTAAGAAACTCCTAAGCAAACATGGAAAAACACTGACCTTTTCCCAGTTCTTTGGCTTGGCTTTCTTTTCCTCCAGAAAGCAGAGGTAATTTATTTTGGCCTGCTTCTTGTGGAGAAGAACTTCCTTACACTTCCCACATCCTCTTCCTCCTAAGGATTCCTACCCTCACTGTGCTCAGCTGGAGCAGCAAATCAATCCCTGGCCCTCACTCTTTAGAATTTCCACCACATTTAAAGTCATTTCAAAGAAATGCTGAATGTACAGTGAAATGTGTTGACTCACATTTGGTGGAGTCATTATTTAAAGATTTTTGCTTCCCATCTACCTCAGCAATTTTATCCATGGCTTACCAGCTAATATTTGCAGTGAAAAATTATGTGAAGGAACTGATCTTTCCAGCTGATGACCAGGTGGTAATTTGTCAAAACACCCACGTGCTGGGCAGAAGAGAAGATGGAGAGGGATATTCAGGTAGCGTTTCCTGGCTAAAAAAATCTGGAATTTTCTTTTTTTTGTGGGCCCCCACTGCCCCACCAGTGCCGTGCTCAGCTGAGACATGAGTGAACTTGAAAACAGAGCTCAGAAAGCCCTAGCAATTCACTGGAAGACACTCCAGGGAATTTACAGACAATGTATGGCAACAAATCTCGTTTTCTTGCTAAGAACAAGGCTTAACTATTCCTTCCCAGCATTTTGTCCCCTAAAGCAGAACCAGGCATGGCTACAGACACTGATGTGAGCTAATCCAAAGCAGTCTGGAAAAATAAGGGAATAAATAAAAGGATAAGAGCAGTGCTTTTTGACTGCTTTCTTTTAACATCTGTTTCGCAGATTCTTTTTCTTGTCAGTGCTTTTAAACTCTGTTACCTATGAAAAAGGTTTTATATAGGTGAACTCAAATTCAACAGGAGAGCAGAAAGGAACCTGCTGTAAGGAACTGGATATTACCAGATAGATTTCAATAAATCAGGTCACCATCATTTTATAAAAGGTGCTCTTACTCTCAATATTTGGAATTTAGATCTGTTTGCTTTGATTATTGGAAATTGGCCTCTGACCAAATACAGTTTAGAAGCTATTTCTTCTTTTTTTCCTCCACATAAGCAGCAAGATCAGGAGGTAAAACCAAGGTCAGCTGCAGGTAATGCAAAGGGCAGTCACCTGTTGGGGACAGCAGCATGGACATGGCTCTGGTGCCCACTTTGCCTCAATAAAAATTGTATTTTAGCTGGACAACACAGAAAATTGTCTAAAAGGTAGTAGAATTCTGTCTCACGTGGCACTACATCCTAATAAAACAGTACAAATTCAGTCTCTCTGCAATCACTGGTCATCTGATGCGTTTTTTGGAACTTAAATCTATGTTATTATTCATACTCTCCTTGCATAGCAAGAAATTGCTGCAGGTACATCAGAGCACAAGAATCCAGCCACAGAAGGGACAAAAGTGTTTCAGGGACATGGCTTCTTCAAGCAACAAATCTACCCAACAAAAATATAATGCTGAATGTTGATAGCTCTGCACTGAGGAGGTTTCTATTCATTCCTTTTCTATGAAGCAAGACTCTTTCTGTTTCCAATGAAAAGCAGTTGTTACCATAGCTGTGTAACACAACTCGAGAATGCAGTGAGCCTTGCCTTTCTCCATTTACAAATTAGTTGTTATTTTCAGCCTTATTCCTAGCCAAGGACAATAACACACCTTAAGGCAACAAAAAAGGGAAGCTAATCAGGGAGTGTAACATTTATATCTACTTTACAAGGAAAGGGAAAGTCAAGGCAGAGACACACAGCGACTCTCCTGCTATCAGCAGATTTTCCAAGGAGGGCAGCAGGCTCCATCCCTGTCCTTAGTCTCAAATTTTGCCCAGAATCCCACCCTCTGCCCTGGTTTCCACACCAGAGGTTCAAGCAGAAGTGAGGATGAGGGAGTTGCACTGTGAGAGAACACAGCTTAAGTCAGGGAGAAGCACAGAGAGGAAGGGGAGAGCTCTGTGGGCTGTTTCAGGTGATGGATGTGTCATAAACAAAGCTTCTAGAAACCCTAACTCTGGGTAGACACACAGGTGTTAGGAGCAGGCAAACAGGGAGATCTCTTTCACAACTCATTTTCTGTCTGCACTGCTGGCAAAGCTCTGTTGTGTTTTCGAAGATGCAAAGGGTCCTCACAGGTATGAGGGAGTGTATTCAGGGAAAAATCCACAGATAAAAGATGAATTGTTTTTAAAATCCTAAAGAGAGCAGAATGTCGAGATATAACTTCTTTGTTTATACTGGGAAATCTAATAAGAAGGCAAGGAATGGAAGGCAGGGACCATATCCTACTTAGCTGGTGAAAGAAGTGAAATATATTTTTTTATATATTCCCTCCTTTTTATCCCAATACAAGGGTCACATCGACAATTCTGTGCTTGAAAAATCTCTTTCATTCTCAACTCCTCAGCTTACAGTCAAATCCTAAAGCAAGACTAGGCAATGATTTAAAGAAATCCAAACTATCTAATCTTTTTTTTTAAGGATCAGAATCCCTAATAATTTTTCTATTACAATGCAGATAAAGCTGTCGAAAGGAGCAAAGGAAGGAATGAGAGAAGAGGAAGAGGCAAAATGAACACAAGCACATTCATTCCCCCCACCATTTGGAAAGCTGACTCTGCCCTGAGAAGTTAGGATACTGCACGTGAGTGCCAGAAGATTGTTGGGATTAGGCTTTATCACGACACTTCCAGAAGCAGCCCCTCAAAGTGTGCACCTGCTTACAGACTGCAAAGCAGTGGTGGGTGAAGATGTCCTGGGAAATCATCTGGACTGAGGTGTTCAAGTGAGAAGCCAAGCAAATTGCAGCTTCCAATTGCTCCACACCACGTTTTTGAGACTTAACCCAACATTTTTTGCTCAAATTTGAATCCCCGTGTCACATTTGCTTAGAACTCAATCACTGTCCTTCATTCTCCTTAACAAGTAGCTGCCTCTCAATGTTTTCTCTGAATTTTGGTGACTAATTTGTTTTGAATGTTCTCTCCAGTCTGAGTATTTAATGGAAAATGCATTTCTGCAAATTTCCTGCGAGAGGTCCTCAAAGTCAAAAGCTCTTATGTCAACAGCACCATCATAGAAGCCCCGCTACTGAATGTTTCAATGCCATTGTTTGGTCTTAACAGACAATAAACATCTTGAAATCCTTGAAATTCCCACAAAACAGGCAGTTCCCAAGCAGTCTTCCCTGAAGTGCTCATACAGAGTGCAGCAGCACTGCTGCTGGCTGACACCCAGAGGTTCAGTCCATCATCTCCCTCATCACAGCCTGCGTTTCTTCTGAAGGTAACAACACCCTTTCAACTTTACATTCTGCTTAAAGATAGATCCTGGGCAGATACTGCTGAAAAACAAGGTGGAGAAGCAAAAGGTGGAAGAGCAGGGCAAACAACAGCACCCTACACCCTGTGAATTAAAACAGGAATACCAAAGCAACATTCTGTGCTTAGCAACTGCAAAAAGCACATCCTGGCCCTGCCTAAACCAGGCTGCCAGAGAGGTTTCACATGGACATCCAGCAGAACTGGAGTACAAATGATGAAGGTGATGATAAATGATAAAAGTTCAGATAAGAATTAACAAATCTCTGTTCAGAACTTCTCTATTTACAGCATGTCAGGTAAACTGTGAGGATAACAAAGTGACCCAGGGAGTACCTCGCCCAGCAGTGTAATTTTTTTTCTTACATTCACTCCCCATCCCCAAAGCATAACAGCAACTTCTTCTCTGTAAGTTTAGAGCTTTCTTTGCAGCTGCAGAGATGAGGAGGATAAAGATTTCACACCCTTTTCAGAAAAGAGAAGAATTTTTTTTGTATTTTTCTTTTAGGAAAAATACAAGCAACCATGCACACATTGTAAATTGCATGTGAACTAAATAAAGAAACTGTTCAAATGGTTCTTGTTAGGAAAGCCAAATATAACCACCCCTTCCATTATAAATTTTAAATGCTGAAAGCCTCTGTAGCTAGAGGAGATAAAATGCATTGTAAACCATTGAGACAACAACAAGGAAGTCACAATATTTTGTATAAACTGCCACTTAGAAACATCTCTCCCCATCTTATATAAGTAATCTACCAGGAAGGTAAAAAAATGCAAGAAAATGGGAATTTAAAAAAAAAAAAGAAAAGAAGAAAAAACAAAAACATGGACAAGGTAAAAAACAGCATGCTATCAAGATGAGTGAATGGATTAGCAGCAGTAATTCTAAAGACTGGGAAAAGAATTTTTTTTTTCCTCACAATTTCCTCTCCTGACATTTCACTTGTCCATCAGATAAACTGATTTGCAGCATTCCCTCATTCATCTGGAGTGTGCTGAATGAGCCATACACAGAGTAATGCTCCCAAAGAGCAGACACCAAAGGAGTAGTGCTGAGCAATTTCCCAGATAAATGGCTTTTCATGACTTCCAGGTAACAGTGTCACAACTCAGGCACCTTTGAGTAATGACCTTGAGCAATCTGAAGTTGCTGCAGCAAGGCAGGACCACGGAGATTGGATACTAGGAAAAACTTCTTCACAGAAAAGGTCATCAAACACTGGAACAGGCTGCCCAGGAGAGCAGCTGATTCACCATCCCCGGAGGTAATTAAAAGATGTGCAGGTGTGGCATCTGGGCACACTGTTAGTGGTGGGCTTGACAGGAAAAGCTGGACTCAATGACCTAAAATGGTCTTTTCAGCCTAAATGGTTCTGTGACTCTATAAAAATAGACAGAGCAGATTGCAAAGCGAAAGGCAAGATGAGAAATGCATGGCTCAGAGTTTTGCCAGAAGAATAACTGCAGTATCATTTTCTGAGAGCAAAGGCAGCTAGCATCCCCACAGAATAAAGTGAGGTGATGAGAGTGAGGAAGGAAGAAAATTGATATGGCAGTTTCACCCTCGGGAGAACAAAGGCTGGTTGTAAAGATAAGTAAATGCATCTTCCATGAATAACATGGGTTTTTATGTGCTATAAACCACTCAACATATACATATTTCTGGAAACCTGAACTACAACATCATGAATTGTAGCTTTTAAGCTCATCTTTGGTATTTTTGCAGCAAAGGACCAAGAGAGGTCTGACTAGGACCAGAGTGATGGCTTTGTACAGAACATTTCCTCATTGTCGTTACAGTTTTGCCCTTTACAGATTGCCTGTGACAGCTCATTCTGCTGCAGAGTGGTTGCTTAGCATCACACCTGCAGGAACACTTTGGGCATGTTCCTGGAAGGGCAGATGCAGAATCTGGGAATGCCAGAAGTGCTTCTCTGTGGGGTATTTGCTGTTGTGGAGGAGCAGACGTGGACAGACAAGCTCTGCGTGGTTTTTCTCAGGCACGTTTTAGGGGTGTTATGAAGGCTGGCTTTGCTTGTACTCAAGTTAATGCAGACAGGGATTTGTAGGAAGTCCAGCACAAATGGTTCTGGACAGGTTTCTTTCAATAAACACCCTTCTCTAGTACTGTTGTGAATGCTTAATGGATTTCCATACAAGGACCAGAGAAAAATGGTGTTTAAGGGGTGTAAGACTACATAGAATTCATTCATACTGAAGTACTTCCTCATAAAGTTCAAGCAGTTTTCTCAAAAGCATGCTTCTTCCTCTGGAAAAATATTCCTTCTGGGGCAAAGTCCCCTTCAGAATAGAGTTTGATTACTGTCCTGCAGATGCAGGTGTATCTGAGCCTCAACTATGACTTGATCCCTCTCATTATGGTTGATGAATTTAACAGCAGCAGTTGCACCAGCTGCAATTCTTCTTTATAGGTAGTTATCTGTACTTTCATATTGCTGTCTGTATCAAGGAAAGGCAACCCAGAGTCAGCTTCCTGTCACAGATTCAGCAGTAAAGTTCCAGTGTCTGTTTCTACAGCAATACTATTTTCTTGTGATGTTTGATACATCACAAGCTTAGATATGTGTGGGCTTGGTCATACAGCTGCTAAGAAATGTTCCTCCATGGCAAAACTGATAGTGAGACACAGCTAGGAAGATTGTAGGAAGGAAGATTAAATTCTTATTTTTTTTTCAAAGCTGTTTCAAATGAAGATGAAGTGGATAAGATCAACAATAGCTTCCCCCCAGTAATCTGAGGGCTGCACCTCTTGTAAACAGGCAGGAAATTTGTGTCAGCAGGGCCCAGGGTGTTAGCATGGGGACTAATGGAACCAGACACACAGAAAAGTAAAGCTGCCAAGACAAGTGCACGTGAAGTCCAGCCTCAACACAGTGACTTTTCTTCCTGCTCTTGACAAAAATCCCCATTCTTCAGCACAGAGATAAGATCAGAGATGCTCCTTTCTTCTTTAGTCTGAGGAAGAGGTTCCAGAGCAATGCAGCAAATTAATCCTGCAGTTGTACCTCCAGTTTTAGAAGGGATTTAAAATCAAAGTGCCAGTGTGAGGCACACCCATGTGAAGGCAGAGAGAAGGGATTTAAACAGAACCTGCTAGATTTTAAAGCACTGATTAGTTCAGTAACAGGCATGTCTAAGCCTTGCATGCACTCCCGCAGAGTTCCAGGGGAAAATAGCCTAAGTATTTTCAGGAAACTATAGTTTAGGAGTTTAATGCTATTGGTTTCTCATCTCAAAGGCTCACTGGCACAGGCATCATGCTGAGCTTCAAGCCTTGGTGTCTAAATAGAAACAGCCACCAAAAGACAGATTCGAATCCTTTGAGTATAGAATCATTTTCAATAGCAGCATCCAATCTCAAAATATATTGCTAACAACTGAACTAGGAGTAGATTTTGTTCCATAATTAAAGTGCAGGAAGTGTTAGACCCAACTACCTCTTATGGGAACCATGACAGAGCTGGACTTGACTGTTGGTGCAACTGCTCCAGCAATCACTACGGTGTATTTTAGATTTAAATGTCATTCTGCCTCCAATTCTGGATTAGTTTATTTCCAAGCTGCTCCCCTAGACCAAGATGACTCTTCAAGCCAAGGTTCAACAGGGTTCAGTGAAGATGTGGATCCTATTCGTAAAAGTATCTGTGTTTGCAAATTTAGGGAATTTGGTCCAAAGGAAAGGAAGTGCTCTTTTGCAGATGTAAGAGTCCAAGCTATCATTTGTAGATAGAACTTATCTGACATTCATCAAACTGTGCAGCAGCAGCTGTCCACAGTCCCATTGATATTTGCCAGTTACTAGTTTCAATTCCTGTTTCCGTCATGCTCCTAATCTTTGCTACCCTTCTGTTTATCAATACTGTCACAAATCAAATGATTATTCTCATTAAGACATTCCTCTGTAACACCAAAAACTTTGCAGAACCAGCTCACCTTGTGGTTGCATATAGGCTGGTGGAAACAGATGAACAAAGAATTTGAATTTCAGGGATGTCAGCATTACCTATGATGGTAGACAGGTAAGCCAAAAGCTACCATGTTACATACTTGTCTAAATCTTCACCTTTTTTTTAACTAGAAAACAGCTACAAGCTTTTATTTTGTTTTTTTTGTTTTTTTTTTTTTTTAATCTAGAATTTCTCCCTTTCTACCCATGGCTACTTGTCCTGTTCCTGACTCTACAGTCCCCCTTATGCTGTCAGTGGCCAATTTGGTGGTCTTTGGTGGTCTTCTACTAAGATTTTTATCTTATATCTGACCTGATCTTCCCCAAAATCTACCATTTTATGGCATGGAAAAAGCAACTAGCAGTGAGGTCCAGGCACAGCACACAGCTTATGGATTTTCAGTAGTATCTCATCTTGCCACACAAAGGGAATTTTTTCTCTCCCAAGGGTCCTTGGATATCAGACCAACTCTAAGACCAAATCCAGCCAGCTCACAAGCCCACAAGTGTCACAGTCACTACCAGAAAACAGAGCTTGAGACACTTTTCCATTTACAGTGTCTGACTTGCGTTCATTGCCGTCAACATGAGATGAGGGAAATTACCTTATCAGGCCTTTGTTGAAGCACTGGCAGATTCTCCTGCCTGCTTAACAAAAGCTAAACTGTGCTTGGTCTCCTTAGTAACCACAGCAAACAAATATGCTCAGAAAGGGGGGGGGCAATCTACCAACATGGAATCAGGTTCAGTTTGTATCTACATTGTCGACACATTTTAATGCTAACCAAGTCACAGCTGGGCAACAGCAGCTATAAATCTATATCCTGGTGCTGTACAGTGCTGTTCTCCTGACTGTCCATCTTTCTTCTTGGAGCTTAATATCTGTTCAGAAGAACTTCCACAGAGCATCAGAACCTATCTCTGCACGTCAGCTGGACATTTTCACCCAAGTTCCAAGCAAGCTGCCTAATCCAAGCCATAACCAGGCCTTAGCCCTTCTCCTCCAGCTCCAACACTTGCTATGGAAAGCATCAGCCACATCTGCCAAAACAGCAGAGACAGACTGCTGCTGGGCCCACCCTTGACACTGCAAATGTGAGAAGGGGTCCATCAGAGCACACTATGAACATTGGTTACTAAATGTTGTACATTCTGTACTTTAGCCAGCGTAGCAGCACCAAGGACAACCAACAACTACCAAATGAACAGCAGAGACGTGGGTGCAAAGCACTGTTTTTATGGACAGAGGCTTCTCAGGATAGTTTACACACTCCATGGCCTGTGAGACTGGAAACTCAACAGCTCCTTATGGGATTGCTGTGAGGCAGGTTTGAGAGGTTCCCCTGAGTAGCTAAAATACAGCAGTGCTCTCCTGTGTGGAGAAGGACATGTCAGCAAATAAACACTGAGCAGCTGTACCCATGGCAAGAGCCAAGCAAGCAACAGCACTTCCCTGATGAGTCTGCCCCCCATTTTCAGATGAAGGCCAGTGCATTTCTTTTCCAGTATAGTTGCTCTGAAAAAGAAGCTGAAGTTGCAAAGTGCAGCCCTTCCTGAAGGCACCTGGAATCACCCAGTCGGGGCACAAGCCATGCAAATTCTTTTCAGCATGTGCACACTTTGAGAAGTTTCTTTTAAGGAAGCAGAATCAGCTTTATAACTTTTAGCTTGTGGTACTTTCCTCCAAGTAGGGGGCTCTTACCTCCCCTTTTATTTTCACTTCTGCCATTGAAACATTTTTTCACAACTTCAAGGTTAAATAAAGAGCCAAGTCACATACAGAAGATGACATTTTTCAAAAAAATCCTGACACATTCAGCTAAAAGCCAAGCTCTATCCTCAGCTAAACGGAAATAAATTGAGAAAAGACCATTTCCCAAAGTTACCAAGCATTGTTCTAGCTGAAGATTTTCAGCATCACAACTACATCAGATAGTCCCAGAGCAATACTACACAGGCCACTGAACCAAAGCTTTATGAAAACACAGGTTAGAAACACAAACTGTTCCTACAGCTTCAGTGAAACTAACTCCAAACTCTTGATGCATCAGTCTGATGCTCTTGTTTTGTTTCTAACTCCTAGTTCAGATTTTATACCCTTCCCAATGACTGACATTAGACTGACAGTTCAGCGAGGCAATAAAAATGAAGTCTTGTTCTAAGCAAAAAGAGAAAATAATTGGGATCTCTTTGTAGACTTCGTGGCTTAGAGAGAAGCATTTCACTGTGTCTGATTCTAATTAATACCTGTGATTCTTCAATTAGCAGCAACATGTCAATCGGGTGACTTCACTTGGAAATCAACATTTTGATAGCTAACAATTGTGAAAGAAGGACTTTAAATCCAAGTGGTTACTCTTGATCCTTCATTAGGTTAGTTGAAAGAGGGGTAGAGAAGATGGGGAAAAAAATAAATAAATAAAATATTATTTAAAAAACAAAAACATGGAACAAGTTTTAAGTCTAACTTGAGTTTTTCTTCCTGGAAGAAAACCCAACTTAATAATAAATCTGTCCTGCTTACTTGCAAATGGGCCATATCACAGGTTTATGTCCCCTAGGGAAATCCTGCTGCCTTATTTTTCTGTTCCTCACTAAAAAAGTGAGGATTTGACTTGTGAGTTTTGAGTAAAAATTAAACAATTTCTAAATGTAGACAAACTCTTCAACTTTGATCACAGACTTTAGGGCAAAATGTTAAAGCTTTTCGTTGGAGCCAAGAGCACTAGAAGTAGGGGGATTAAAAAAAAAAACAAAAAAAACCAAAACACAAGACCAAACTCTAATGGCATCTCAAATGGCCAAACTTTAAACACCTAACCAGCTTCTCCTCCCACTCTGAAAGTGAGAGAACTCTTTTTTGTTAAACTATTTTTATTTAGAAAGGAAGAAACAAAGATGAGAAGGAGTAGACAGGGGAAAGGTCTCAGCTCTGGCACTCAGCATTCTTAGAACTCTTTGTAAGTGACATCCTCCCATCATCCCTGTTGATCCAGCTGATGATGCATGATGATGTGACAGAAGAAAGCAGGGTTTTACAAGGGACTTACACCACAGCTCAACAATCCACCAGCCCACGCAGCTGGAGTATAATTACAAATTAATCAGCCCTGTAGAGTCTCTGTCCCTCACTCCACTGTGCACAGACACTTCCACATGCCTCTGGCTGCCCAGGATGAACACACAGAGCTAAAGCAGCACAAAAATGTCTCTGCTGTTCCACAATCCAGAGCCTGCCCTCCTGCAAGGAACACTAGGATCTGGGTGCAGGCCAGCACAGACAGCAAGTGCTGTGCAAATGCAAATTAGGTGCTAACTTAAATATTCCCCTCTCTGGCCTTTCTTCCAGGTTTTGGTGGGAGCAAATTTGCTGTGCATGCAATGGTGACACTGAAGCAGCTCAGATTCCCTGATGTTCCCTCAAGCTCCTTAACTGGGGTTTGCATGTTGAATCTCACTCGTGCTCCTGGCCTCTGAAACACCTTTATTTGCCAAGTTTTTACCACATGTATCTAATGAAAATCACCACAGACCCATGAACATTTTAAAGTGCATCTCTACATGTCTCCACTCTGATAGCCTTGGAACCAAAGCACAGGCACTTTCCTCTCTGAGGCCAGACCCAGTGCTCAAATCACACTCTCAGTCCATGTGCATCCCTATTTGTGAAAAGGACCATAATTTATGGCAGCCTTCCAGTCTGGGCTGGATCAATGCCTGACTCACCTCAAATACACAAATCCTGCTCCTCCTCTGCTCCCACGTCCGGAGATTTTGGACAAGAGACCTTAATTCAGCGAGACATCCACAAAAAAGGGGAAGGTGCTGCCTGTATTCCCCACACTCACCAGCTGCCAGGATGGGTTTTGGTGGCACTCCTCGCCCCCAGGCTCCTCTTGAAGGGTGAGGCACCAGACACAGCTCCTGCAGAGGTTCCTGCCCTCCCCATTGCCACCTCTGGTAGCCCCAAAACTCCACCATGGGTCACCACTGATGGCAGAGTGCATCAGGAGAGGGGGCACTGTACAACAAAACACATTCAGAAATATTTTGGCAAAAAACAGAGCATCTTTTACATGGGTCTTTCAAAATCTGGCATCAAACACAGCAAAAAGCAATCACTGTTAGACACAACATTATATATAAGTTCAAGAGGCATGTAATGTTAGAGAGAGAGATTTTTAGGGGATGCTTTAATGCTTCTCAATAATCTTTTTACTCTTGGTTAGCAAAGTTATCATTGACCTTCAAAACAAATAAATATATGCTTCTGATCCTTGTTTGAATTGAAAAAACAGCTTGAAATCTGAATGATTCTGGGCAAAAGAGTCAACACCTCTGTGAAAAGGAAAAACAGCTTAGGTCTGAAGTCCTGTTTCCTATCTCCTGGCTGATTCCCTAGTAAATTACTTCAAAGAATGGGAGCTTAATTTCTGCTCACTCAAAGTCATGCCTGTTCCTGAAGGAATGCCTTTATTCCCATTGCCCATTTGAAAAGTCAGAATGTACTGCATAAAAATGATCTATCCTTGCAGCTTAAGAAAACAGGTTTTGAAATAGATCTAAATTAGGTTTAACCATCTCTCACACATCCCAGCCTGAAGGAGCACCCCAGCAACAACCTTTAGCATTTTGCAAACATTTGCTACTAATTATGGGTTCTTAGAACAATAACACACGAAAAGAGGCCAAAAGCAGCCTCAAAAGTAAGCCTTAGCCTTTAATTTAAACCAGTGCCATACAAATTCTCAAATATACATTGCAAAAGCTTCCCAAAACACTGCTCTGATTAATGGCTCCAAAAACTTGTAAAAGCTCAGCTGTCAAGCATTAAAATGTAGGCTGAGAAAAAGCTCATGTAGAGCAGCTAAATAAAAATCCTTTGAAACAGCCTTTCCCTGCACCTTAAGCAATGGCAACACAACAGAGCAGCCCACAGCAGAGCTCCCAAGAGCTGTAGGGCTTGCTCTGTGCTGGCTCAAGGGCTCCCATGCCTGCTTCCAGCCAGCTAATCAGCCCCTGGGACAGGCCAGGCTGCCCCATCAACCCCGGTCTCTGATCTCTCATTTCCATGGCTCATCCATTCCCATCACCAGGCACTCCCTAAGAGCTCCCCTGTTACTGCCCGAGCTGCTCTCAGCCTTCAAGTGCTCTTCTCTTTCCCTTGACCCTGAGCAGGTGACAGAAGGAAGTGGGCACAGAAGCAGCATTATCCTTTCCAGGTCCCTCTTGTTTTTACTCTGAGATCTTCTTGCCTCAACAAGTGGCCAAGCAGTGCTCCAGCCCATCTGCTCCAGGTGGCACCTCTTGGGCAAGATGATGTTCAGAGTGTTCTTCTGACCTTAACCCTTCTGTGATTCACATTAGCTGGCCTTAAGGAAGGAATTTACCACAGAAAGCTCAGCCTAACCCCTGTGAAGATGTATTGACAGAAACCCCTTCAGCAAGAGACTCTGGAAGATGCAGCATCTGCTCAGGATGAACCTGGGTCTTAAGGCAAAATATCACCTGATAGGGTTGCTCCTTGCTGAGGAAATCAGGGGTAAATTTGTGGTTGTTTTTATTTGTTCTCTTCTCACTCTGTTCAGCATTCAGCTGTTTAACACTCACTACTTAACAATTCCTGGGTAACTTTTAGGGAAACAAATTTGTGGCCAGAGCCTCTGTGATGCATTTTCAATTTTCTCTGTGAAGGGGTGAGGAAGGTGTTATGAAACTGTTCTATTTGTCTTTAATGCAAGAACTGCATTGGCTCAGAAACTTCAGAAGCAGAATGACAGAAGAGAGTAAACAGAATCGATTACTGGCACTGACTACTATGATTTAAATGATGGCAGAATTACTTTTACTTGTAGAAACTGAGAATATGAGAAACATCAAGGAATAAGAAGAGCTTTACTGTTTGCTGCAGCTGGAGTTTCCTTCCATGGGTTTAACAGTGGATTTCAGCCTCACAGGCTTTCTAGTTCCTTGTGTGTAGAGAAGCAGAAAGGAAAAAGAAAACAGCAGGATGGTGTTAGCACATAATACACTGGGAAAGGAATGTCCCTTCAGTGAACCAGCTACTATGCCCTGTGAGACTGGAGCCTGTTCATACTCTGCAAAACCATTCCTGCAGCAGGCAAAACTAGCCCCGGGTTTCCCAGCTGATTTACTGCCAAACATCCAACACGTCCCACAAAATTCCAATCTGTCCACGCTGCCTGACAAATCACAGCCCTTTGAATATCCTATGGGAAGGAGGGATTAAAGCCTTTCTCTCCCACACCAAAGTACTGTGTGGGACTGGCTACCTTGCAAACTCACTGGAAATCCACTGTCTGTGTGAAGGAAGGGAGGAAACGAGGAGCTAGAGGCCTCCTGGAGACACAGGTTTTGACATCCCTCTACAGAAAAGCCCAGGGTTTCTTCAATGTTTCATCAAAACACTGAACCTGCAGCTGCTTGATCATGTCCTGCTGTGCCTTATGATTTTATTTGGAGGATTTGGGTAGCTATAGAGGTGAAGCAAAAAAAAGAAAAAACAAAACACTGCTGCATCTGATCTTCCCCCAGGCATAAAAAAAAAACCAAACAGCAATCCTTGGATCTGAGTCTTCTGGAAATTTGGGAAAAGCTAAACTCCAAGTGCTGCAGTTCTGGACAGTCCTCACCTAAACTTACATTATATTGGATTCTCAGAGGTCTGGGTTATCATGAGATCACATAGATACTGAATTAAAAACTGCTGGGTTTGAAAAATTTGATGGTGATGGCAAAATGATTTTTTTTTCCCCTTGTGCTTCAGGGAGGAAAAATTGCATTCTGATGAAAGTAGTCTTCTACCCAAAGGCATCTTAAGATTCCACCAAATTATGGGTTAGGTTTATGAAACAGAAGAGTGTGTTTTTAAATGGCAAAAATTTTTTGCTTCTGCAATATGTTACAAAACCAGAATATACATTATACAACAAAAGTCTCTTGCTGAATTGTTTGGAAATGACTGGTATGTGTAACTCTGAAAAATGCTGGTAATAAACTTCTTGTGTTATAACCCTTGTGACAGACAGAAAACTGGCCTTTTTAATGAAAATTTTGATAAATTTCAGCAGTAAGTGTACTATGATTTTATCATTAGACAAAGGCTGAGATGGCATAGCTGCTACAACGTTGAACAATCCAACTAGAAATATGAAAGGGGACAAAGATTGCCATCAGATCTGAAATTAATGATAAACCCATCTTTTGCCAGTGCATTATTTACAACATACATGGTGGTGCTAATCTTTGAAGATACACTAGTAAATGTTTTAAATTTTGGCTTTTGAGGGGCTAAAACAACAACAGAGCTCCTGCTAACCCAGTCTGCTCTGCTGCTCATCCACATGGCAACTTGTGCTTCACAAAGAGCTCTTTGTGCATCTCTGACATCCTGCATCCTCTGTGTTTGAGAAGATAGTGCTTCCAAACAGTCCTGGTCAATTTTCAAGCTGTGAGGCTTCCTGTTATTTGTGGCTCTTTGCATGTCTCTCCCAGGGACTTTTCCTAATTAACCCAGCCTCACTCCCAGCTGTAAGCACTAGCATGTGTTTTCCTGGTGTGATTCATGCCTGGCTGGTTTGCAGATGACATTAGGACTGGAACTGCAGACCATAATCCTGAAGCCCACTGCAAAGCAGGCAGGTGCCATTAAAGAAGTGGGAGCACGAGCCAATAAAGAGGGATGGGACACTCCTGGCTGCAACGTCCCCCTAGGAGGGAATAAAAATAAACAGCTCACAATGGATGACAGATCAAAGCAAGTAAAGGCACTGAATTATTTAAAGGGAAGAGTTTCCTGTCTGCTTTCCCTCTTACTCTCCGAAGTTTGGGAGCTGCTCATTCCCAGAGGTCATGGACTCCTGTTACAGTAATGCAGAAGGTTTTAAAGAGGAGAGGTTCTTCTGTTTGAAACAATTAATTGCTCTTTTCTCTTGTAAGGCAGCAAGACAGGGCTTGGGGTGCAAATCAGGGCTCAGGTGTGTTTTCTGGGTCAAGCACTAGCTTTCAGTGTCTCTCATGCTAGAGAAAAGGTTACATTTCACCCCCTTGCACTAATGGAATGGTACTGTGTTAAGGAGCTGCACTCTTAGAAGCATGAGAAGAGCATGAGACAGCAGCACCTGCTCCCTCTTGCTGGCTCTAATTACCACCCATTACCATGTTCCTTTTTGCCTTCTTTTACAGAGAATTTATACCTGAAGAAGGGGCAGTGGGGTCAGCAGATGACTCATGTGGATGCTCTACGTGCCCTGAAGCTTCTAAACATTCCAAGTTCTACTGGTTTAATTATAAAGCTGTTTTAATAATTATTTTACAACTCTGTGGGAGCTCAGCCTTACAGCTAGGCTCTCTCTCCTAGTTTTGATGTCCACACAGCAGCCACATTCCTAAGAATTGCATGGCATTCGTGTGTGCATCAGAGTGGGGAAATAAAGTGGGGAAATGTTAATCCTACAGAAATTCAATACCAGCAGTCAACAACTGAGGTAAGCAAGAAAAACTAAGCAAAACCCTCGGACCTTGGTAAAAATGCACAGAGGAGCACATTTTCTCTGCTTCCTTTGGAGTGTACATGCTATTCCATATTTTCCACTGGTTTTACACTGCTGGAAACACCTACCTGGCTTGGCCAGTGATTGAAGTCTGCAGGTAGAAAAAGATCCTTGATACTGTCAGCCCAGTGCATCAAAACTTATACTTCTTTATTTACTAGGAGAAAGTTACCTGTAAATAAACATCTTTTGGTCAGAATTTTTCCCTCAGCAACATATATTTGTTCAGAGTGAGACCTTTAACAAATATATATTTCCATGCTATTTTCTTCCCCTTGGTGTAAGAAGAATAATATTTTTTCAGCATTCTTAAAATGGAAGCAAATGGCCTGGCTAAAAAGTTGACTGCAGCAAAGGTTTTAGTCTTACTAGTTGGAGTATTTTGAAACTTCTTTTACATAACAACAACAGGGTAAAAGGAAATGTCTCAATATTATTAATTTACATGAAGTTATTGTAGTATTTTATTGTGCAAAGTTAGCTTATTGTTTTGCTTAATTTTAAAATTTTAAAAAAAGGAACTTGGGTTTGGTGTTTTTTTCTGCCTGTTGGAAAATTTAAGCTATCTGTACTTTGAGTGATTTATGTGAAGTGATTTTGTCAAGGCATGGAGACCATGGAGGTCTGTGTCCATGGGGATTTCCAGATTCCAGAAGCAGCCTGGACCTACCAACTCACGGACACTAGAATTTTACAACTACTTAGAGCCCTTAGTTAAAAGAGAGAGTAAACAAGGCTTATAAATACTTACTTATTTTGATTTTTGGCCCCTCACCTGCTTCCATCCTTTTGTGCCACTATTTACCATGTATTTCCCCCTGTGGAGCTCCTCAACTCATTTAAAACGTGCTTTTCTTCATACATCACAACTATTTAAACTATTTGCCATATCAGATTCCTTAATAAACAACTCATCACCAGTGCTTAGTGTTACTTTGATAGGTGAATTTCAAATAAATGGCAGTATGAAAACTTAGAGGTAAAATTAATCTTGTGTAGATTTCCTCCCAGCTGCAGGTACAAAGCTGGATTTGTACTCCTGTGAGGAACCACACCAAACCATAAACCTGCAGCATTCCCAGGTGGGTCACAGGGGAACAGAAGCAGTTTGCTGACATGAGCAAACTCAGGCTCCTTTAGCTTCAGTCCCACGACCCAGAGAGGCCATCTTCAAGGATCTCTGACAACTTTTTCTGAGCTGTAGCAAGACACAAAGGAAAACTGAATATAGAAGTGAGAGGTTTCCAAATATAAGTGAGGTGAGCACGCTCGAGTGCTTTTTCAAAACAGCAGGACAGGCAAACACAAAAAATGACCTTTTCAGTGTATCCCCTATGGATGCCAGATTTTTCTTCTCTGCATTTTCCTTACATGCTACAGTCAGACTTGAAGAATAAGGCAAGATGGATTATACAAGAACACTTTGGTGTTAACTCCTCATGCCTCTTTGTGTCCAGCATGCAACAAGCCCAGAGGTAACAGGACACCAGGGGGAGGTTAAACAGCCATCAGTCTGAGAAAATGCACCTAAAACACAAAGGGATGATGAAACATGGGAATGTCAAGGCAGATTCAGAGTTTGGTGCTTAGGCAACAGAGTGGGGGAGCAGCAGGGGTCACGCCTCACTCCTTGGTCACTGCTGCCCCGTGGGGAATCTTGCTGGATCAGTAGGGCTGCAGGCACACAGAGCAAAGCCTGACCCCACAGACCTCACTGCAAGAGGGAGCTCTTGGAGAGTTTTGTCACAGCCACCCTCTGTGCAAAAGCATTGAATTCCAAGAGCCCCAACTCCCAGGCAGAAATGACCCAGCTGAAGGGATCCCAGAGAAAACAACAGTGACCAGATACTTACAACATAAAGTATGTAGTGGCAAAAATAAAAGTAAAGTCTAAGAACGGATTGCCAGAGGTGTGCATTGCCACATCTTCACAGAGGCAAGAGAGCTAAGTCATGCAAAATAAATCTCTCTCCTGACAGGACTTCAAAGCAGAACTGGCAACACACAGAGTGGATACAAAAGGAGCTGAAAAATAAAAGGAAGGTTGAAAGTGGTACAAAGTTTGAAATTTAAAAAGGGGAGAATGCGCTGACCAACAATGCAACCCTGGAAAAAACAGTTGAGTTTAGAACTCTGAATGATGTGGATGAAGAACCATCTTACAAAGCCCTGTACCACAAACTAGATGAAAAGTAAAGTTCCATCTCTGTATTTTCTCAGGATTCCCTCTGGGTTTGGGAAACAAAGTTGATCTGTGACAGGTGTGAAAAAAAGAAAGCACAGACAATCTTCCTCATGGTCACAACAAAGAGCCATTAGACAGGAGGACCTGCTACACATCATGGTCTCTATTTAGTGTGAGGAACTGTTAGTAGGTTTGGGGGGTTTATTGTGCTGAGTGTGGGTTTTTTTGTTTTGGTTTTTTTAAAAGGTGACTTTTTACCAAAAAAAAAAAAAAAACCACATATTTTAATGGCCAAAGGGAAGTAAGTAAATAAATTTAAATAAGGTTAAATAGAGGAATTGGGCTTGATAGATTCCACAAAAAAAATCAAACTCACGTGATCTTCCTGTGAAAAGGGAAGACTGTTCAATGGCTTTATAGACTTGAGCAAATTAGAAATTTGCTGAGTTATCATAACTTGAACCAGCACTTCCCTTCTCTCACCCCTTGCTCACTAATGGCAAAATGTTTAAAACCGTGGTAAACTGAGACACTTCTGAGCAGAGCGTTGTCACTTCTGCAAAATGCGACAATAAATTTGAATTCTCTTTAAACAAGTCATAACAGAGCCACTAACACAAAGTACAAATCATAAAAGGAGCGAGAATAAAAACATCTGCAAATGTCCTTGTGTGCTGCAGTGCCTTTCCAAGGGTTCAGGCCAGTCTGAGGAGTGATAACTTCCATTCAGAGCCTGTCAAACTGCTGAACACACACCCCAGAGCCAACCTGCCAGGAACCCAAGGGAAGGCAGCTCCCAGCTTGGGTGCTGGACCATTGTTATGTTTCATTCTGGCTCACATAAACATCAAGCACTTTACCACACACTTAATCCCCACGTAAAATAACGAAGGTAACTGTGCAGCAGCTACAAACAGCGACTTTAACCAGCCACAGGCAGCTGAATGGTGGGAGAAACCCAAGCAAAACTCATTGGTGCCAACAAAACTCTTCACAGCTGGAAAGGTCTCTGATATGAATTTCAGCATCTCAGAAACAGCGTGCCTAAAAGCTGTGGATGTTTGAACCAGAAGCTGATGCAGTGCAACCTGGAAAGGACATCCAGCAGTATTTACATGATTAATAGGTGCATGTACAGAACAACTTAAAAACCATAAAGGCTCCTGAACACCAGATAAAGATTTTTGTGGGAGTATCGCACTGAAATTTCACCTTGCCTGTGTGCTGCTTTTTCCAAGAGAAAAAAAGACTCTAACTACTCTAGCATTATTTTCTTCTCCTCTAGTATGGATCTATCATCAGGCACACACTTTCCTCCCCCCTCCCTGTTCCATGTTTCCTCTGGGGCTTAAGCATCTGAAATGTTTTCATAAATCCATCTCTAGTCTGATATTTAGTTGTGGAGTTCATTGTTTAGACATAACCACCAAAATCCATTTTTTTGATGACCAAGTTTTTTTGTTTGGTTGTCTTTCTGTTGGGTTTTGGGTTTGTTGGGGTTTTTTTGTGGGTTTGTTGTTGTTGTTTGGGGTTTTTTGTTTGTTTTGGTTTTTTTTGTTTGTTTGTTTGTTTGGTTTTTTGGCACTACGTCTAATTAATCCTTTNGTTGTTTTTTGGGGTTTGGGTTTTTTTTTTTTTTTTTTTTTTTTTTTTTTTTTTTTTTGTTTGGTTTTTTGGCACTACATCTAATTAATCCTTTTGCTTAGGAGAGTCAAAAAAGTGCAAATGTCTTTCTTGGAATCATAACTATATTCCCCAAAATAAAACATATTCCAGAGCAAGCAAGATGCTTTCCTGTGGCACATGTAAAGTGTTGGGGTACCAAGTACTGGTTTGGAGATGAGAACTCTGAGGGACCTTCTCCTAGTTTGGCTATCTCATTTCTACTTTACTTTTTCATTTTTCTCACTTGTGAGAGGAGAAAATGCAGTCCCAGCCTCAGGGTTGATGTGATTAGGAATGATGTTAGGGTTCAGCCTAACTACAAAGGTGAAGCCTGAGTTTGTATGGCATGCTGAGGATGTCAGGCATCAGTTTTACCTTCAGGACAAATGTATTCAAATCTGCAACCACTAACAAGGACTATCCTGAGCCATTTGCTCCAGTGAACATATCACAAATTGATTTCATTACATAGATGATGCCTCGTGCCTTCAAAACAGAAGTAAAATGTAATCCCTGGCTGAAAAATCCCTGGCTGAAAAATCCCTGGCTGAAAAATCCCTGGTGGTAGAAGTGGGGTTTGGAGGGGAAGCTCATTGGTTTGCATTAGTAGATGCATTATTAAATTGGCATCCTCAGCAATGCATGAGAAGCATCTCAGTACACCGGGCAGATTTGCAAACCATTTCACTGCATTTGAAACTCCATCTCCACACCTGCTTTGCTGTACACCTTAGCAGTGAGAGGAAGCATTGGAACAGTGATTACAGAGAGTTTGTGCCAAAAGCAGGTCCTGCTGCCTGCAGCTATCAGAAAACCACACAGCATGCCTGCTGCTCTCCCTCTGGAAAGCTCATCCTGCACTCGGTGCTGCAGTTCCCAGATGTCCCTGCCATCAGTTCAGTTGTTATTCCCTCCTCTCCCCCACCCTGGCCCTGTCTGAACAGTGCTTTTTCAAACATTGTCAGAGGATTTCTAGTGCTTCCAAAGGATGCACACCCCACAGGCTCCCTGTAGCTGCTGCCAGGGGTGGCCAGTAGCATAGAAATACATGAATCTTCACTCTGCATAGCACTGGCCTGGTCATCTCACTCAGTAATGCCAGTTCAGATTAAGGCACACCACTTTCCTCCACAGCCATGGGTGATGGGATGGGGAGGCACTTGTGGCAGTGCAGCACAGAAACCCACCGTGCTCCACTGAGGGAAAGGTCACCTTTCAGCCTTGCAGGGGCTTCCAAGAGCAGCAGCAAAGTTAAAACAAAACCCTCTGGTTTTTAACAAGAAAGCTCATTTGAGTAGAATTTGGGGTGAGCGTCCATAAGCAGGGTATGACACACAACTACAGCAGTCCACACGTGTGTGTGCAGCTCCCAGACTTTAAAAAATGGTGAATTCCATCCCTCCTCACCTTTCTTTTCACTGGCAATTCTCACTCTCAGAAGGGCATGGCCACAAAGCTGCTTCGAGTCCTAAGGCTGCATTGAAAAGTCAGGTTTCTGTGTACCAGGATAACTTTCTAAACACTCAGGACAGACCCAAGTCAAAGAAGGCTGTTGCCTTATTTACCTCACCCCTGTGGAATTCTGAAGTCTACGGAGGTTATTTATAGACAAATACTCATTTTTCTATTGTTCAGCATTTTTGCAATCCAAGCGTTCTCTGGGAGTATCCAAAATCCTACATGCCATACTCACACTTCCATTTCTTGACAAACACAACCATGTCATTTTGTGGTGGCACTTATTCCAAAGTATTTTAAGTACCAGGAAATGCGGGAACAACATAAAATAAATAGCATATCACAGAATAATAGTAATATGAATCACACAGCACATTTTTTTTTATGTTAGCAATGTGTAAATGATCCAGTTCAAAGTTTAGCTGAGGCTGCTGCAATCTCCTCATTTTAACTGATCTGGAGTGCCACCAAGAATAACATGTCCTGACTGTAAGCCAAGGTGAGACAACTCATGCAAAGCCTTAGATGTTATTCCTGTCCATGACTCTCCTTTTCTGCTTTTCATCCCCTGCCCTTCTGGGTCCTAGGGGTTTGTTCTGGCCAAGGAAATGTTGTCTTTTCCCACAGCCTGCACTCCTTGGGTGGGGACTGCAGTGTCCTTGCCAAGCAGCCTGAACTCTGGGGGTTTGCTGCAAGTGCACCAAAGCTTGCCATGAGAACATCACCTCACCATGAAGCTGTTCCCAGAATGCTGTAACAGCAGGAGATACAGGATTCTCACACCACTTCTTCAGCTTCTAAATATGATTTGAAACCACCTGATTTTGTTCCAGAAGCCAAACCACCTCAATTCAGAATATTCTCAACAATTACATGTTCAGTCACTTGTTTTAAGCTTAAGCTTGTTAGAAAACAAGGCAACTTAAAATTTCAGTAGCTGCATTTGGAGTTGGTGGATGAACAAATACCTCAGGAAAACAGGAAATGGTCCTAACACTTGCTTAAAGAACATTTGTCTTCACACCATGGCTGGAAATACAACACAGAACTGTAATCTTTAATGATAAAAAAAAGGTTTAAGTCTTGCAAGATGCTCTTCCATACTTTTGCTTTTGTGAAACCCCTTTTCTAAGACTCACCTGCTTCCTTTCTTAATGCACAGCACACAGCCCTGCTGGACAGGGATTGATGTCCCCCTACTTCATCTTCACTGCTTCCCCACACGTGCTGTAGAGCAAAACCAAACCCTGGCTCCTGGCAGCCCTTAGGGGTTAATCTTCTAAGCATTTTGAAAATCAGAACACCTACAAAAGACAACGGAGGGACACTTGAGGCAAGGAGGTGAAAGAAATCTTCAGCTAATTCACCTCTCTGGCATGTTTGATACCAACCATAACATCTCTTATTTGATGCTCAAGAAAAAAGTCAGAGATGCTTGAAATCATGGACTTTTTCCAAAGTTTACCCTGCAACTTTTTGTTAAATATTCAGCCTTAATGTTGACCTTATTCATGTCCTTGGTCTCCATTACTATGAGGACTTGGCTTTCTTTCACCTAATTACTTGCAAATAGACACTACAAGCTGAAGAGAAACATCAGATAGCAGAAGATTGAAGGAAAAAGACAAGAATTGTCTGTTTCATTCTCTCTGCCCCTTGTTGCTGTGTAATAATGTTTTACTAGTAACCTTTTGCCAGTAGAGAAATTAAAAAGAAGAGCTTGTGGCAGGATCTCAGCTGGGGAAGAAAGGGAGAGAAGTGTCACTCAAAGCAGCAGCTTCTGCAGGTTCCAAACTGCTCAGAGACACCCAAAGGGAGTGGAGGAGCTTCCCCTGACACCAAGGAACACAATCCATGCTGGAGGAATCACAACTGGTCCTGCTGCTGCTGCAAACATGAGGGGAGCTGACGAATGGAGCTGCAGCTCAGCAGCACCCAGGATTTATTTTCTAGCATTGTAATATGTCAGATGAGAAAGACAGGCAGACTCTGGTACCCATTCCAGTGCCAAAAGTCACTGACAAGCTGAGAAAACGGGGTCAGACTAAGCATTTCTGGAGCTAGAGACTCCCCTCCCTCAACTTGTACATACTGCAAGAGTGGAGTTGATCCAGAGCTGCTCTGGCTGCCTTGGGACTACAAAATCTCCCACGTCTGCTATTCCAACACCCTTAATGAGTCCAGCAGGCTGCTTCACAAAACCCCCATCACAAAATCCAACCTCTCAGGAAAACACAAGCAAAACTCACCAAGTACTCACAGAATCTGTGACACCTCTTCATTTTTCCTGCCTCCAGTATTAGGACAACTTATTTTTTCTGTGCTCTTTACTTTTCTCTGAGTGAAACAGAGAGGCCCAGATGAACACTGAATGTCCTTTGAACTGGGAGGTGGAGGGACAACTTAATTTTTTAGAAAGTATTAAAAATATTACAGAGATGTTTTGCTTGCTCCTTGAGGTTCCACAGGATACTTGTTCAACAAGATAAAGATACAGGAAAGCAAGCTAAATTTGTTTAGATGTTTATTCTAATTAGTGAACATAGTGGGATAAATAGCACATGTAACAAATATCTGAACATCATAAAATGGCAAATCTAAAGTATATAGGAAAAATACCTTAACTGCTGACTTTTGAATTTTACCTCATTTGCTGGGTCTATTTCCAACATGAACAGCTCTGAGTTGCTTATACAGGGCAGTCACACATTACTAAATTATCCCTCGTTATGCTTTTTACTGCTTTGTCAAACCTAAAGCAGGAAAATCTTTATGTTCCAGCCGAGAGCTGCATTTTTTACTTTTCACAGCTGAGCATAACGTCATGGGCACATATTTCTCCAGAACCAGAAGAAGGATCTAGTAACACCTGCAGCTCTTCATGGAGCAAATCAAAACACAAAGAGCACAGATGGAGATGCTTCTCTGTATATCCATGGCACTAAACAAATTCGAGCCTGTTTTGGTTGGCTCAGTGCTCTTGAAATAAAAAGCAGCTCTAAATTCAGATCTCAAGTTACAGACAAGCATTCAAAGATGCTCAGACTGTGACGAAGTTTAATCTGCTGCAGGGGAGGTAAGATGGGAAATAGGGTTTCTTGAAAGAAAGGAAGTCATGAATGCTGAATTAAAGATGTGAGTCGGGGAGAGCAAGAAAGGAGCCTTAAACACCAGCATCAGGGTGGAATGCCAGTCTGGATTACATATCCAGAGTATCTGAAATGCTGCACAGTATCAGGGACGTGGGGAAAGAAGTAAACCAAAGGGCTGGGGGATGAGCCCTGCTGCAATCTGAGCATGGAGAAACTGGAAATCAGGCTCCCAGGAAGGTGTGGGATCATTTTGAGCATTACAAAGAACCCAAGTACTCCAAACTACTTACTGCAGGTAACTTTCTGATAAGAATGAATGTTTTTGGAAGGATTTCTCCCTTTGCCAAGTGAGATGCACACAGATGCAGGAAGGCAATTCAGATGATCAAACTACAGCTGTGTAGACTTAGCTAACTAGACCCCACCTGAGAGCAAGCAGCTTGCACAGGTTTTTATCTAGAGGACAGGGCTCACCACTACCCTAAGGTGAAGTGAACCACCATGGGGGAGGGAGTTCCCATGGCTCTTTTGCCTGCCAGAGCAGGCTGCATGAGTGGCTGAGACCATGATGGAGGTGTCTCACAGCACTTGCACCATCATGTCCCATTAATCCCAGCAGTAACTGAGGGGCACCAGCAGCATTAGAAGCCAGGGTGTGCAGGACCTTTTGTTTTCCTTTCAGGAAAACAGGAGCCAGCTCCCACCCCAGTCAGTGCAGCTATCAGCTGCAGAAACCCAGAATCATAGCTGGCTTAAAATACCCCCCTCCTCTCTGTGCAGCATCATTCCCCACTCAAAAGCTGTTCAGCAGCTCTGGGAAAAGAGCAAGGCCTATTTGCATCAACTTTCAGAATGCAGTTTATATAATGCCTTACCAGTCTTTTTGAAAGTAAGGACAGCAGCTGTGGAAGCTCTGGAAGTGTTTTGCAGCCTGCATCAGGTTGGGAGCAAGCATCAGGGAAAGCTCCTCTCTCAAGAACACTCTCCTTCCTTTCCACCACAGTAACCACGTCAGCTGAAATCAAATTAGAAAGGTTTGACACAGCTCCCACAGGTGGGGATGTTCAGCTCTGAGATGATGATTGGCAGTTGCAGAGCTAAAGTACACCTGCAAAATCAGAAAGGAGGCTCATGCAGCACCATCCATCTGATTGGCTTACTCTGATCCAGGCTTCTGTCTGGGGATATCTTTAATTTATAATCCCCATTATAGATTGCAAGAAAAAAAAAGTAAAAAGAAACAAAAAGACAAAAAGAGACAAGGCAATCCTCCCCCAAAGAAGCATAGAAACAACTCAACCCATCACTTCAATCCTTTCTTCACAACTTACTGGAATTCTGAACTTCTTTGGGGTTTAAACGGGATTAAAAAAAAAAAGGAAGGAAGAAAAAGAATCAATATGTTTCAATATATCTGCCTTTTGCTCCTGTCTCCATTCTGTTCTCCACTGAAAGGCATGGAAGATGTGCCAAAATAACACAAAATTACTGTTCTTCCTCCCATGCTCCCAGCAAGACAGGAAACACTATGGCCTCATGAGAATATTTAAAAAAAAAAAAAAAACCAAACTGTGGCTGATCCTGCACAGAGCTCCATGGAAACAACAATGGAACTCATTGCTGGACTGTAGCCTAAATCTGGGGTTTAGCTCCATTTTTTTGAGTTTGTTCTCATTTTGTCCAAAACAGCC
The DNA here is from genome assembly GCA_013398275.1 of Promerops cafer. Taxonomy (NCBI): domain Eukaryota; kingdom Metazoa; phylum Chordata; class Aves; order Passeriformes; family Nectariniidae; genus Promerops; species Promerops cafer. The sequence goes on along the minus strand of VZSE01006895.1, from coordinate 372,998 downwards.
TACACATCTCTGGTAGAGCTCTGCTGATCCATCAGGAGCTAAGCTGAGCTCTCCAGCTTCTTTTTAAACAAGATACCAAGCAGCCATGAAATGGTAATGACTTTCAGTATTTAGCTCAGTAACCCACAGGAGGAATGCAGGTAAAACCTTGTTGACTAATGCTGCATTATGTAAAGCCAGGATCAGATAAGGGCTGATATTTTTTCTATGCTTGCCACAATGAATAAAAGCACACAAAAGCTTTATTTCAAAATATAAATGAGGTTGGGCTGAACAATTCCTGTAGCTCTTTTAAAAATTACACAGCTGAAAAAGAATTGTCAATCAATTTTATAGGGAACAATGAATGCTAAACCTCATTCAAGACTGTTTCTGTGCTGGTCTTATTTTCCTAGCATAGAGTGCATTATTTTGATCCACATATCAGATGGTATCTTTATGCCCTGTTCTTTGAATGATTTCATCTTTCGTGCACAAAGCCACAAGAGAATCCTGAAAGACCTTTTCAATGTGTTGATCTGAAAGAGTGTTTGAATACTGGAGAAGCCCAGCTATTTTATATCCTTGACTTCATTATTTTTACAAAGTACAGCTACATGTGTTCCACTTTAGCCAATAAGGATGCCATTGAAAAGTACAAATATGCCACTCAGTATGCAGGGCTTTTTTCCCTGGCTGCAACAAGATGTTCTGCCAACTAATTCACATTTGCATGACATTGTAATATTTCCATTAGCATGGCTGATAAAAGTTTTGAAAGTCTGGACATTTTGGCAAACTTCAATGTTTTTTAAGAAACTTCTGCCCTACCTGTTCTTGAGGAAAGGAAACAACAAAAGAGCCAAATTAAAGAACTAAACCAAATCATCGTGACTTAGAAAAATGATGGGTTTAGTTTAATTTTTATATTTGTTTTAGGTAGGAAAGCAATTCCAGTTTTTAAATGTTTTGAAGAAATTGGCATCACAAGCAAAACAGACATTGAGAAAAGTTGGGCATAAAGCCAGAAATGGTCACACTTGTGAGTCAATGCAATCCAGAATTCTCCCATGCACAGACATGAGTCAAACACTGAAAGCAGCCAAAGGCCAGCAGGATGAGATAAAGGATAGCAAGGAGATAACTTCGAGCAGTTCCTACTTTATAAATCCTAGGAGTAGTTGGCAGACCTTGTCCAGAGAAACCCAACCTTGGATGAGCAAACAGGGCCCACAAAAAGAAGTAGACTCCCTCAAACAGCAAGAGCACCAGAAACTCATGGAACACAGGAAACAATAAATAAGGAAAGAGGTGTTTCTGATGGAAAGTAAGCAGCTAATCAGGATGCTAAAGCCTCTGCTGCTCTAAGAAACAGGGGTCAAAGAAATCACACAGCGTCACAGGTATCAGAGAGAAGCACTGTTCTGTGGGCATCCTCAGATTCAGGTGAAATGAGGCCCCCTCATCTCACCTGAGATAGGCTCACAAATCCTGGAAGAGGGAAGTTATTTTTTCTTCTTTCCATAAATAAAGCCAGGTAAAATATAAAGCTTGAGTTAATATGGCAAAAAGCATAAATTTAGTTCAAGAATACTGGACAAGAACCCAGGCAAAGAACACCAAAACCTCCTTTCTCCTCCCTTAGAGCTTCAGACCCTGCTGCTGGGGGCAAGGGGAAAGAATACAACCCCCAAAAACCTCACAAGTTTCCTGTTGTGAGGCAACATTAACTACCTACTTTAATACACTGAATAACCACAGATTGAGGCACTCAACTTCACCATTAATTAGCTCATCAACATCTTGCAATCAGTAGTGTGCAGTATAAACAATTCCAGCCCTGCTCCACTCGAAGCTAACTTAATTCTGATGAGTATTTTGTGCATCACTGATTGTAAGTGTGAGCTGTTTTCAGAACTGATAACAGAAGTCTCACTAAGTGATAGAGCTGGAGCATTTATTTTCCTGGAGTGTTTCACAGGGGTAATATTTGTGGCTTCTAGAAACATACAGAGGAGGAATTCAACCTTATCCTCTCATAACAGTATTTCTTTCAACATGGTAAGAAATACACATTCATAAAGCCTTTGAGTAAAAGTCTGAGCACACAGTGCTGCAGGGCTCTCATTACCTGTAAATTCTTGTGCCCACCTACTGCCCCATGTAACACAGCAGAGCCTCACACCAGAGCAACTCAACCAGGCCCTATGTAAGGCAGTATCTTAGAGCCTGAAGTCATGATTCAGCTTAAGAATTTTAATGCTCTGCCAAGGTCCCTGGCCAGTGGAAGAAAGCTGCTTTTGCTTCTTTTGCACTTGGTCCACAAGACAGACCTTGCACGCGTTGGAGCTCCTCAGTTTTCACTGGGATCATCCCAGGGATTATGCTGCTGTTGCTGCATTAAATCCTTTCCTAAGGAGCAGGAATAAAGGCCTTGACTTCACTTGGTTAAAAACAGCACTCACAGAGGGAGCAGACTCCAGCAGATCTCTGATTTGTGGCCATGCAAAAGCTCTGCTAGGAAGCAGTTTAGAGGCCCACGTTCAGCTCCCCACTATAGGGCAGCACGATGCTCCTGTTAATTTGAGTCAATTTAACCTTTGGGTTTACACTTCCTCATGACTTTGCCACTAATTTGTTCACACTGTTCCTATGAATTGAAAACAAGCCTTTGAGGGACCACTTCAAATGTCTTCACGTGTCCACACCATCAACTCAGACCAAGAATAGTTCCAACCTAGCTAAATACAGCCTTTAACATCTCTAACAGCAGTGGGTGGGAAAGAGCTACGCCTAATGAGCCTCAGCCCACCAGAACATATGTTTGTCAGTACTGCAGATTGATGCCAGGATTTATTATGTAAATTATTACACAACTCATTTCTTGAGTCTCTAGTACTAATGACTTGCTGTGAAAATAGATCACAAGCAAAAAAAGAAAATCAAGAAAGAAACCACATTATTCATATCTGAGTGTTTTTACTTCTGCCCTCCACTCCCCAGCCAGAGAGTTTCTTGAGATAAATCCTTTAATCCACTGGTGACTGTTTCTGTGTTTGTGTCAGCAAAGGAGCCTAAGAATAGTACAGACAGTGTGGTACACACTGAGAACCAGAAAGGGAAACAAAAGAACTTCTGAATCAAAAGATCATCTCACTTTGTACCCTTTGGATTCCATAAGGAAGTATGTTTACACAGCTCATTAAAGATCTAATGTTTTTGGAGATGGTGGTGACATCCATTCAGCAACCCAGTGGGACCCTGTGACATGGCCTGGTGTTTCAATGACTGCTGTTCAGAAAACTCCCATTTAAAGGTACAAATTCTGCATCATTTTGAAACTATTTGCCAGAAATAATGGGTTAAAAATGTATGCTCACAGCAGGTGTGTAACACCCTCCATGGAAGCAAAGGCAGGCACCATGAACCATGGAAAGAATGCTCTACAGTGCCTCAGCTCCTTGGTGTGGAGCTCACCCTTTCCAAAGCACCAGTCAAAACTCCACATCAGCAAGCATTTACAACCAAAACCATCCTTTTCTGTTGTTTTGATTTTTATATCTGCTCTAAGTCCCACCTGCTTTTTCCTCACTTGAAAAAAAAAACATTCATTCCAACCTCTGTCAGAAAGAAACATATTTCAACTTAAGCTACCTTTCAAAAACATCCACGCTGCAGTCTTAAAAGTGATTGACAGATGAGTATTTCCCAGTCCTCTGCTAACTAATTTTAGGCACTTAACTGCTGTCACCCTAAGTACCCTAGGAAACAGCAAGGCACCTCCTGACAGCAGCTGAGATCATGGTGGTACAAGCTGCTCATTTCTCTCTCTGACTACAGGGGAGACAGCACAATTATTTTCCTAACTGAAGAGCATTAATTATGTACCTAAAGTCATGCAGGCTTATGTAGATAGGACGTTTACAGAGAACCACTGCACCTAAAGTATTTCTGTGGAGAGGTCACTCTTTTTTAAAAGTTTTTAAAGCCCCTGTTACATTTTTAGGTGCCTCACTGCCACTGAATTAAGTGGGAGCTGGTGAAGGACTACTTAATGAAGACCTTTCCCCAAAGCACATGTGAAAACAGCACCTCTGGTTTTCACCTGTTTTGGGAGTCTGGGCACAGCAACAGAGCAGCTGAGCAGCCAGCAGGTTATGGGAGGAGGAACAGCTGTGGAAGAGAGAAAACTGAGTTACCTTTTAGGCATTTCCAGCCCCTCAGAGGCTCCTGGAGAATCCTGCTGGCTCTGTGATTGATGCAATGCAGGAAGGTGGAGAAGCCAGGAGCAGCAGCCCAAGGTGGCTGCCACAGCTGACAGAGATGCTCTGCAGTGGGGATGCAGAGGGGCACGAGGCAGTGACAGCATGCAGAGCCTCCCTCCGTGGGGTGCACCACTTTAACCCTCCAATAAAGCATGCTAAGCCAGGGCTTGTGTATTTATCTGCAAGATAAAAACATCCTTTTGGCAAAAAAGAAACTGTTACAGTGCAAACAAAACTTTCGCTGGAGGCAAACAGAGGCTCAGAGGAGAAAAGCAGCACACACACATGAAATATGGCCAGGCTTATTTAAGCCTGCAGAAAGTCTGAACAGAGTTGAGGATTGACCAGAGCAGACCTGATAACATCCCATATGTAATTAGAAAAAGAAAAACAAATACATCCTACTGTATCTAGCAGATCTCCACTGCTGTGTGTTACGGGGAAAAGTGCAATCTCCTTCCCTCTGCTGAAATGGGCCATTTAAACAAATTAAAATCTATCAGCTGGGTTTTAATACGTATTTTCACATTAATAAAAAGCATAATACAAAATACTGAGAGGTGTAGGCAAACCAAATTAGGAAGGAACTTCCAGCTCCACACTTCCTACAGCTTCCAGCATGCAATATCATGTTAATCATGCAAGAGCAACCCATCCTTTCTCATTAACGACTTAGGAAATAGTGTTACCCCACTGGTGTGAATTTTAAATACATCTCCCCATGATCTGACCCTTAGACCATCCTCCAAAATGCCCAGTTTTCCAAAAGCCAGACTCTCCCCTTCAGCCACAGCTGACAGAATTGAACTTTTTTACTTTACTACTAGGATACACTACAAAGCAATGTGCAAGGTAATGTGAAAGGCTGACTTGACAGCCTTGGGTCACTGCTGCCAACATTTACTTGTGGAAGTGATAGATGGAGGTTTTCCATGGAGAAAAGCCAATTCTTTACGAAATAATTTGTCACAAAGTGTAACATAATCCTTTTAATTTTTCTAAGACACAGCATAAAATAGGTTGCATTGGGCATGCTCCTAAATGGGGTGAAAGATAGAATGGCTATGCCCTTCCAGTTTAAATTTATTTAATTATGTTCTCTATTCTGGCTGAGCCAAATGCCTGCAATCAGCCATGAAAAATGCTACATCAGGCTTCCTGATCCTGCAGCTGCAGGTGAATGTGGTTTATAGAAGCTGAGGTAATATTGGAAACTGGTGTCAGCACTTAGCTGTAGAAAAAAAACAGCACTTCAGTGCAAGGCTGTTGATTGTAGTAAATAAAGGCTGGATTTTAAGAAAGTTGTGGTCCATCTTCTTCATTATAACATATGTGATAGCTGGGTCTAGCAAATCAAAAAGCTTTAAACAATCTCTGGCCCAGAGCAGGTTATGCTTCTACAGCAAGAATAACAATATCTAATAATCTCTGCAAGTCTCTTAAATTCTCTGCACCTAATATTTCCCCTCCATGAAACAGATATGACAGATTTAAAAAAAAAAACTAAAAACCTGATGGATACATGAGTTCGATGTAAGCTCAGGCACATTTTCCTTCGTTACAGAAGACACGAAACGCACGCTCACATGGGACACAGCACGGCCTTCTGGCTCCTCTTTGCAAATTCGCTGTCTGCTGGAAATTCGGGGCTTTTTAGCTCCTTGTCGAGGTTTGCGGTGGCCTCTAGTGGTGCCTGCGGGAATGGGACACTTCCCTCTCCCGGCTGCCGGGACATCCAAATGAGATCCACGGACCCAAGACAGCCGTGCTCTGAGTTCTCCCATCCTCCCCAACGGGAAAGGTGTGGAAGGGAGAGTCAGTAAAGCTCTTCCATAGTTTACACTTCGGGATGATAAATACAGGCTCTTTGAATGTGAAGAGGTAACTTGATTTGCTCTCTATTTCTTTCATTAAATCCTTACTTTATATTTCTAAATCTTTTATCCTGGTGCCTCAAATTAGTCCTCTTTCCTAGAGTTTCCCTCAAAATCTCCAGGGCCTATGGTCTTTAACATGTACCTGACTTCACCCTCTGGCCAGTGATAAGAAATCTGAGGTCTTTCCTGACAGAGACACCCAGGTGAACTTCTAAAACTACAGGGACACAGTCTGGCCGTGCTGCAATAATGAGCAATGATAAGGATAGTTTTAGGGTCTGATTTTCTCACAGGAAAAATGTTTTTGAACTTCATTCCTTAAGCCTTTTAAAGTTCCTAACTTTTAAAGCCTTTTGAATTTCCTCAGGTTCATTTCAGAAGCAAAACACTACCCTCTGCTGAGAGAAGTATACACATTTGTCCTCACACCGTGAGGGAACATTTCTGCATACACTCTCAGGCCTTAATGACTTCTTTGCCAGATGTCATTTATCACTTCTCTCTTACCTGTCTTGAAATCATTCTCATGAAAAGACTTAATCATCCAAACCCAAGTCTCTGCTGTACCACTGCAAAAACCTTTTAATGGTTGTGCTATTTCTTCTTCCTCACTTCAGACCCGAAGGCCAGACTGCAGCAGTGTGAGAGGCTCTAAAACCAGCATGGATGTGGGGCAGCAATGGCAGTGCTCCCTTTAGCCCCCACGTTATTCCATGGCTCTGAGACAGTTTATTCCCAAGGCACTTGCTAGCAGAAATCAGGAATGCTTGTCAGAGATGTTTGAACTAGGCGTGCTGAGGGAGAGCCTAATGAAAGGTGAACCTGTCTAAAACACACAGAGCTTTTGTTTAAAATTCTCATTTCTTCAAGTGTTGGAAGCATGGTCACTGAGAATTTTGGGCTTTCTGTGCTGAAAGGCACTGACCCTCAAGAAAACACTGCATTTGACCTGAGGCTGTGGAGAAGGCTTCCAAAATTGAGTGATAGCACTGAGATTGTGGGTGTGCAGTGTGAATAGAAGTGTGTGATACCACAGAGTGGAAAACGTAGTGTTTAAGGTTCTTGAATATAATATATATAAAGCAAGATGGAAGTTTTTGGGTGTTGGCTAGTCCTTCTTTTTCACCTTCTTCTCCATGGGTTTGGGTGGTATTTTGTAATTGGACAGAAAAGCCCACATTGCAGACAATGAGTTCTTAGTTATTGGGTTGAAAATGGAAATAATTTAGGTGTCGCTTCTTAATTGGATAGTTTGTGCTCAAAAGGCCTTGTAGAGAAGGAGATGGAGGCCATTTTTCACTTTATTAGCTAGAACTCACAGCCTGTGAGACTGTAACACAAATAAGAATTAATAAACACCTGAGTCCCAACAAGAAACACCGTCCCTCATGCCTTTAATCCTGACTCTAACAAGGAGAAAAAGAAGATAAGCCCACCACAGTCAAGGGCTTTCATATAACTCATTCTATTTAGCTTCTAATTTCATCTGAAATATGAAACATTGGACAGTCAATTTAATAATGACATCCTGTCTTTCACCAGCTCAGCCAGAAGCCTCCGTGGAGGAGCCCACAGAACAGCTTTGAAGTGAGGATTTATGTGGGCTGGGAAACTGAGTCACAGATAGAAGAGCACACAGACAGGACGTGACAAGGTCAGAAATAAACTCCAATTTTCCCAGTTCCTAGGATCCCACCCTAATCCCTGAACACATTCCTTTTCTTGGGAGGGTTATTTCATAATGCACCGCCAAATCCCACCACCATTCTCATCTTCCTCTGGCCAAATGATATCACATGTTGCTTTCATTATTGGTTTGTGCTACCCTTTGGCTCTCCTGCTCCACTCCAGCTCGCTTGGCTTGGCCCATGATCTTTTCAAAAGCACAGTGCAAGGATTAATTCTGTTCTATGCAAAGCTTGCCTAAATTTGTGGCAAGGAAAAGGCTGCAGAAGAACTGTATCGTGTGACTCCCAAATGAAACCAGCTGCATGTTATTTCCATGACTGTAACTTTAGACCAAATTATGAGAGCTGGAAAGCCAATCTTTGGCCACCCTTTGACAAAGAGAGCATTTATAATTATTTTTATTTATGTTTTGGAAATCTGATCGCAAATGTGACCTTGTTGTCATCTCCTCTGGCTCAGCCAATTTTGCTGCTAAGCTAATTACAACGGTGTGGAAAATTTGCCTTAACGGGTCATTACATTGGAGCTGTCAAGTCTACTAATAAGAGACCAAAAATGAGTGGCACCACCTCCCATAGGTCATTGACAGCAATTGCCAAGCTCTCCTGCAGTCTTTGCCCTGCTTCCTGGCAGGCTGTAAAGACTTCTGCCAAACTCCATGCTACTACAGACCATCCCTGTCTGGTAACCATAATGGCTGGTCTAAAATTAATTTGGGGTTATTTGGTGTAATGCTAGACCAGAGAAGGATATTGGCACCATGGGCTCTCTGAGAGTAGCTGGGGGTCACTATTGGTACAAGCTTACCTACAAATATTGTGTGTCTTTCAAAAGGCAGTTCTCACTCTCAGACAGTTAATGCAGGAAGTGTCCCATGAAACATTATGGCCAGAAGTCTGTAAAGTGTTAATTAATTCCTTAATTATCTCTTTGGTTATTAAAGCATATTGTTTTCTTTTGAGCCTGTATGTTAATTAGCTCTCTTTCACCTGCTAGAGAGGAGTGCCTTATTTCACCTCAAGCATTTCCAAACTTCCTTCTCCAAGATTCTTTATTTCTGTGGGGAGGCAGAGATGAGCAGAAATGGATATTTTCCTCATTTTTTCTTGCCTTACTTCCTACACGCTGTTCTTACTCATTCTTCTGCCTGAGGTCTTGCAGGGACTGCACCTGAAAGTAAAATGACACTGGTAAGTCTATTTCCCCAAAGTCAGGCTCTGGCAGTGTGAGGGTGAGTACATGAAAACAGCTACAACAGAGCCCTACCTAGCAGCTGTAACCAAAATAAAAATTTCAGTACACAGGAGCTGAATCTCTTAAGGCCTTGAGTACCAAAACCAAGCAGTGATTCACATCTCTTACCACCTGCACCCTCACGTGCAAATGGTCTGTGTGTACAGCTCATCTGATCTGCATGGACTTCCATTCTTTGTGCTTTTTCACTTCTCACCTTTTCAAAAGCCAGAGTTCAAAGACCCACGCAGTCAGTGCTCAAAATGCCTTCTGCAACCCACTGAGAGATAGGTAAGAATTTTCCTGAGCGAGGCAGCAGATTTGTAGCAGGCAGAAATAATAGATGGCATGAGATACCTCCTTCCTTCTTTGGAATACTGGGCAGTAAAGTATCCACCACTGATGTGATGGGAAATGTGAACATCCAAAAATGTGAACATTCCCCAGTGCCAGGTCTGATTCACTATGGTCTATTCACAGCCAGCATCTTGAGGCTCAGAATAAATCCTGCAATATATTTGCTCCTAAAAGGAATTTATGGGCAGGAAGAAAGCTGGCTAGTGATATGAACCCATAGTAAAACAAACACATGCACAAATCCTGGTACTCTTCAAAGGGTAATAGATTCAAATCTACTTCCATCCAATTATTTCTTCATTTTCAGAGGGCACAGTGGAATGAAAGTATGCAGAGGAATGAAAGGATTGAAGCTTTATCTTAGCCCTGCCAGATCTGCATAACAGAGTGTGGTTTATACCTTAAGGCAAAAACATAGTTATTTGTAGAACCTTTTGCTTCCTGGCTGCATATCCCACGGGCTGTGAGCATCCCACATCCTCATCTGGCCCTGAGTCTCCACTTCAGCAGATCTTCAGCAGAACATACTAGTGAAATTGAAAAACTCTCAGTTACCCAGAAAGCTAGGCATGCAACAAGCTCACCATCTCCTTTGACAACATGAAAGGGCAGAAGATGTCCTTGGCATTCCCAGAATAATTGTTTTTTTTTAATTTCCAGAAAACCAAATCCAGAAATAGAAACATCTAAGTTGAGAACAGCAACAAAACCCAGATGTGCAAATCCTAGATCCTATGCCCACAGATTTTGCCTTTCAGAGAGAGTTCAGAAGTTCCCAACTCTTCATGGTTCTACAGATTTCATTTTCCTGCATAGCTTTGCCAAGGTTTTGGGGTTTGAATGCCAGCACGTGACTCTCTGGGATATGCTATGTTATGAGAGTCACTCTTGTAGTTCCAAATTAACATATGCACATATTTCTTTATATATATATATTTACCTAAATATCAAGCTGATAAATAGGCTGATAAATAAGCTGATAAACATGCAAACAAGTCCTGGAGAATGTAAATTATAGCATGCAGAGTCAGTAATCACTGGGTTTGCCTATTGATTTTCAACTCCTTGCTCTTTCTTATATATTCACTGCTTCTAAAAGCTTGCTTGCATTATTATTAGTACTGATGGCTGTTGCAGTAGCACTGGCAGACTAAAGCCTCTTACTTTTAGGACTTGTGTGTAACAGACAGAAATGCTCTGTGATTGGTTTTAAAAGTGTCTCTGAGCTCTTGAGGTGACCCACAATGCCCCTGAGCCTCGAGGGCTCAGCCAAGCCCCAGACAACCCTTCTCACTGGCTCTGTGGCCCATGGAGGGGACAGGAGCAAAATCTTGGCAGGATTTTGGCAGTTCACAGCACCCAGAATATAAATGCTACTGCAGGGCTCACAGATTATTGTTAAGGCAACTTCCCATATGCTTCTACTGTGATTTCTTCCAGCTACAACATTTTCAATCATTTAAGGCTGCTTACACTTAAAGTTAATTTTCTTCTTTTTTTTTTTTTTTCAGTCTTGAAAAAAAGAAAAAAACATAGCAAGTCCTTTAGTTAAACAATCAACACTAAAGTGGCTGAAGCAAAGGTATTTTTGATGGAAACTTTGCAATAAATAAACAATTTGAAAACACCTCCCTACTGTGGAGTCACCTTCACTTTATCCCATTGGATATGTCAGGTCAGACCCAAAATAGCCATGGAGGCTTTTGCAAAAAGAAATGAAGAGAATAGAGGCAGGCACAGAACAGGTAATTGCTGGTGCAATCCAAAAGGCAGGGCTTCAGAAACAAAATGCAGCCTGAAAATATTTCTGGTCCTTCTGCTTTCCCACTAAACATTCAGAGCATGGCTAAACCCTCTAAAGTGGCAGTGCAGCCACTTTGGGATGTCCAGCCTGAAGCTCCAGCCTGCACAGACAGGGTTTACAGCCAAGAATTACCAGCACAGCAGATGCAATCCAACCTGGTCTTGGTGGACACAGCCACTACAGCGTTCCCAGCACTGTTACAATATTTCACAGGGAAGAAAAAGTTGCCAACAGAACTGTAGATTTCACTCATATGTCCAGTCTTAGACACCACTCTTGAATTCTCTTGAAAGCATCTTGCTCCTCACAGCCTGTAATTGTGTGTTTTCAGTCTTGCATTTTTATTATTCCCATTTTATCCTTTCAGTAAAGTTAATAAATAGTAAAGTTTAACAGTACAATAAAATTTTCCTTCACAGCTTCAGTTAGTGCCTCTTTAGCCAACCTCAATATACAAACTTACTGCAACCAATGCAACATGAATGGAAGCTTTTATTCTTTCAGTGTGCCCATTTGAACAGCAGAAATTTTAAACCCAGCAAGACTCTTTATAAAAGTTTGGGAGTTTTTCTGTTTTGGAACAAATGCAGAAGTTTGCTCCATTGTTTTCAGAGTCACTATGACCAGGATCAACATTTCTGGTCTGTCAGGCTGCAGGAACTGATCCAGTTACTAAGATAAGTTTACCCTGTTAATAGACCTAATTTCTAAGCCTTAACTCACCTTTGACACAGCAGATTAAGTGCTAGCAAGTGCCAAGGCATTTGGTGCTGTGCTTTGCTGCTCCTCACAGCAGAAGCACTTATTTTAACTCGTACAACAATCAGACTGATGATTACAGCAGGAAGCTTCTTATTATATGGAATTAGAGGCTGCTGATCCAGACTGACTCTCTCCACCTTTCTCTACGTGAAAAAAAAATCGAGTTCAACTTGTACTGAGTCTCACTGCAAGCACTCAGAGGCAGCATTTGACCACAATAAATCTTTGTCTGCAACCTCTGGCCCTGCCCCAGGTATCCCAGGCACAGTAACATTTCAGAAGAGACAAAATTTCAGTTTGCTGGCTTCATCTGTTGGTGAGATGGAAGCAATTTGCTGCAAATCATTTAACATTCCCAAGCTTTAGTGAGGCTGAGAGCGTGCAAAGTTTTGAACATTTTATTGCCTTGCATCCGACTCCGTGCTGGTCGTTTAACTTGAAAATTAACATGTTTATGAATTATCTGCTACCTCATTAAAATGATAAATAAGATGGACAAAGTTAGCCTCTTTTTCAGCTCTTGCCTCTAGGTGAAATAAGCTGGAAAAGGGATGAGGCTCTGGTTGAAACTTCAAGACACCTGAAGGCCTCCACTGACATAATAAATTTTCTCATTTCCAATTTCTTCCTTTATTATTTTTTCCTACTTCCCTTTGAGCACACAAAACTAATAAGTATGTTTTTATCACAGAGAAATAAAGTAGCACTGAAATCTGCAAGAGAAGTGGGCATGGAAATCATGGAAATGCTTTCTTTTTTTTTTTTAATAAAAGCTTTAATAAAGATGTACGTATAAGCCTTGCAGCTCTCCAATAAGAGCCTTCATGATGCTACAGACCTCAACTTCCCCTGAAGTTGGCAAACTGTTTCACAGGAAACAATCTTGTGCTGGTCCCAAGGCAATGAACAATATTATCTAATATATCTTTTCTATCTTGAACCTCTGTGATTAAGTCCTTAATTGCATCAGTTGGAAATTATTAGGAACACGGGAGAGCGGATATGCAGATCCCAGCTATTTTTTCTCCTGGTGAAGAGGGGGGGACACACTCTCAGTCTTTCCCAGTGAGTGCTGGGGGAGGAGAAAGCTCCCAGGGTCCCCATCCACTCTGCCATGCTCAGCCAGAGCCCTCGTGCTGCAGCAGAAGTGCTTCCATTGCAGGCTCTGGTTTGGCAACGTGGCAGCCAAGGCCTTGGTGGCCAGCAGCTGCTGCCACCAACGGTGTTAGGACCCAGAAGTCATGGATCAATTAGATCATTTAGCCTGGGAAAGACCCCCGAGATCACTGAGTCTGATTTGCCCCAGCACTGCCAAGCCCAGCACTAAACCATGTCCCCAGGTGCCACATGTACACTCCTTTTAAATCCCTCCAGGGCTGGGGACCCACCACTTCCCTGGGCAGCCTGTTCCAGGGCTTGACAACAGTTTCTGTGAAGAAATTTTTCCTAATATCCAACCTAAACCTCCACTGGTGCTACTCCAGGCCATTTCCTCTTGTCCTGCTTCTTTTTACTTGGGAAAAGAAACCAACTCTTAGTTGCAGTAAGCAGTGAATATGTTCTAGGAGCAGCAACTCAAAAATAATTTTGGAGCCAGTCGTTCATATTTTTTTCAAAGTAAATGAATCAATACTGGCAACAAGAGAATTCTGTTTCAAAAGAGGGGATTTGATAAATTGGAAGAACCAGTTAATAAAATGGACTAGGCTAGTCAACCAGACAGAGAAACCCGGGGGTTCTGAATGCCTGCCTGCAATTTCTGCAAGTTCATAAAAGGCACACAAACCCATAAATTCACAGCAAGTTCATGAAAGGCTTTATAACACAGGGTGCCTGAGAGAGCAAGAAAGCTGTGCAGTGCCAGCAGAGCTCCCCTGCTCCTCTTCCCAAGCCATCCTCCACGGAGCCTCCCCAAGGGTATCTCAGACCTCTCGGGTGGCACAGGCATCCTCACACCAGGAGCAATTCTGGCTTCAGGCCAGAGGAAAAGCTGGAATAAAGTTTTGTTTCTCTTGTTTATGGCTTCCACACGCTCTGCTCAAAATGGAAGGCCAGAAAATTCAGCTTACGTTAAGGGTTTTTCAGAAACTTCTTGTTTGTGTTTGTATTCAAAATTGGGCTCGGAGTTGATTTACACTGTAATAAAGAAGTAATATTCCTCTGGCAAGTATTACAGCTACTTAGATATTCCAGTGAGAGCTTTAATGAAAGCAGAAACAGTAAGAAAAACAGACAAACAAACAATTTTCTCTGCCTGTTGAACTGTGACAACTGTTTCACCCCCTATCAACCTTCATTAACAGGGGAAACAGTTTTATCCAACAAGTATTTACAGTGAAAACTGTAGATCAGCACTTTGTGGAGATCAGCACTTTGCATTTAATTGCAGAGGCTTTTTAGTACAAAAAAAATTTTTAAAAATTAAAAGCTGTGTGCTACAAGACACATCCAATTAAAGAATAAGCAGATCAGGTATTTACCAGAAGAACTGATTGTGTTTTAAGGCTAAGTCACACTTAACTCCAGGATAAGGAGTACAACACACAGATTTACAGATGTAGGAGGCCAGGCTGGAGGTATGGAATAGAAACAGCAACTGAAAGGATGTCTCCTTTCATGACAAGACAGAGAGTTCTACTGTCTGTTACTGTCATTTTTTTCAGGTTGCAAGAATGCTCAGAGGAGCAGGGTATATGAAACTGAGACAATGATGAAAATGGATTTTAGTAGCAACCAGCCCAGACAAGTGCTGCTGTCACAAACAGCCCACTTGGGTTCAGGTATAACCACAAATCTGCAATTCAGTACCTGAATAGGAGTTAAGGTATTGCTGTTACAGAGTGACAAAAAAACACTGGAAAATCTACAGAAAATTTAATTTCTGAGACTCAGGCATATAAAGTGTAACAACACATCTCCCCCACTTTCTCCCTTGTGTCTCAGTCTTACCATTGCTACCAGATAACCAAAATAGCCAAAGCTGCAGAGTTCCTCAAACTTGGGTTTAATCCTCTCTTTTGACATCTAACATAGAAACTGAGCCAAATGTTTGCACTTCAGAATGCTGGGCAACGGGACAGAAGGCACAAAACCCAAAAAGAATCTCTTGATTCTCCAGCTACTTCGGGTTACTTTAAATTCCAATTACCAGGTAAAAGGTGCTAGCAAGAAAATGACAACCACTAAAATACTAAAGGTGGGAACAGAAGCTCTCATACATGATATAAATGGCACAATAAGCAGCCACAGTAATTATAGGCCCTGCAATGTACAGAAAAACTTATTTGTAGGTATGACACTGTAATTTACTTATCTCCTTAAAACCCAGATTGGATGCAAAGAAATCAGATATTCACAGTTGCTGCTCTGATTACTCTGTTAATGTCAAATGTTGTCTCAATGCTAACCTTTGTGTTCATAATCTTATTGCTACAGATTTTACATAACAAAACTCAAGTATTCTTAACTACAGGCCTAGGAACAAGGGGGGGGAATCATTAAACAGAAAAGAAGCTGCCTATGTCTTTTGTCTACCCTGAACTATTAAAAGCCTTGTCTAGTGTCACATTTTATGAGCACAAAAAGCTTGTCTGCCTTCTGATTTTGGGATTTCCACAGCAAAAGCTCACCACCTTGGACATCCACAACACCCAGTGCCTGCATGGGAGGATGTTTTTGTTGGATTTTTTGGGGAGGATTTTTTTTTTTTTTTAAACACAGTGGGTCAGCACAGAGTATAGGAAAGTTACAGCTATTTTAGAGGAAAAAAAAAAAAGAAGAAAAAATACCCAAACAAAGCACTGAGTTATCAGTATGCTGATGGAATCAGCTGAACTCACTTTGTCTGATCAAGCCAAGTCCCCATATGCTTCAAGAGGGAGTGTAAGAAAGGCCACGTGAGGCTGATTGGAGCCATTAAGGCTAATTTGCAGCCACAGGGTCGTGGCCCAAATATCTCCAATGTCCCTTTCTCCCCACATTTGGCTTAAGATAATTGCAAAGGAATAAGCCTTGTCTTTCTGAAATGCAAAATCTGCCCTGTATTCAGCAGTGAAATCCAGGTGCTGTGCTGAGCCAGGAGTTTACTTTGGTGTCACAGTTAGAAAGGAACACATTTTCACTTGAGAAACACCCGTGCCACAGTCACTTTTACAGCCCTGGTGACTCACAGCAAAGGGACTGCAAATGATGCATAAACTGAGGGAACCTGGCTGGTCAGAGCCAGGGCAACCAAAGTGGCTGCTTGAAGTGATTAATGTTTAGAAACATCCAGCATTCCAAATAAATTTGAGCCAAAAGGCAGCTAATTTCTCAGGTGCTGGCAGGAGTGCAGAGACAGAAGGAGAACTTGAATGTGCCAGAGAAGAGGAGAGGTCCCTGGCTGCTTTGAGCAGAAGGACAAGGCTTGGACTCCTCCAGACTCAAGTTCTCCAAGCATGGACCTCTCACAGTCAGGCTCATGGCACGACCATCTCTCCAGTGCTGTTTTATAAATTTATGTATGGTAGAGTACCTGCCCTTAAGAGTTTAAAATGGGGAAGTTGATAATAGCAACAGGAAAAAAAAAAAAAAGAGGGGGAACAAAACCCAACAGACAAACAAAAAACCCCAGACTACTGTATGCAGTTCTGGCAGTGCTGCCTTGAATTAAATCAGGGGGAAAGTGTTACACAAATTTTCATTGTGGGCAGAGGCAGAAGGCTGACTCCATGATCAAAGCATCGGTTTGATGCCACACAATATCAACTTGATTTTAACTGTTTGTCTATAAAACTGAAAGAAGCAGCGAGTCCAGGGCAGCAAAGGTGAAGCAAATGGGACTTTAGAGGAGATGAATGCAAGAAGCAGGAGCAGGAAAGGGAGAGGAGCTGCACAGTAACCCAGGGGCAGTGTGGCAAAGGGCTGCCACGCTCAGAAAGCCATGCAGCTCATGGGAACTGACTGCAAGCACAGGCAAGAGACAGTCTAATTCTAAAGGCATCTCATCCTGAATCAAGGGAAAACTAGAAGCTGAGAGTTTAGTTTAAAAAAAGGAATAAGTTACAGCATTTTAAGGAGCTTAGAAATCAAGAATGTAGCTAGTAGAGGTAATTATTAATCAAGAGCCAAATTCAATCCAAATCCAAATTCTTTGGAGAATTTATCTCCCATGTGTCCGACGTCGAATAAACATACAACTTTTCAACTTTAACTAGTTGAAGAGTCTTCTGTCTGTGCTTCAATCCAGCCAGCTGAAAAGCTCTTCATATCTGCTTTGGATGCCCCATTGTGAAATTCTCTACACATAAATTTCCTTTGGCTGGAAAGCCCTTTCCAGCTGTAGCTGTGGCAGCTTTCAGAAAAGCTTCTTCCAGCACTGAGGCAAAGCATCTCGTGGGACACAAAACAACAAGAAAGAGCCACACACAGCTGTGGGACCAGGCACTGCCTACATGAAGGCCATCAGATTGCAGTCTGGTGTTTAGATGAAATTATCAAGCCCACAAGACAACGAAATGTTCTGTACCAGGCCTTTAGCAAACTAGACTAATACTTCATTCAGCACTGGGTGTATTTTTCTCAGAGCAGTTACAGGCTGCACCTCCCACGGAACACTGTTAATAGAAAGCACAGACAACAAATCATCCTGTTTGCTTTGCTTGTAATCTTCACAACAGCATGTAAGGAAGAGCATTAAGTAAAAGAAAAAAATCTGCAGGAAAACATAATGCTATAATACAGAAAAGCAGCCAGCTTTAAGAGGCAAGGGAAAGGTTTGTCTTCCCAAGGATCATATAAAGTCAACCCTTCCCTGAAATTAAATTTGAATCTTTTTGAGGGGGACTCTCCTGTGTAAAAGGTGAATGTTTTGAGTGGAAACTGCAGGCAGAGCTGTAGTATCATGGATCGAGAGGTCAGGAAAGACTCTTACTGACTTCAGCTAGTCAAGAATCATTTTCTTCCTCATCTTCCTTACCCACTACCACACCAAGAGTCATCACCTCTGCAAATAGCAGGGTAGTACAACAAAGGCTGCCATCATCAGAAATGAAAATGCACAGATTTTTCTCTACTCTCTGTGGATCTGATTACAGCCTGTAAAGATTTGGATGAGAGAAAAAAAATAATAATCACGTGGTGGCACATATGAGCTCTTACAGGAGTGCTGGGGAAACCTGATATGATTTTCAGTAGAGAGATGTTAGCATTAGAGAAACTATTCTGAAGCTGACAATTGTAAGGAAGACTAAATAAATATTACAAGACTACTTTATGCCATTGGCTCAAAGAAATATGAATTAGCCAAGAGAGAATATTTGTGATTTGTAGTGATATGGTAAGGATTTAAAAACCCACCAGAAAGATGGGGAAGGAAGAGAAAAAAATAGCAATTTCAAAAGTTTCCATAAATTAAAAATCAAAAATCTTCCTTTGTGTGTAAATGTCCATGTGACTACGAGCAGGAGTCAAGTAACAAGGCTACAGAAGTCAGTGAAATGGCAAATGAAATAATGTATTTACAGCAAAGGTACAACAGCAGAATAACAGCACAGCTGTGATGGTGTGGTCAGAACCACATTAAAAGGGACTCCATGCCCAAAATGACACACCAGTCTCTAACATACCTGACTGTATGGATGTCTTCCAGCATTTATAATAAAACACTTGGAAGCAGTCAAGTATTTTATCTCAGCACAGTTTCCTGTCATCTTCTATGGGTCAAATTAGCAATCAGCTTTGTTTGCAAATCAGCAGGACAGAAAAAATGAATCCCACACATGAACCCAACAAGTGTGAAATAAAAGGGCCAGTATAACAAAGCTTTAACAAAACTGCATCCAGCATTTGGGGACACTAATTATTTATGGAAAAGATAGAAGAGCTTCTTCTCAAGAACTAAGCAAAATAACATTTGTAACACTCTGAAAAACCACAAACTGTGTAATCTTCTTTCAGCCTGCTGGAGTGTAAAAGAGCAACATTTTTAAAAGTCATTACAATGTCAGAAGTGGATGGTTAAGATGACTTGTGATTTTTTTTTTCCAATTGGTTTAGGATGGTAATAGCAAAATGGAAGTTCTATAAGTTTCTGTCTCCACTACCAAGACAGAATCACACAAGGAAAAACATCAGAGAGCTTTGTGATGCCAACCTAGAGCAGCAGCTCAGTAGAGACAAACTCCTCTCAGCCCCTCCAGAACACACAGCTGAGATCTCCCTTTCAGGGGGATCTTCTGAGTGTCGAGGAGATCAGCAAGACCCCAAACAAATCTAAATATTCAGATCATTTGCATTCTGCTTATTCCTTACGTTTTGGTATTTTGGTATTTTTCCATGCTACACAAGAAGTGACCAAGCAAATGGCTTCTCTTTCACACAGTATTTAACTTTGGAATTCCTAGAGTGAAAGGGAGAAAGAAGATTGCTGTTTTAATAACAGAAATCTATTTTTAAGGTGTAGTGAATGTTCAAAGCCCAACTTCTGTTATTCAGAGAGGACACAAAGCACCTGCACAAGTAATGGGGGTTGCCTTCAATAGCCCAAGTTTTCTTATTGTTTTTTAAGAAAACATCTCAGTGGGTACAAGTACTACTTCTGCTGGGGGGAAAAAAAAAAATCAATCTGTGTGACACTTAGAAATAAACATGCCAAATGTCCTTAGTTAAAGGCATTACAAAGAGTTTATCTTCATGAAGTTATAAAATATGTTTCATTCTAGAGAGCTAATTCATTGTAAAAATTCAGCAAAAATTAAAGCCTGTGTTGTTTTTATGTGAGTTATTTAGTTAGGATAACATCTATAAAGGATGTGAGAATTTATCCTGACTGACTGAAGTGAAAACTACCATCTGCTCTGCATTAGGATCTTACCACCCAGTCTTTCTGAAGTTACTTTCTTCTGTTTTGAAGTTACTTAGCAAATACAGTGCCAAAGGATTTTTCTCTCTCCCTGCCCTAATCCAGTTTACTTCCTCCCTGTCAAATCTGTCAGGCAGTGAATGGTTGGTACATTTCTGTGCATGTTTTAGCTCAGCTGGTCATGGCAACTGAACTGACACCTACCCACTTTTGGGCTACTCCCTTTTTGAAAGGGGAGCTGGGGAAAAAAAAAAAAAAAAAAAATTACTTTGTTGAAAAGCTGTCCTCACATCAACTTTGAATTAGCTCTTCCTCCCTCCCTGGCATCAATTGCTCAATTGGTTTTGTTTCTCTTTGGATCTTTTCACAAATAAAGGCTCCTATGGTAACACAAGCCATGCTTCCTCCAGTTTAATTCCACTTGGACTCCACCTTTCTGAACACAGTTGACTGTGTATGTAATGTTTCAGATAAGGACTTGCTGCACTTTGTACAGGCAGTATAATCCCTCAAACTTCAATGACAATACCACTCCCAACACATCACAGCTTTTATTTAAAGCCAAAATGTATCAGTGAGCACAGAACATACAGCAAAACTCTAATTAGAGAGGCTTCCAAATTAGCAAAGACTTGAGACAGTGCAGCCTGAAATTCTTCTTTGAAGAATTTTACAGTTTTACATTTAGGGTAAAGGAACTGAAACCTAATTTTTTTTTTTTTTTCTTTTTTTTTTTTTTTTCTTTAGAGTATTCATTCCCTCCAAAGTTTTCCTAGGAAAAAAATCAAATTGCACCAAGAGTTTGGCACATTATGGACATCAACACAGGCACTGGGATATAACTGAGGAACAACATGGGTTTGTGCATGAAGAAGTGTAAGGCAGAGAGAGAATCCTAAAGGACCAAAATGCCACAGGATTGGGCTGGTTTGAACCGTCTTGGATGCTACAGTCAGTGAGTGAAATTTTTGGGCATGCTCCAATGCATACTCAAAGCAGTGGAAATATTTGCCCTGATTTTCATAGGGTTTCAGTCAGGCCCAGGGAGAACTGAAACTCAGCCTCAGATAAGCCCTACAACAAATACAAAGCAGGTGTTTAGGAGCTGCTGTGTTTCAGCTTCAGATACCTACGAATCTGTTTTTCAGTAATAATTCAGTTTTTTAAAAAAAACTGTTTCAGAAAATATCTGGATTCCAAAGTTAAACAAAAATGAAAATTCGGGAAAATATTATTGTAGCTCTGATGAGAAACCCCCTTAAGACCTTTTTTTTATTTTGTGAAGATCTGAATATCCTGATATTGGTAAAGTTCATGGGCTTTTTGTGTGCGAGAAACACAAGGATTTCAACTTCTCTTTATAAGGAGTTATTAGTTCACTTAAAAAATAGCCAGAAAAGCGTTCAGTTTTTAGAAAAGACAAAATCTTCCTTTCTCTCTCTGCCTGCTTGTCTCCAAATATAAATCAGGAATTTGGTTCTCCTCTATACTCAGTTATTTTCTGCAGAAGCAATCATAATATTTCAATTTACGATGATGCCTTCTTGGGTGAGAATTTGACAAAAACTCTCATCTGTATTTGCCAAGAACTGCAAAAAGATAATACCTGAACGATTTTCACCAAAACAGCATAAAATGTTACCAAAAAATGTTTAATTTTATCCCATGTGTGTTGAATTCCCAAACCACAATACACTTACCTCAGCTTAGCCAGGTCATTGTGGTGATCTTCTCCCAGATTTAACTGGAAGCTCACTCTGGGCACAACTCGTGCCTAATCTGAAGCTGATGGAAGGATTTCAGGTTCTTAGGGCTTTCAATACAATTTTTTTCACAAACAATGAAAGCCATTTACAAAAAAAA
>VZSE01006895.1:160081-351304 GCA_013398275.1 Promerops cafer | reverse complement strand
AAAAAAAAAAAAAAAAAAAAAAAAAAAAAAAAAAAAAAAAAAAAAAAAAAAGTAAGAGAAAAAGAGAGAAGAAGAAGAGGAAGAAAAAAAATGAGTTTAACAATCCATACAGCTACAAGCCCAGGGCTCCAGTGGCAGCAGCACCTGCCTTTCCATAAATTTGTCCCTCCCCATCTGTAAAAAAATCCCTTCCCTTCACAAACACAAGTACCCACAAAACATTCTCAAATGGTAAATTCATGGAGGGAACACCACTTGAAGTACCAGCAACCTTCCAGGTTTTATAAATAATTTCTTGCAATAAGAGATTTGTTGCTTAATTAAGTCCCTTGGAGGCAGCATGCTTGGAATGGATTGCAAATTAAGACCTTTATTTTCCTCTTTCTTCAGCAATCCCTCACAGATCTAGTTTTTATTTTAGAATTCTTATTTGTCCCTGTAACTGATTCCACTTCTGATGGATGTCAAATTGCCAAATTCATATGAACCTCTATCAGTTTCTTTAGTAAAGTAAGTTTTTAATAGAAAAATGAAGGAATCAAAGACATCAGCAAAAGGGACTAAAATTAATGAGTTTTTTGTTCTCTTAGCAGAGCCCTCTGTCAATTCTCATGCCCTAGGACACATGGAAAATAAAATTAATACTGCAGCCAGATTTCGAAAAGTGTCTGCTGATAATGAAGAATGCAATGACAATATTTGGAAACAACAAATTGTCCTACATACAGAGAATATTACCCAAGGGTGCAGATAATCCCTTTGGCTTCCATCTTACCACTCCGAGCTTAATAAAATATCAGTCACTGCACTGTCTAAATAATTGCACATTAAACTTCTCCACTCAGGCCAGGCTGGCCTTAAAATTCTGGCCTGGAGCAGCATCCAGCTGAGGTCTCAGCATCCCACACCCTCACAGACCAGGCTCCTGTGTGGCACTGTCCCCTTGCCACCAGCCCCCCCTGCCACCCACACTTGGGGCACAAAGAAAAGAAACTCCTGGCTGCTCAGGGAGGTGATTCTCCCACATCCACACCTGTAAATAAATCTAAAGGCACTGTTTCATCATTCCTCAGGTCTGGGCTGTACAGAGGGTCTCCTGTGTATTTTCTGATTAATTAACAAGGAAGCCTGCAAAGTAATTCCCTGGTCCTGAGGCCTCCATCACCTAACGTGCCATGGACTGCAAGAAGCTCCATCATCAGTGTTTGCTCTGCCCCGTGCCTTGCATGCCTCTGTGAACTTTTTTTAAAAACTGAACATTTTTTACAGCTGGGAGCCCCCACATTTCCCACCCTGCTGCACAAAGAGCAGGCAGCTGCTCACACACCTCCCTCTAAATCATTAAAATATAAATATCACTGCTTTATAACAGAGCTGCAGATGGGTACATAACAGGCCCCAAGCCTTTAATCTTTCCTTTGTGAAGAGTAGTACTTCTCTTCCCTACCAAATTATGTAATGATGCTGTGTTCTTCCTTGCAGGTCTAAGCCTTGCAATTCTTGGAATCTAAGAAGAAAACAAGATTATCACCATGATGTTAATACAGCTACTGCAATACTATCCTAATAATGTCTTCAAATCAAACAACTTACTTACAATTAATCATTTTCATCTTTGAAAACTGCATGCTCAGACTTTAATCAGAGTTATTAAAAATCTCCAAATACAAATTACACTGTCTAAGCAACTGATTTTGAAACTCCTGCCCAAAAAGACTTGCACTGGGTAGGAATCAGAGGCAAGATGAAATTTTCCTGCTGTTTTTAAGCAGGATCAGGACAAGCCTCAAGGTGGTTTTCTGTTCTCTCCAGGATCACCATCATTTGCAGCCACAGAGAACATGAGGGTATATGCTGGGCCTTGGCACAAGCACAATTTTGCCCCTTGACATCCTTGGTTGATTTTATTTTTTATTATTATTATTATTTTTGGTTGTTTTTTTCCCCCCATCAACCCAAAGATGAGATATAAGCAGGCCAATGCAAAAGAAGTTTTTGTTCCAGCCAGAAAACTAATGAGACTTGCTTAAAAAGAACCCCAAAAAGAACTTTGACCAAATACAGAGACCTAAATTTAAATGCACATTCATTCCCACACAGAGGCCAATCATGGAAATCCTACCAATCTGAAAGGCTGCTCTACTTCCAACAATATTGTAACCACAGCTGGTATGAAGACTATGAATTAAAAACAAAACACAACACAAATGAACAAAAAATAAACAAACTGAAAAAAAAAAATCCCTGTTATGAAACATGGACAGTTAGACAAGTTAGACAAGTTTCACCACCACACACTAAGAACTTTCTCGCCCCTCCCTTGACAGGTATTTTAAGTTTGAGGGATTATTTTCCAAATAATACTGCTCTAATTGAGTGGTAGTGAAGCATTTGTTTTGATTTGCAGAACAGAATGGCTTTCTTTGAAAGCAGAAAAGCTTTATCCCAGAAACCTCCACACTTTAAAAGCAGTTTTTTCGCCTGAACATTGCTGTCACACTTTCTCCCATTGAAGACCTCTGCTAAATCAGTGAGAATAAATGAAGTGAAATCATAATAATGTCTCAGACATTTTATTCTGTTATTCTAGATACTGCTGAAATCATGTGAAAATAAAATGTGTAACCAAAGCCATGTAGTTTGTCATTTACCTCCACTGTTTCCATGAAATGAAAGGAACCACTTAGAGCTGGAAGCAAGAATTCTGTCAGAAAGTGTTAGCCTGAAGAAACACCCAGGTTAAAATCAAACAGAAAGCAGGAAAAACAGAGATGATGAAGAGGAAAGCTTACTATTAGGGACAGAGAAAAGCTGACAAGGGACCAAACTGCACCAGGCTAGAGAGAATTGCTGAGCACTAGGTTCAGCTATTGAAGAATAAAACATTTCTGCAAATTAAATGGAAACAGCCCTAATTGCAGTAATAAATGCTTTTATCCCCATTTTTGTTACAATTACATTTCTAATGAAGATCTTGGTGCCGGTGAAGTGTTGCTCCAAGCTACCAGACAGGCAAAATACACCAGAATGAAATAATTCTGCTTCTTCTAAGCAATGTGGAGATTTTGCACCCTCTGCAGGTCCAGGAAGATATAAAGAATGTAGAAATATACCCATCCTGTAATAAAATACATTTTATACTTTATTTATTAGTGCTGCATTGCTGTGGCAATGTCTGTTTTCCCCCTCTAAGACATTCCTGAGTGTTGTCCTTCCCAAACCAAGCCACATATGATATTTCCTTTTCCCTTTGTGTTGGCTCTAGCTCAGAGCACTGCCCTGCCAGCTGGGCTCAGGGCACTTGCAGCCTTCTTTAGACAATGTTCTTCTCTTCCCTACTTGGAAATATTAGAAAGAAGGGGTTTTAAATGACCAAAGCCTGTGGTACACATGGCCTCACCTAAACATGATGCCCTCCTGCTCCACTATATATTGTCTTTTTTCTCCATGCACTAGTTCAGATTCTTTGTGCTTCTCTGCATGAGACACTTTTGATCATACACAGACTGAAAATACAGCAGCCATCACACAATTCCTTGTGGAAACAAGATGATTTCAGGTAAAGCACACCTTTTCCCAATGCCACTTAGGGGAAAAAAAGAAAAGAGGGGCCAATTTTTAAAGTTAATATATCTCAATTTAATCATGTAATGGAAGTTCACTGCATAGAAATCATCTAACTTAATACGCTGTCACAAAATATCAATATAAATAGATATAAGGAATTAAATCAGTGGAACTGATTTGAACTTTATTTCCTCAAAAGAAAGTAATCCTCTAAAATATTAAAAGGGAAAAATCTTGACAGTGCCTGAGAAAAAAAAGGAAAATAAATAACACTGTATTTAAGATGAAAGTGAGTTTGATGGATTTGGTAAAGCCAGTTATATATTACTGTGCACCCTTATCTGATACAGCTGCTCTAGTACATGTCCCACTGCAGCAAATATAAACAAAGCCAGCAATTGATGATTAAAATTTGTGATGAAAAGACACATTGGACTAGTCTCAAGAACATTGCAGGGAAATTTCCTGATGACTCCAACGTGTGCTTGAAGCAGGCAGCTGCTTTCAATTGCTTTTGAAACCTCCACTGACGTCAATAAGAAAACAATGTCAGCAAAAGATCTATGATAAAATAAGAGGAGCTCTAAGAGCAACTGTGCTTTTGGTTATTTATTTTTAAAGTCCTTTGTTGCTTCCAGTGGGACTCAGATGAAAAACATGTTTACATTTAAGAGTATGACTTCCCTATTTATTTTTCCTGCCCCTCTCCTTTCTGGATCCCTCAATTTCTCATGTCTAATTTCACACCCTGCACCTCCTACACAGAAGCCATTCCTGAGTCTTCCCCTGGTTTCCCCACCCCTTACAATTCCAGTTTCCTTCCCATTTACTAAAGATCAGCTATAAATCCCTTCTCCTAAAGCATTGGTATCAGGCTTTATAGATTATCAGCCTAAGGAGAAAATAAGAAAATTTAGAAAAGAATATACACTAGGTTTAAACATTGCTATTTAATTTTCACAATCAAAAGACCTTCAAGTATAATACTTTCTTATTAAAAGTCCACAGCTGACATCCAGGTATATTGGATGTATTCTATGGGGGGTAACGTAAAAACATTAGGAAGGCTGGAACATATCTCCAGCTAAGGAAATAGCTTTAAGATCAAGAACAAATTATGCCAAAATTGAAGGATAAATGGCAGTACACCCTGCCCACAATCTAGGGAAAGGTGGGGCCTGACATCTTCATTCTTTTGTAACAGCAGACAGTTTTTCAAGCTTTCTTATACTTCTAACAGTGAAAAGAAGGAAAAGAAAAAAACACTTTTTTTTCCTGTTTTTACTTAAAACATGGTTAGGTTGGCTGCTTTTCCTAAAGGTATTTAAAAGGTGCACTCTTTGTAAGAGGATTGTTAGTATAGTCCAGCTTTATTAATAACTTGATTTTCTGAATAAAAGAAAAATAAAATTGTCACTTTACCTGCCCTGAACTGCTTTCAGCACAGTTGTCTTCTCTTGCCAAATAAAGTTGTAAAATTCCATTTGGAAACTGATCTGCAGACAGTTACAGAACCCCTCCTTTTTACCCACATGCAACAACCATACTGAAAACTCTGCTCTAAGATACAAGTCTGTAGATAAATGAGGAAAAAAAAATGTGAACTTGGAGTGTAACAATGTAATAAAAACAAACAACTGTGTTTACATAAATGTGGTTACTCGCCATTTCTACATGTGTGAGTCAGCCCAGGCAGCTGGGACAGCCACAAACTCAGAACTAAAACACAAAGGGAACATTAATTTCTGCACTTTGCCCAGCGGGGGATGCCCTAAGCAGCACCTGGGCAGAGGCACAAGGCAGAAAGGCAGAAAGAGAAAAAGAAAAAAAAAGAGAGAAAGAGAGAGAGAAAGAGAGAGAAAGAGAGAGAAAAAGAGAAAAAGAGAAAAAGAGAAAAAGAGAAAAAGAGAAAAAGAGAAAAAGAGAAAAAGAGAAAAAGAGAAAAAGAGAAAAAGAGAAAAAGAGAAAAAGAGAAAAAGAGAAAGGCACTGTTAAACTCTGTCCATGCTGGAGGGTCCCTGGCCTGCTGTTCACACAGGTTTATCAAGTTATTCCCAGCTGCAGGGTCACCTGAGCATATTTCCAGTCGCCAGTCCTCTGCTTTTAACTCACCCCTCCCACATTAACATACCTCCTTCTTGACACAAGAGCACCTATTTTAATAAGGCCATTGAATAAAAGACTGAAATTCTCTTGTATAGCAGCAATGACAACAGTGAGCCACCATCCACCCCATTTGAAAACCAACTTTTCCCAGTTACTACATGTAACTATCTTCTCAGGTGGTTTGTTGGACACCACCCTGGCGTATCTGTTTGCTCATACTCAGAAACAAGGGCTTCTATCAACACTTCAGAGTGCAGAGAGCTGGGTTGCTGCCAGACCAGGACATTTCCTCATCCATCACGACTTCCCTACACTTTTCTCCACCAGCAGCCACCCCTGGTTCCTTTGCATGGCTAATCCCAGGTGATTTAAGCTGTCAAGGTTCTTGTCTGGATCAAAGGTGTTGTCGCAGCTCTTTGCAAAAAAACTGCAATGGAAGAGCTCCAGGATTCAGAGGAGGAAAGGAAATGGGGAAAGGCCTAAAAGCAAGGAATAAGCAGCAATCAGACTGTACAACTGGTGAACTGGAACCCTTACAGGATTTAAGGCTCTTCTGAACACAGAAAGTATGTGCTTTAAAGGACGTGGCAAATGAGTGCGTTAGGCTGCTTAAAGAATCACTGTCAAAGGTATTAGTGAAAGTAGGTTTTAACATAAATTTGTAAAGATGTAATTTAACAGAGTTCAGTGGCAAGACTGACTCCATTACTCACTACGCAGGTGAAGCATACAAAGGAAAATCACATTAGAATCAGTTCAGAATAATTCACATGGAGAGCAGAGGTGCAAAAAAGTGAAGGTGCAAAGGGTCGTGGTGCAAAAGGGTCACGGTGCAAAAGGGCTTAGCAGCACTTAATAATTCACTAATTAAATATTTATAAAGTGATTCAATAGGATTTATTACAATTACCAGAGTGACCTAATTAATTACCTTACTCAAGATAGCACCATTGCTGTACTTGAGAGGGTATTTGAATCAATTCACACGCATGCACACACAGACACAGATATCTATTATCTATCTGTACAAAGGGACCTGTTAAAAAAATCCCCCTGAGTGCAGTGAAATACTCACACTGGATGCCTTTGCATCTGTCAGTGGGCAGAGGAATGGAGTTATCAGCCCAGGCCCTGCCACCATCTTTTGGCAACAGCCCTCCAAGGGTGACAAACTTGAGGGCTCATGAGCTCTGAGAGGAATCCCAGTCACAGCGAGGTACTGGCACAGCCCACTGTGGTCCAAGAGAGCTCAAAAGGCCTCACTTAGGACCTAACAGGAATCCCTAAGGTTGTAGAGCAGCCCCAAAGAGAGGGGAGCAAAGGCACCACCATACTGGAGAAGCAGGATTCAGTGGACATAGCTCTGGTGATTCCTTCCAATGAATTTCTAACCCTGCTCTCAGAGTTTTGGTGAAAAGTTTCACTTCAGTGTTATTAAAATTGGTGTCTTGCAACCACTCAGTAATTTCAGTAAGTACTGAAAATCCACAGCTTGCTGATAAATTTGGGTACTGTCCATTGCACTCACAGAGGGGGGAATCAATCAAAGCATTCTACAAATGTTTTTCTCACATTAAAACTTTCTTCACTGCTGATGTACCACTTCCTACTGACATTGTCAGATCCGTGAGCATGACATTGTGCAAGTGAGACTGACAGAAGTAGTTCTGTCTCAGTAAGAGCAGACCTTTCCTGCTCTAAGTTACGGGGGCTTCTTTACTTTTGTTTTTAGAGAGTACGCAACAATTCAGAAACACGCTGAAGACTGTGACAAGGCACAGCATAAAAGGGAAAAATTTGGGTGCCCTGACTGCTGCAGGCATCCTACAAGAAGGCCCCCTGCACTTTGCACAGCACTGCCACGTTCACCCTGCCCACACCCACAGGCTGCAGTTTGGGGGTGCACAGGGAGGGGTGCCCTGGGGGGGCTGCCAGGCTGCCCAGGGCATGACAGGGAGGTGACTCAGCCAAAGCACAGGAACTGAATTAATTAATTAATTAATTAATTAAGGGATTAAATCCTCCCTCCTGCTAGGAGAGACTGAGAGAGCTGAGGATCCTTAGCCTGGAGAAGAGGAGGTTCTGTGTACACAAATACCTGAAGGGAAGGTGCCAAGAGGACAGAGCCAGGCTCTTTTCAGTGGTGCCCATTGCCAGGACGAGGGTCAGTGGGCACAAAGGAATGTCCCTCTACCTTTACAAAACACTTTTCCACTGCAGAGGTGACTGAGCATTGGCACAGTTTGCCCAGAGATGTTGTGGTGTCTCCCATGTGGACACAGCTCTGAGCAACCTGCTCTCAGTGGCGCTGCTTGAGCAAGGAATAGGTTCAAGATGAATTCTAAAGGTCCCTTCCCATCTCACCATTCTGTGATTCTGTGCTCTGTCTCAATCTTCACCCATTGCATATCCCAGAAAGGTGCCCAGTATGCCCCTAGACTCGCAGGAAAAAACCCCAAGTTTTACTAAAATACAAACAGTGATGCTTACTTTCTCAACAGTTCAAAAAATCACATTTGTTGTTTCACTATCGTTGCAATTAATACATTGCAATGTTTTGTCAGCTATGCAGGAGTAGACTCTTGTGACAGTCTCCTCAGCATTAGCTCAAGAAAATCATGCACATTGTTTCCCCAAGGAACCTGAACAGCCAGGTTGACTCCTGCTGGTGCTTTCTGCCTAAAAACTTTCATCTCTGAAGGTTGGACCTGATGGTCTTGGAGATCTTTTCCAAGCTCAATGGTTCTGTGATTCTCTCTAGACAAAACACTCCCAGTAGCACTGGACTGTACATAAGAGATTTGCATTTCTGCACTTCAGCAAAATCTGACCATGAAGGAGCACCACTGCTCTCTAGAAAAGTCACTCCAAAGGAGGGGCAACTCCAAATCAGAGGCTGGTAAACTTCCAGTCAGGTGACAGCCACCCATGGGCATGATTAAAAAGGCTGTGGACAAGTCACCACCTGCACCTGCAGGCCCTGATTCATTAAACAGCACGGGAGGGTGCCCTAGGGAGTTGCCAGGCTCTGCAGGGACTGAAATCACCATGACTCAGGTAAAAAGTTGAGGTGAAAGGGCCCCAGTCACCACCCATACTGCATCCAGCAAATAACAGCAGTTAAAAAACAATTAAAGCCTTTTAAACCCTCATAAAGTCGGGTTTTATATGGTTTTGAATGATGAGTTACCTTCCTCCACGCAGATAAAGAATTCAGAACAAAAATGTTTGAACAAAAAAGGCTGTACACATAAAAGAGTCCTTCCAGCAGTTCTCCTCTGCCAGCCTGTGCTGTGCCTGAGTTGCCAAAATCTCTCCTGGCCTACAGGAAGTTCACTCCAAAATAATTAATATCTTCAAATAAAGATTTACAGGGAGGAAAATTGTTGATGGCTCTGTTAAACAAATGCATAAATTAAAAAAAAAAAAGGCAATTATTGGGGTTTATACCTTCCAGATCAAGATTTGTTGCAATCAAAGGTGTTTAACTGCTCAATCTCAGCATTTCCTAGTCTATTCTCTACATAATTTTAGTCAGTTCCTATTGCTGTAGCACCAAAATGCCTTTAATAAAAAAATAAGTAATATGGATATGGCATAGGCTTGGTATAAAATCTTTTCAATGTAACTGGAGATCACTGTAAGAAGAATAGTGTGGCCCTTTCTGGCCTCAAAAACAATGTACTAAATTTGTACTAAATGTACTAAAAACAATGTACTAAATTTATAAAATCTCAACAGACTTTTCTCTTTTTTTTTTTTTTTGGTAGGTCTTTCTTTTCTGTCAAATTCATCACATCTCTCACAGTAGCTTTGTCTTTTTCTTTTTTTGGGTGGGGTTGTTTGATCTATGTGTTTTTCCTTGGTTTTCAACAGAAGACACCTCCTCTCACTGCTCTAGTGTGACCATACTGAAATTATCAGCCACTTCGAAAAACTTGATTTCCTGCTTCTCTGTCTCTCCTTCATATCAATTTGGGGTTTTTCCACATTCTGGAATGTGTGATGACATCCAAGTCAACAGAAAGATGACAATAAAGCTTGGTTAAGCCAATGGCTTAGAAACCAGGCCAAGGAGAGCAGGAAGAGATTTTTTTTATATTTAAACCCAGAACATGCATTTGCTAGCCAACTGAAAATACTGTGCCATAAAAGCAGTTTAAATAATGAAAATGCACATAAATTTTAACAAATCACATCAGAGTTAGTGGCTCAATAATTCATGGTTGCTTCTATATTTTGATGGGCAAACATTAAAGGTCTAAGCATAAAATATTTAATTCTCGCTTACACTGTACAAGTCACAAGATGACACCAGTGGAACTTCCACAGCATTTAAATTGTTGGTCAGGGGTCAGCAGTGAGCAAGGAGGAGTTTATAGCAATCTAAGGAAAAGAAAAAAGTAGACTCAAGCAGCAAAGCACTGCGATAACTAAACACAAAGTCTCTGTGACATGTGAGATGCCTAAGGTAGGGTGCTGAACTTACATCAGCTTCATGGTGTGAAGCATCTTTTCTTCCAGACAGCTGCCACCTAAGCAGCCCAGGCCCTCCAGGCTCTGCCTCTTGGTTTCTGGGGCGCTGCACTCGTACAGAGTCTCCTGCCACCTTTAAATATCACTTTTCACCCTGTGCCAAAAGCAGGGGGGTAGTTTGGACTAAGGCACTCCGTGTCGACAAGCTGGGATCACAAATGCCTTGTGCAGCATCTGACACCCTGCCAGCGCTGGCTGAAATTTTAATTGAGGCCAGGGAAGGGATTCCTTCACACAGACGGACGGTGCAGCAGGGAGCCCACCCCTCTGCAAAGACAGGGAACACAGAAATGAGCTAAGAGGTGTTACAGATGAGTAATGTGATAGCTGGCTCTCACAATTAAGGGGTAAATATTATGTATGTGTTAAGAGAAGTTTTGCAGATGATAATTGTATCTCCCCTCACCCATAAATTTTTATTATGGGATGCTTTAGTAACAGGGACATTTGGGAGGGCCAGTTTGTAACTTTGGCAACTCCAGACCTCCAATGAAGATGTAAGAAAGGGATCTCCACCACTGAACAGGGAAAGAAAAGTCGAGTGACAAGACTAAAGGGGCTAAAGATATAAAAAGGCAGAACATCCATTTTGTAGCTGAGCACGTGGCTGGCACGGAGGCTCCCAGTGCTGAACTTTTCCCTTATTTAGCCCTTTGTTGTAATAAACCTTTAAAATTTTAAAAGGCGAGCGTCGTTTCTCACAAAGGTAAGGCCACATTCCCTTTCAATGAATTCCTCTGTGAACAGCAGGTGAGCCTAATATTTTTGAGGAAAAACATGAAAAATTCAGTCCATTTGCCACCACAGGAGAAAATCCCCCAACGGGCAGCCATTGCCTCGGGCAGAAATCCTCCTGGCAGCCAACAGGCTCTCTCAGCTGCGGTACCATAGTGTGATTAGGGTTGGAAAAGACACCGAAGTCGCCGAGTCCGAGCGGTCCCCAGCACCGCCACGTCCGCCACCAGCCCATGTCCCCAAGTGCCACATCCATACACCTCTCGAGCGAGGCGCCAGCTCCGCTGCTGAGCATCCGCTCTCGGTTCGCCCATGGCCAGCAGCCGGCGAAGCCAGCAGCCAGCCTTGTCCCGGCGCCATCTCCTGCGTGCCGCCCGTGACGAGGCGGGGAGGGGCGAGGCGGGGCCGGGCCGGGCCAGCTCCGCTCCTTATAGCGGCCTCGGTAGCCCCGGGCGAGCTCCGAGCGACGGGCGGACCGGCGGACGGCGGCAGCATGGCCATCCCCTGCGTGGAGCTCAGCAACAAGATGAAGATACCCGCGCTGGGGCTGGGCACCTGGCAGGTAGGGTGGGGATCCGGCGGGAGGTGCCGAGATGCGAAATAAAATCTAAAAAGAACAATAATGGAAAAGGAACCACCCCTCTAAAAGCGGGAGCCGTGCCCTGCGTGGGGTCGGTGTCGCCGGCAGCTCGGAGCGCCCGATGGCGGCCGCTTGTGTAACCGGGCGGGCTGCCAGGCGGGGGGGCCGCGGGCAGCCACGGGCAAGCGGGAAAAGGGAAGAAAACACATAAATTAGGGGCTGGAGAAGGTGGAAGGAGGCATTAAAAAAAGAGGGGAAGCAAAAGAAACCGACCAAAAAGAGCGAGCGGCAGCGGCTCGCAGCCCCGGGATGGGGTCGCGGTCTGAGGGGGGGTCTGGGCACGGAGCCGCCCTCGCGGGGAAGATTTGGGGAAGGTGAAGTGGCGAAACTCCTTGGGCAACGCAGGGAGCAAAGAGGGGAAATGACGGTGGATATTGCGCTGCTGGCAGTGGCAGAGCTGGAAGTCTTGGAGAAACAAACCCCTTTGTGCTCCGTGCCCGTTCCCTGCGGGAATGCCGCTTTGCCTGGAAACTCCGTCGGGTTTAGATGCAGGTGATGAGGAAGCTCCAGGAGCAGCTGGAAAGAGGGACGGTGTGGAGCTGTCGCAGCACTGAGCCCTGGCAGGGGGACATGGCAGCGCTTATGGTTGGCTTCTGTTTGCCTTTTAGGCTCCTCCGGGAAAGGTGGAAGAGGTGGTGAAGTTCGCTATCGATGCCGGCTACCGCCACTTCGACTGTGCCTATTTCTACCAGAATGAAAATGAAATAGGGAACGCAGTCCAGCAGAAGATCAAGGAGGGAGTTGTGAAACGGGAAGACCTCTTCATTGTCACTAAGGTACAAGGATGCAAGATTATTGGGGCATTTAGCTTTTTTTTGCAGAGAAACCCTTGTTGTACCTGTAAAGTAACACAGGGATCTATTCCCTTCTCTCTGACATTCACTTCATGGTTTTCTTGTTGTGTCTTAAAAGTTCGATCCTGTATTTGCAATTTGGACTTGGCTTTATCAGGAACCACTGACAACTTAGGAAAGATATCACAACTATTACTGATGTAATAATATAATAATCTAATCTAATAATTTTCTGACATCGATTAAGTCAATTATACTGGATGTTCAATTGGACTCACCCAAGAAAGACAAGGGGGGGGAAAAAAAACAAGACAAGACAGTTGTCTGGATTCATCAGTGCTAAGCAAGACATTTGTGTCATTTACAAATGATAATCCTGAAAGGGAACAGAAATCAGAGTATTTTATATGTGTTTTCTTCATTCCTTTGTCTCATTCCACTTGTCCCAGA
Source organism: Promerops cafer (assembly GCA_013398275.1). Taxonomy (NCBI): domain Eukaryota; kingdom Metazoa; phylum Chordata; class Aves; order Passeriformes; family Nectariniidae; genus Promerops; species Promerops cafer. The sequence continues at coordinate 338,476 of VZSE01006895.1, read as the reverse complement.
AGTGCTCCTTACCAAAAAGAACAGTTCGGCTATTAAATTCAAAACCAGAAAACTTTGAGTATAACTAAGATTTTCCACATTAAGCGTTGTTTTTGTTAAAGAACATGGTTTCATTTAATAATATTTGTTCTTCTACTTAAACAACTTGAATTTTGATTTAAAAAATGAAGTAAAGTTGACAACTGTTCTCAGTGTGGACAGTTAAAGGGACAGAAAGAAGGTATCTATGAGGTGGTCAATAGTCCAAATTTAGGCTGAAAAACAATTGTAATGCTAACAGCTTTGCTGGGTCAGATGCACTTGCCAGATTGTTGCATTTATAGCTGAGAATATCTTCTCATAAGTGGGAATCCTCACTCCACCTTCATGACAGCCACCTGTGTGGTACATTTGTCCTGCCTTAACAGTGAAATGTTACATCCTCATCTTCAGCATGTACTGATTTAACTGGGGAGGGAGTTTTCCTCCCAGACCTCCAAGTGAGCAGCTTCTGTCCCCTGGTCTGCCCTGTGGGAGCTGTAAAGTGACAGTGGGGCTTGGTCTCTTCCCACAGCTGTGGAACACGTTCCATGAGAAGTCCCTGGTTAAGGTAGGGTTCAAGAAGAGCCTTTCTGCACTCCAGCTGGACTACCTCGACCTCTACCTGATGCACTTCCCGATGGGATTCAAGGTAGTCCTGCTCTCCACACCTTTCCTCCTTACCTGCCCTCTCATCTTTGCTGTGACCATCTTCGTTACACAGCTGGGATATGGGGTTCATTTGGCTCCTCCCTGATCCCGGTTGGTAGCAAGAATTTGGTCCCTAAAGTAGTGGTGTTTTAGCTCAGGGGTTTGGCTTTTCCTGCCTTTTGGAAGGAGATGTAGGTGTAGCCCCCTGGGTCTTCTGGTAGCCAGCACAGGATGGTGGTTGCAGCGTGGACATCTAGGTTTTTGGGGATGGTGGCTTGGTCTGAAGTAACCAGCAGGGAAAAATTAAGCATGACATGGAAGGAATGTGTTTCTTCCCTCAGTCTACATCTGTGTAAAATAAATAAGAAACTAGAATAAAGGGACTGGGGGGGTGTCTGTTCCCTTCTCTCCAGATCTGCCAAGTTACATAATTATTATTAATCCCCACACTCTTTGCATGCAGGGACTGAATTTGTGAAACACGGCCCTCATCCAAAAGAGAATACTAACGGATATACATCATTTTTTTAGTTACGTAATGTGTTTAAACAACCTGCTAACTTGCTGCCTGTAAATGCAGTCTCAAGTGCTAGCACGCTGTAGGAAATTCAACACTTTAAAAAGTCTGTGTATTATCTGCCTTGATTTAACAGGCTGGTGAAGAGCTGCATCCTCTGGATGACAAGGGCCACAGTATTCCCAGTGACACAGATTTTCTGGACACGTGGGAGGTTAGTCAATATTTGCTGTTCAGAGCAGGTACCAGCACTAAAGATGGAGCAGAGATCTGTGCAAAATGAAATTGAGGGATGTGTTTGGGTGTGAAGGACAGCCACAAAAAATTGTATTTCAGCCAGACAGCTGCTTGCATCTCTTGTTTTGGGGAGCAAGAACGGGGTGTTTTTAGTAAGGCTAAAGAGAAGGAAGCTATCAGCACTGTAGGTGCTGTTCCTAAAATATTTGGATACACACAATGGTAGAACCAACCCTTTAGATTAATCTAGGTGTGGCTGTTAATTTACTAGGGGTTCATACAGTTAGGATTCTATTTTCTTTCATTCACTGAGATACTTTTATGCAATCTAATCTAGCATGAGTTGTTTGTTCATTTGCCACAAGCTTGAGAAAAATAAAATAATGTAGTTTGACAGTAATACTCACTCCCACACCTTGCCTGTCCTTACTCATTAGGCCATGGAGGAGCTGGTGGATGCTGGTCTGGTAAAAGCCATTGGAATCTCCAACTTCAACCATGAGCAGATTGAAAGAATCTTGAACAAGCCAGGACTGAAGCACAAGCCTGTAATGAACCAGGTGAGAATTTTGTTTCCATTCCTCAGCTAACCTTGCAGTCGGGAATCACAGAATGGATTAGGATTGGAAGGTGCTTTAAGGATTGTCTAGATCCCCTTTTCATGAGGCTGGAACCTTCCACTTAGAAGTATTCCTAAATATATTTAGAATATGTGTGTGTGTATATATATAATTAGAGTATACTTAAATTCATATAATATATAATATACATGTTCTATATAAATAATATATCATTTATATAATATATATTTAGAGTAATCTTAAATATATTCAGCAAAATCCCCACTGGAAGTTTCTGCACCAGGGATGCACAGGACTTACTCATTTTTCAACATAAAATAAACCACTCAGCTTCATTATTGAAAGGAGGTTGAAGGGTACAATTAAATAACAAATTCTCACCATATACCTCATGAATGTAATCACAGGACAGCAGCACCTTAGGGACCTTCTGATTTTCTTCCACGTGCAACTTCTTTGCACTCAGCTGAGGGTGCTGAATGCCCTCTCTTCCAGATGGGGACTATCCAGGGAAATCCCCACACTAGCTCAGGTGTAAGTTAACTGCTGTACACGTTTTTCACATCACCACAGCTGGCAGTGAAGCTCTAGTGTCCAGAAACAGCTGGGTGCATGCACAGGGCCACGTGAAGCAGCACAGACACAGCCCTGTGGTCACACCGTGGCTTGTGGCAGCTGAGCAGCATCCCCATGGAGCTCCTGTTGCTTTCAGGATATCTTACCCAAACATCTCTTTCCAACATGAACTTGCTTCCTTAGGTTGGCTCAGATCATGTCCCCAAGCTTCTTCAGGAGTCAGAGAGGCTCCTTGAGGCAAGGAGAGGTTGGGTGCATCAGAGCAGAAAATAAACTTGCTGCCCCTGTGACAATGCAATCCTGCCCTGCAGTAGTCCAGGAAGGCTCATTTCCCAGCTTCCACACAGATAACTTTCACTCTTCTCATCTGTTTTTCCCTTTCTGTGGGTAATATGTAGCATGAGAAAGCTCCATTCTCTGCTAGGCCTCTAGGTACTGCTGTGACATTAATAACTTTTTCATAAGATAGATTTGAATCATGATACTGGAAGTCATGTCTTCACATTTTCTGCGACCCAAGAGGATTTAAAATGTAATGCTCTGCAGCTCAGCAATGTCTGCCTCTTTATCAGCCATCCTTCTGTGCCTGCAGGTGGAATGCCATCCATACCTGACCCAGGAGAAGTTGGTCAAGTACTGTAAATCCAAAGGGCTGGCTGTGACTGCATACAGCCCCCTGGGCTCTCCTAACCGCCCATGGTAAGAGAGCACTGCAGCCCTTCTGTACACAAAACAGTGCAGTTGAACTATGGAAATTATTATTATTATTGGAAAATTAGGCAAATTACACAGGTAAAATGATGTAAGGCTCCGACAGGGAAGCTATCACCTTTCTACTGCCACCACCTCTGTTTTTTAACAGGGCTAAGCCAGGGGAACCCATGCTTATGGACGATCCCAAGATTAAAGACATTGCAGCCAGACATCATAAAAGCCCTGCCCAGGTAAGTCATCAGAGCAAACCAGTCCTCCTCCTTGGATGTCTTACAGGGCAGTCCTAGCACATGCTACTTTCTCTAGAGTTAATTTATAATGGAGCCAAACTTGATTCTTCATTCTGCCCAAGTTCTTAACAGCACTCATAAAAACTATCAGCTGTTTTCAAGGAGGTCTCGAGTGCCAGGTTTTGGGTTGGACTGATCAGCAATGGTACATGCTTACCTCAGGTGTTGACCTTCCTCAATTTTTATTCCTTTCTCCAGCTAAGTTATTCTTCAGAAGAGTCCTGTAATTTGGAGACATATTTGATTGCCTCCAATCTGCTCGGGTTCACAAAGAATTATTGAAAGCTGCTTGATTATTTAAGATTTTTTTTCTCTAGTAGTTTGCTAGTCACACAGACTAGTTGTTGCCTGGGGTGTGCAGAAACTGCACTTCAAACAAAGCCACATGCTCACATGCAATCAAAGACAATAATATTTTAAGACAGGCAGAGCAGGATGAAAACATTGTATGCAACAGTTCTTTTTTTTGAGGGGGGGTGGTGGAACTTTTAAATTCTGTAAATATGTTTTTCCTTTTATGGACTTCCAAAAGCTGAACCTTTGTGAGGTACTTACCTGTGAGCCCAAAATAATGTGTAGTGTCATTATGCTCATTAAGTCTGAGCACTCATATAATAGAAGCCAGAGCATCATTTGATGATAATTTTTCTCCCCTTGCTACTACCCTAAACAAAAACAAAACAAATCCTGCAAAAGCCACAATGTAGAAACAACACAGGCTAGAAAAATTTACAGTTTGCCACTCTTTTTCAAATACATGAGCAAATCCTGGCATATCAAACTCCCATTTGCAAAGTGGTAGTCTTCCAAAGAGTGGATATGGTTGTATAAAAATGAACTGTAGATTAAAAGAAAAAAAAATCCACAAAATGTGTTTGAATAGATTTCTTGGGACCTCAGTGTTCATGCCTTGTTCTTTCCTAGGTCCTGATCCGCTTTCTGATCCAGAGGGACATCATTGTCATTCCCAAGTCTGACAAACCACACCGTGTTGAGGAAAACATGAAGGTGAAGGTCCCTTTGGAATTGCTGCTACCTGGTTTTGTGCAGGATAGGCACCCACACCCGAGCCCCCCTGTGTCTCCAAGCAGCACCTGAGTCACTGGAAGGGGTACAGAGATTCGAAGACTGGGGCTCAGCACTACCAAACCATCTGGGGAAAAGCATTTTGCTCCTGCTAGGAGAGAAATGGGTTACACCAGGGTTGTCTGCTGCAGAAAGGGAGCCCCAGGTTTGTGCTTGCCCTTGGGGAAAAGCTTAGCAAGTCCTTGGGGTGTAAAGGAACAAGCTATGAACAAACACCAGACCTGCTAGAGTTTGTCTCACTTTGAGGCTGTGGCTCCCCTTGGCAGTGAAGTTCAGCTGGATGTTTGTTTATAAGGTGTGGCATCTTAAATAATACCTCTGATTTGCTTTCAGTCCGTGGTGAGAGGGTTTGCAGTTACTGCTCCTATGAACCCCTAGCAAGAACTCTCAGATGATTAGCTGTGAGGCAACTATTTGCAGCTGATACCCTCTCTAGTAGCAGAAAATTTACTTCCAGTTCCAGTATTTGTGGCACATCCTGAGCACCTGAAGTCTTCTCTGTGTGCATTCCAGGACAAAGGGCAGTGGAGTTGGAATTCAGCCACCCAGAAACGTATGACCTTGCTATGAACAGAAAGAAAAGACTCAGAAAGAAAAGGACTGCCTTGGTGACTTCAAGGGTTGTTATTTGTCTGAGAAATAAGAGGATTGCTTAACTATGCTTAATTGCATTCCTATCTCAAGTCCTAAGTGCAGGAAGCACACTTAGTAGCTAACTACCCATGAACCTAATTAAAAAGAGGGTTTTTTTCTCTTTACCTGCTAGGTGTTTGACTTTGAACTGTCTAAAAAGGAGATGGATGTCATCCTCAGCTTCAACAGGAACTGGAGGGCAGTTCCAGTGGTCCAGTACGTTCCTTTTTATCCTCATTCATCCTATTTCTGTCTGTATTTTCACCCCCCGGTTTTGAAAACATACATGACCAAAACCAGGGAGAGCTCAAACTTTAAACTTTAATGAGGCATGTCCTGGAACTTCAGGAGGGAGATGGATTTGGAGTGTTCCCTCCAGCACAGTGGTGTTCCAGGGGCTGTCTCACAAGCCTGTGTTGAGTTTAATGACAGCTGCAGAACTGGAGTACACTGGCAGTGGGTGAGGGAGACTGCAACAGGGAAATGCTGCTCAGGGTATTTTCTGCACTGCTTGAATAACAAGATCTTTCTCTTTTCAGAGCTGTCAACCACAAGGACTACCCCTTCAAAGCAGAGTATTAAATGGAGGTGGTTCCTGCAAGACATCCATTCAATTCCTTCCACATTAGATGTACTCTGCAGCTTGATCTTCGTTTGTTCCTCTGTGCTTGGTAATTGTTCTGAGCAGTTACTTTTTCCTCCTTTTTTTTTAAGGAGGAGACTGATGTAAGAATGCAGCAATAATGGGTGGGGTTTTTGTAAAGATGCTTAGCAGAAATCTGGTTTTGATTAGTAGTAAAAAGACAATGTCTTTTCGTTTCCTTTTTATCTGGTCTTCCTTAATGAGAGACATGCTTAACAAGAAAATAGGTACTTACATGAGGTTTTTATATGTTACTTCCAGTGTGGTCAATCATATTGGCTCATGAGTCACTGTCAAAGAATGCTCTAATTACACTGCTTTTTATATATTTGTGATTTTTATAGGGTGTATTTCTAATGCTTTAAAATTTTATATGAATAAAGTTTATTAACAGCAAAAGTTGATCGGTGTAGTTCTTAAATTGTTTTATATTGTTTAGAAAAACATGCCAAAGTCTGGGGTTTTACAGATTTGAATACAGATAGAAATAAGTTTCTGTAATTTCTGTACAAGGACAGGACATACAGATCACTTTGTGGCTTATTCTTCAAAACAGGATTGTGCTCTAGCTAGGACCTAAAGAACAAAGTTGTAACTGTTGCCTCACACAACCCTTCCTCTGGACACCTAGAAACTCAACTGCCCTGTGATTATGGGGAAGCTTGAAGACAGCATCATGGGCAGGCATAACACAGTAAAACAGACTGGGAGTCTCAGATATAAACTTAGATTTTTGCAACTCTGCATCCAGAATGTTGCTCTCAAACACAGGCTGGCTTTATCTTAGCAAAGCACAGGTAAAAAACTCTTCTTCAAAATCACCAAAGCAAACCCTGAGACCGCCTCACAGTTCTTCACCTTATCTCACAGGGCTTAGCACAATTCCTATCCCACTTACAACAGCTGGTCCACTCCTACTCATTAACAAACAGGGGGCTGCTGATGGAAATATTCCATTTATTGCAGATGCAGTTTCAGAATACATTGTTTGAACAAATTGTTTTTATTGCAGCTATCAGATGTATTTGAAAGACTCAGAGGAGTGTTTACAAAACCCCCAAACAAAAGACATGACAACTCACAGACAATGTCAGGCACAGTTTCACCCCCTGCAGATAACTTTGTGCATCTCTACGTGTAAACAAGATGTTTCAGCCAAGCAGGGGAGCCCAGCTTTGGGTTGAAATAGAACATTACACTTCTGTAGGAAGAAGTCAGATGCTGCAAGACATGGAAGTGGTGGTAAGGGAGGTCCTGGGGGTTCTAATGCACAACAAAGCTGTTCACAACATGCTCAGGGGCTACTTGAGTTGCTCAGTTTATGCCACCCAAACACTGTAGGATGTAAATGCTAAACTGCATGGCATGTAAATTCAAACCAAGCTGACGTCTTAGAGCCATGTGTTTACTATATACAAATGAAAACATCTGTAAGTAAGATACTCAGGAGAGAGAGGTAAAAAGAAGCATCATAAAGATAGAGGTTTACTTCATTTTCGTGGACCTGGTGTACAGCACTGATGGAGGGCAAGATTTAGTGTACAGTCATTTGAAACAAGCTCCAGCTCTGTTTACATTTTTTTTGTTTTTAATTATGGTAGTTTTATATAAATTAAACTACAATGTTTTATACAAGTGACCTATTTTTGACCCTCTATACCCTTACCTTTTTCCTCTTTTTAAAAACTATACTTTCTTTTTAATTACCCATTACTGGGCAACTGACATTTAAACTTTTTTAATACTTATCTCACCATACCTCTAATGATGATTATGAAATCTTACTATAGAAAAGTGTGTGGTTTTGTCTTTATTTTTTTTTTTAAGCTGTGATATTGGCTAATTATGTATGTTTATTGCTAAATATAATACTCTAGCACATATTAAAGCATTCTACCATTAGTAGTGCCTTTAGGCTAAACTTTGTAAAGCTATGTGTGTATATATATTCTAGGTTGCATTCAATTACTAGTCACTAACAACAAAAAGAAATATCAGTACCGCTGTCAGCTAACATAATCATCCAAATTTAGGTATTAACTTAAACTAGAATGGAAAAACTGATACTTAAAAAAAGTATAAAACAAAAAAAAAAATTAAAACACGTTATTGATGCAGTATTTCTCATGACATGGGCAACTGACAGAAAATATTACATTGTCAACTAAAGATATTTCTTCCATGCCTTAGTCTAAAGTGCAGAAAGAAAAAGATTTCTGTATTACAAAAGTAACCGTTGTTTTTATAGGTTTACTGCACACCTTTCCCAAGCAACTTTACTTTACATGCATTTTGGGTTGACCTCTAATGCCAGCTGAAATCACTGTTCAGATACATATTTATGACTATCAGTAGGAGAGTCTATATATTTCACAGCATGGGTTTCTTTAGGAATAAAGGCTCTTGTGCAAAGGCAGTACTATTCTGATGAATGTCTAGACTGATTATTAAATACAGTGCTAATATACATGGTTTTAACTGGGATAATGCAAAAAGACATTTTGGTAAATAAACATAAATATAAAAAGAACAATTTAGCACTTTTTTCCTTTTTTTTTTTTTCCCCCAAACTGATTGGTCCAGCGTCTTTAGTGGCCTTCTACGGTTCTTTCTCAAATTGTCTCAAACCTGCTGAGAAAGAGACAGATTAAATATGGCTTGAAACAACCCAAACACATCTCTAGGACAGAAAAGGCACAGCTCTCTAGGCTAACATGCAAGAAGGCAGGACACGAGCTGGGTGCTGCTCTGCTCATGGACTGGGGTTGCTCTGAGGTGGTCCCCAGGAGGACAAAAATCAGGATTTCAGCCTCTGAGGAGAGGCTCAGCAGTGTCCAAACCCCTCTGCTGGGACAGCTCCTGTGGGTGGAAAACACCTTCCATGGGAGCACACTAACACTAAGCCAGCCTGAAAACCCCTCTCCTGACACTTTGGTTTAAAAAAGGATGAGAGGAGCAAAACAATTCTGCTTTGCATGACTCTAAACCAAAAAGAAAAGTTCACAGGTATACCATACCTCTGGCTTTACATAAAACCACTAAAAATGCGTGTGCACATATTAAAGTGTAGAAAATCAAGAGTTTCTCTGTATTTGATCATTTCACTCTCAGTAAAGAATCGAGGGATGTTGCAAAGCATCCTTAAAGCTATTAAATTGGTCAGTGAACTTCCATTCTTCCCCACTGGTTCTTAGCCATACAATTAATTTAATTGGCTTTATTTGGAGTGCTTTAGGGTAAAATAAAAATAAAAAGCTAAGAGGGCTATTTTGCTGTTTTCTTTCTGTAAAACTAGGTCATGTTTCACCACCAACCAGTGATTTCAAAATGACAATAGCATAACTATTTTTGCCTTGAAAAGACACCAGTGCACAGCTCCAGCAACAGCAGTTTCTCAACCACTCATGTTTCAATGATATTGTAATGGAGTTTTTGAAAGGCAAAGGCAAAAAGGGGTTTTTGACATCAGCGTGAAGAGCTGCAGATTTTAAAACACAGCTACACCTATGCAAAAATTATGGCAATGTTTCTATATAATAATAGGTATTGCATTGTATTATTATATGTATATCATCAAATATTGTCTGTATTATATTAAATATACATATCATAGTGTATGTTAAGATTATATGTATAATATATGATATATATGTAATAATATATATAAAATATAAAATATATTACTTGTATTAAACTATAGAAACAGGTGCAATGTATGCATTATGGCATTACTTACCATTAGTCTCTGATTTTTTCCCCATAGCTGATACCTGTTTGAAAAAGCAAAAAGCCATTATTAAAATCCCATGTAGGAGAATATTGCTGTTTATAACAGGAAAAAAAATCAACTCGTGCAAAGGACAGATGTCCACACATAACACAGCTCTGCCAAACAGGAATATAAATGTGATACACTGTTTTCTGAACCTCATTGTACTTTCTTTTACAGATAAAAAGGTGGGTTAGTAACAGAATATTATCCTCTAATCTCTGCCCAGAAGTGTTATTACCTTAGAAGAAGCAGCTGGCTTCTCCACTGACTGCTTCTCCCAGAGATTACGTTTGCCAGATACATCTCCTGGTCTTAAATCCTGTATTTTTAATGTCAGAGAACAGAAACCAACATTAGTTCAGGTTTATTTTCACTCCTTAAAGAAAAAGTTAGAATGGAACTTCCTCACAAGAGAACTTGAGGAAAATCCACCATAGGTAAATATTACATTGTCTTTCAATTATAAAGAATTATATTTCACAAAATAACTCCACACATATCCATGTTTTAAGACAAAAAACAATCCTGTTGCATCTACTTCATATGGCACAGACTGGTCTTAACTCAGTATGTTCAACTTAGGGAGTGCAGTGAAGAGTTACTGCACCACCAGATTTTTACAAAAAAGACAAATCAAATTTTTGCAGAAAAAAACCCACACTTTTTCAGGGAAAGTATTTCTGCTAGGGAGGAATTCAAAAGTAGCTTGTCTTGGTTCTTTTACATCAAAATGAAAATATTTTATTTAAAAAATTGTGTGAAAAATAGAGTTGGACTTTTAATACAACAGAAAAGTAGATCCTACTCTGCATGCTTAAATACAGATTTCAGCACTCATCATTGTAGTCTTTCATAACCATTTAAATTTCCATTGCATCCTTTGCAGCCTTAGGATGTACCAATCAAGCCTGACAGAAAAAAAAAAACAAACAAACAAAAAAAACCCCAGATGAGGTAAGGTCATTAAAGAATAGTAGTATTCTCTGAAAATGAGTGTATTATGGAGACTTTAATCAAAACTCCATAAAAATCTCAATTAGCTTCTTGGGGAAAAGGAGGGCTGCAAATAAAAATGACATCTGCTGGGCAGATGGATTGACATCTACCTCTGTGCATGGCAAACAGGAGACTGGAACAATTTTGGACACAAGTACTCTCCTTTGCAGGAAGTATTCAAGTCCTGCATGGCTTCCAGGATTTTGTACTGGCCATCCAAAGGGAGGGAAGGTTTCTGCACAGGGGAATTTCTACCTGTAAAATGCTCCGTGGTGAATGGAAATGAGATCCCTGCAAGGGGTATTTGCACCCAGCAGAGACCCTCTAGAACTGACCAGAATTTGCAGCCACACAGGGTTGCTGATGATTAAAACTTGAAGCCAATTCTGCACTTTCAAAAGGGAGTTCAGTAGTAACAGGAAGGAAGAAAGCAACCAACTTTGACCTTATCACAAAGCCACTTGCAGTGGACATCATCACAAATCCATTTCCATGGTCCTGAAATAATTTGGGATCTGTGATTTCGGTTCACTGTGAAACTGAAATCTTTGCTCTGCCTTGAATTCAAAATTCTTCCAAAACCCACAAAAATCTTGATGGTCACAAAAATTTCTTTACTTTGGCGGAACGTGATGGGGGTGAGAAGTGATTTGCTAAATAAGAAATTCTAGGCTTCCCTTCGATTTATCCTGACTAAAAAAAAGTAAAAATCACACATTATAGATGTATATAAACCTTCATAGTCAATTATAAACAGGTTTACCTGACCAACTTAGCAAACAGACCCCCAAAGAAGAAGAATAGGAGGAGGGCGCGTTCCTTCAAGCAGAGACATTGAAAGAAGAAAGAACAATCTATTGAGAAAGAGGGAAATTAAGACATAGATAGAAACAGTTGGCTGAGGGAAAAACAAGAGATTAGTTTTACATTATCTAAAAGATGCAACTTAAAAGAAAGAGAGAAAAACCTGGAGGCAGATTCAGTGGTGGACAATGCTGCAAATTTCAAACTTCCCTTCAGGACAAATAGGAGCGTGAATTGAGAAAGTGTTTTTCAGGCTGCACTTTTTATAAAGGGCAGGTGAACTGTCAGAAAAACACTGCACAAGGATATGGGAAGAAACCAGTTCTTTAACAAAATCCTGGAGTCGAATCATTACCATCACAAACCATTCTCCAATATGGACATTGACATTCCAGTTCTTCATCCTTACCCTTCCCCACCCCACAGTTACCTCTTCCTGCCCCTTCCCACATTCCCAGTTTATTACCTCGACAGCATTTTCTGCTCTGATTCTTGCTGAACTAATGGGCAGGCTAAAGGGCCTTCGTTAGGAGTTATGTTTAGGCTCCTAAAGAACTAAATTATTTCAGTTGTGTTTTAAAACATACTTGGAAGATTTTTACAGGGCAAGGGCTAAACTCCAAGTGTGTTTAAGTGTGCAGTCTGGGGTCTGTGGCTGGTAATTTCTAAATTAATGGTAAGCCTTTCACAGGTGGTAAATTAAAGTCATCCTCTACCAGAGAAGTGCTTCTCTGAGCTGTAAGGTGAGAACTGCCCTGTTTCCTCTCCCCATTTTCTGACTGTCAAGGAGTCAGCAGCCAGAGAGCTGTGAGCTTCCAAGAGGGCACAAAGCAGAGTTCCTCCAAAGGCCATCAGCTGGTGGAGGAAGCACCCTCTGCCCCAGGAGAGAACCCACCTACTGAAGAGATGGTTGCTCCAAGTTTACTTACAGAAGGTTTTGGAGCAGGGGATTTGTTGCTCTCTGGGGTCTTGGTCAACCACTCATTGATACGACTGGAGACACCAACCTTCAGTCCAGCAGTTTCCTGCAAAATGATAAAATCCAATCAGAAGACTTTCAGAATGGCTTTTACTCTGTTTATCATGGTTTAGATTTAAAAGCAAAGCCAAAGCCTGAGTTTATTAGAGATGTCCTCACTGAGCCTATGGCTTGCTCAGAGACATCCTGTGTGCTTTATGAATTACACAGTGCTGCTGCCCTCTAGTTTGCAAAAATTATATACGTGGACTGACAAAAACATCTCCACTTTACTGCTACCCCAGTAATAAATGTCAGACATAAACATGCTGTTTCTGCCACAGGCCCAAAGTCCAAAAATCTTTAGCTTAATAGAAGAGACATCAGTTCAAATCTACTTTTTTTCTCTTGTTAAACTCATTTTTTTCAAAATAAGTACACAGTAGTGATGTGGCCTAAAATTTAAAACATGAAATCTTTAGAATGCTAGAACAAATCACTAAAATTTAATTACTATCTGTAATAACCCACTTCAATCTATGGCTCATCTTTTTGCCTATGATAAATGCTCAGCAACTGGCATCAATTTATAGAAAGAAAATGTTGCCTTAAGGATTTATACAGAAAATATAAAGGTCTCACAAATACTTCTATGAATTATGTAGAAAATATCATCACTATCCTGCCTATTCAAATCTCATCTGCTCCCCAAAAGAATTTTGTCCTACTCAAAGAATTTCTTTGTACTCTGCTTGAATGACCCAGATGTATTTTTCTAAGATATCTGATGTGGCTCTGGAATGTCTCATAACTGAGCTCAGTAGGTCACTAAATTCTTCCACTATACTCAATATTGCAGCCACACCACCTTGTGGATTTCTGAGGTCTTCAGGATCCTTTGGGATATTCTTCACCAGTGATGTCAACAGGAGCAGACAGGCTTACTCACAGGAACACGAATGCAAGGTCAGGTCCAGAGCATAATTCTTTATAACCACGAGGTTAAATTAAACACGTACCTTGTTTGGTGTTCCTGTCCCAGAAGGTGATGAAAAAACATTCCCTTTCTCCCACATGCTCTTGATATTACGGACGCCCTCGGCTGGAACGTGGAGGTCGGAAGCTTTAGCTGGTCTTGAAGCCTTTGTGCCCTGGGGGAGAATTGGGGCCAGTTGGTGTTTGGCATTAAGAGCTGGATTTGCAGGCTGGTTTGTCTCCGGGGAATGCAGCATTTCTGTGTGGTTCTAAACTAATCATGCAAAGGTGAGAAGGAGTACCCAGCTCAAGAAGTGCCACTGGGACTCTCTCCCCTTCTCGATTTGTGGTGGCACCCTTGATACAACCAGCTGTGACAATGGCACTCAGTCATTTCTGCATTTATTGCCCTTCTAAAACCCATGGCAAATCGTAGCTCTGCACACAGCTGCTCCAAGGCTTTAAAATCTTAGCTACTACCTGGATCCTGGAAGCCTGGCTCTTTTAGGGACCAAGCTAGGGGAATCCTTTTGCAGAGGCAGGGGGAAAGGCTGTTCTGTCATTCAGCATCAGACTCTGCTCCATCTGCCCCACACAACTGAACCTCAACATTCTAGGGGTAAACCTCAGCTATTACAATATGCTTGAACACAATGTGTTCTTTCAAAGAGTGGAGAATTGGGTGGGAGTTTTTAGGTGCTTTTTTGGGGAAAGGTGTCTTTTGTGTGGTTACTATAAACACCAGGCCAAATTCTTCCTCTTTCTTCTTTTCAAAATTCTTGCACATTTTACATATCATAGATTTGATGAGAATAAGAATCTGTATGAGTGATGCATTTTGTCTCTAATTGCAAAGCAAGGCAGATTTGGCAACTTGTGGACAAATCAGAAACTCAGCAAAGGAAATATTTCAAGTCAGATGGCAGCTGGATATAGTGGCATCAATCTCCTATTTCACCTTGGATATGGACAGAAAAAGCCCTCAGTTCTGGCTCTTAGGCACAGTTGTCAAAATCACCCGGGGTCAGATTCTGCATTTTAATGTGATTTTGATTTCCCTTTTGTCACTGCTTAACTAGTTCTCTGCAGAGTATGTCTTTGCCAAGGAATTTCACTGTGAGGTGGCAGCCAGCAGCACAGAGCCAGCTCCTTGTTCTCCTAAACAAGCTGCTAGGGCAGCTTTGCTCAGGATGACCATCAGCTCTCTGCTAACAGGTCAGCCAAGCAGAGGATGTGACTGTCACTCAAGATGCTGACTGAACCCTCCAAAGCTACTGCAAGCTCACAAAACAGAGTAAATTGCAGCATGAAAGGGAAGACACAAATCTGAGCTTTTGTTTAGATACATCTCTAGATGTTGGTTACAGATCTGCCTCAAGCACTTTGGTCTTGAAGTCACATTAAAGAAGAGTTTGTGATCAAAAAAACCCCTGCAATTCTTGAACAGCAAAATAAAGGCTGATTAAAGGCTCCAAAGCCATTAGTAACTAGATCCATTTACTGGAATTAACTTACCTCAATTGCACTAGTGTATTGCTCAAGTCTACTGTCAATCTTTGAGACAACTGCTGTTGTCTGGCTGGGCTTCATACCACTGTAAGAAGTAGGAAAAAGAAAAAAAAAAAAGCAAGAATTATTATTCCCTCCACTTAAACACTGCTGTTTGAACTGAACTTACTGTTTCTTTGCTTTACCTCTTTTGAGCAGATTTGTTCAAGAATTCTGTTCGCTCCTCTATCTAGAAAAGAGAGGAACAAAAGCTTTAAGTCTGAAGTTAATAAAGAGTCAGACTGTGCAAGGCCAGCCTGAAATATCATTTTAAATGTCAAAAATGTCAATCTGAAAGAGATACATGCCAACAGAAATTGCACAGACACACACAAAGGTTTTACAGATAGGAGCCTATTGATTCATAGAAGTGGATATATTTTCTGCACAAATGTTTGCATCCTACACATTTCTTCAGTGCCTCATATGTAGCAAGAGAATAAATGAACACACAGAAAGAAGAAAAGGGAAGAAGTCTATCTCATGGAAGGGATTGATATGCACAAAAGCCTATGTCATCCTCACATCTCCCACACAAGAGCAAGCATCTCTCTCTTGAGACAGACAGCAAATTTAATAAAGTTTTTCTGAGATGAGACATCAGACTAGGCCAGGTTTGGAGCTCAGCCACAAAGCCTCCCTTAGGCATGTTTTTGGAGGACACTAACAATTTAAATTTGAGCTCCAAAAAACCCATCAGTGTAAACTCTGCTCATGTTCAGGCAGGGTCACTGCTGAATCAGTATCGACCAGCTGTTATTATACAAACTGGTATCTGACATTTCATCACTATTTTCTACTCTGTAATTAGGAAAATATTGTGATGTTTCCAGGGAGGAGCACTCATGAAGGTCTCATATGACTTATGTCAAATCTCTCAATACTTTGAAAACAAAAAACTTCATCCCTGAATAAAGTTTTAAAACATTTCATGTTGGGGGGTGGGGAGTATGTGCACATATTTGTATTCTGGGTCAAGAAATATTTTCATCAAACTTCCTCAAGTCTTTGTATTGTTCCACTTCTCATCCGAGGCTCAACAGTTTAACTTAAAAGTAGAATACATGCAAGCAGCTCCAGGGGATTGAAATGATTAATAATCAGCGTGGCTGGATTCCTGGGGATTCCCCAGGCTCAGCAGGGGCTCTCCATTTTCAGTTTAACCGTGACTGCTCTGGCATTCATGCCTTTAAAACAAGGCAATGACAGCCATTCCTTTAAATGGTTCTCTTAAGTGCCTTCAGCATCCGTGGCTATCCCAGAATACTAAGTCCCACAGCAATCCCATCAAAGGGCATGCACAGTTTACTTCTCAAGCCCTTGCAAGCAAAAACTCAGGCAGTTCACTTGAGTGCAGAATTTGCAAAACGAGCTCACTGGAGGAACTCCAGCTACCACCCATCCAGCTCAAAGGCACCTCTGAAGCTCTAAAATGTACATACAATTTACAGAGGCATTTCCATTACCAGCTTTAGTTGCCAAAACACGAGCTAAAAGCAGTCCTGAGTGCAAAGATGGGCTTTGCTAGGACAAATCCCCTGTTTCAGGGGAGTGATGTCACAAGGTGGCAGCAAAAGACCAGGAGGAGCAGAAGCCCTGCAGGAACAGGTCACAGCTCTTTCACCCAGAGGAGGTACAGCCGGCAATGCCACAAAACGAGCAAGCAAATGGTTCCAAAGTGACCAAACAGACCCAGGATGGTCACTCAAAACACGTCGCCTCACGTCTGCTATGGCAGAGTGGAAGTTTCCCCCAGTGCTGATTTCTGGGTCAGAACCAGCAATGCATCAAAATGATGAGTTATTCCAGCAAGAGCCCCCAGTTTATCCCCAGACTGCCCCCAGCTGCATCAGTGAAACCCTGGTGGGCAGCAAGGACAAGTAATATGGACTATCTCAAAGAACCAGGACTCAAGGCAGCCACCTAAATAATTCATTTACAGGATGTTCACACCCTTTTTACGTGCAGGTAGGAGAGATGCTTCTGCACAGCAGGAAAACCAGGCTTGAGTGGGCACTGGTGGAAGAGGTGGGAAGGAAGAGGAACATTATTCTTGTGGTTGTAGTAAAAAAGAGAGGAGTGGGGTCATTCTTTACCCACGGGTAACAGCAGTTCTCAGAGCACCAGCTGTGGGACCAGGAAAAGGTCAGGGGTTGTTCAGAAGAGGAGAGTGGAAAAGCAAAACCAGAAAATAAACAGGAAAGAGTTAGGAAGAAACCCTCAGAGCTGAGCAAGGCCCTCTGGCTGGGGAAGCAGGTGCCTTGCATGGAGGGATAAAATACCTTCTGCACATTTACGTGAGGATTTATTCTAGAACATCCTCCTCAAAACATAGCAGAAGCAGACACTGAATACACCTAATACACACGTGTATTCAACACATAAGTCAAATACATTTAGACTGCACAGCAACATCTAAAGGTCATTTACCCACTGCACATCACACTAACTCCATGCAAAGAATTTAAAACGTTTGGCACATACAGTAAACAGTATGACAAAATAGATCTGTAAAAGAAACAGGCAAAGCAAGGTGGTTAACATAAAATTCAAGGTGTTTTCTCAGTTTCAGACCAGGAAATAAGAATAATCTTTTTATTGCATTCATCTTATCAGGATCTTGCTAAATAGCTTGGACTATGCTTTGTCACCATGGAATACTTTCAGAACACACACGTACTCAAAAAAGTCAATCTGCCAGCCCCTAATTAAATTATGACCAGAAAGAATGAGTTAACACACAATACGAGACCATGACTTGGGAAACAAAAACCATTGGATATTCCCAGTAAAACTTGTTTCACAGAAAGGTATTACATGATTCCTAGGAGTTTTAAACTGCATATTGGATATCATGAAACAGAAACTTGTAAATGGATCTGTAGAAAACTCTTCTCAAAAAACGTGTCAAGGAGGAAGTGGAATAAAAAACGAACACAGAAAATCCTGTATTTTGATTTTGCCTCATATGCAACATGTGGAAATCCATTGGAGCTGCAGTCCCTGGGAGAGGCTTCTCCTTGTCCTCCCTGAGTGGCTAACACAGTCTGTCACTTCATTAAGCACAGTTAAGCTTTTTCCTGCTGTCAGCAGCATGTGAGCAGAGTGTGCCAGTTTAGCTCAGTTTACCTACCAGACTCGAGTGCTGCCATCAGCATCAAAGATGGGGATAAACAAATGTCACATATCCTGTTCTTACCATTCTATTCTCTCTGCTGCAGTAGCTCATCTAGGAAGAACTGATCGTGTGGAGTCTAATTCTTTCCAGTCACTGCCCCAGGTATTGAGAGCAATAATGAGATAGGACAAGACAGGTCTTTAAAGAAAAAAAATGTCTCTGAAAAGTCCTATCTTCTGGCTTAGCTGTCAGCAGTGCCTTGCAGAGAGTGCTGGCTGCCACATCAGCCCCTGTTTCCCAGGAGATATTTTCTCCAAAGACAGGGATATCCCAGCCTCCTCCCCTCAACACCTGACTGCTTTTGCATTTCTCCAGCAGTGGTGCTCACCTTCAAGAGGAGACTTAGTACTGAAATATCCTGTTCTCTCCTGATTAACCCAGAGAATAGAATATAAGTACTCAATAACCTTCCTTCACAAAGAAAACACGAGGAATTAACTTGTCTAAAAAGCAAAATGATCCAAGATTTTTCAGGAAATTTCATTCTTTGAATGCATCATGTTTTGCATGAACTAAATTAGGGAAAGAACAAGCTGGAGGCAGATGGGAGAGCATCTCATCATGGGAGAGCAGAGGCTGTTGCAGGCTTTGTCCTTGTTTTAAAAAAATAACAAGATACAGGACAGAGGTTGAACAGAAGTTTGGTACCACTGCAGCCCACAGGGTGTCCAAGCCCTGAGAAATCCAAGATGCTTCTGTCCCTGAGCTAGTGATGAACTTGGCCTGTATTTTCTTGGCACGTTTCCTTTTCACTGTCCCCTCAGAAAGAACCAGCCCTCATGCTGCCTCTGTGAGGACTCCACACTGTGGTAGCTCTGCTGAAGCAGTGTCTCAGGTTTGAAGGAAACATTGTATTTACCAGTTAAAACAACAGGAGTTGTCAACACTGTGATTTTTAGAGGCCAGACTGGACAATCACAGCAGGTTTTTCTAAATACAAGCACGTATGTATATTTTGTCCATGTTTGTATACGTACATTTACATTTGGGCATCCATGAGCTGTGCCAGGTATGCAGAGGAGTTGCACATCTTTGTCTCTCAGTTCTGAGTCTGCATGCCATGCTAGTCCTCATGGACAGATGCAGCATCCATGGGATGGCAATGTGCCACACTGCTGCTCAGTTAAGCTCCCTTCTTTCCTTTGTTCTTGTAGTTCTCTTGGCAATCAGCACGCCCTACTTTCCTCATACTAGCCACTCCTATGAACTTCTTTTTCTTCCCAAAAGCTTATCACATCAGGAAGGACAGGGAAGGAGTAAAAATGTGCTTTGCCAGATTGTGACCCAGGAGAAGTCAGAATGTGCACATGTACCATACATTATTTTTATACTGAGCCTCCCTTCCTTCAGTATTAATTCCAACCACCCACCCACAGCCGTGCTTTTGGGATTCCCACATGACTCATGGCAGATCTAAGGAGATGATACATCCATCACGGGAGAAAACCTGTGCCAGATGCTTTCCAAATCAAAAGATAACTTGGGCAGTACAGAGCAGACAGTGAGAAAGCTGCGTGCCAACCAGATGAGACCAGCCTGGCAAGTCAGTCCAAATTAAAGGTAACAAAATAGACTGTCTTCTAATAACTGGATTTGGACATCAAGTTTCACATCAGGTTAATAAACTGAGATTACTCTCCCCTCAGCTCTTGACCACAGAACGCCAAGAAACAGTTTAGGGTGTGAACTTCTACAGCATTACATATCTACACTGGCCACCCACAGACACTACACTGGAATCTGTAAAGTATCACCAATTTCTCAGAGAGAGAAACAGAGAAAGAGGAGAAAATGTGTAGAGTTGCATATATCAGATTTTGTAGCAAACAACTTCCACCTAACAAGACACAAAACCCAGCATTAAAAAAAAAAAAGTACATTGGATGCCTAAAAACATATGAAAAGTTTCAGCTTGCCTCTGAAACTACACTTAGAATAGTGTAGCATCAGTAGAAAAGGTATCTGAATGCTTTTAGCCTCCTGCCAAATCAAGGTTTTTTCACACTTTCCCCAAAATTAGGATCTATATCATTTTTACTTTGTGTTTTCAAGTACAATTTCCTCCATTCTGAGCCTTCTGTGAATTAAAGCTCCAAATGTATGTCATAAAAGTCATCTCAATAAACAGAAGAAAAGGAAGCCCTCCCAAGAGGGCTGGGAAGAATTCATGGTGTCTGTTATAGACATCATCTTGAGCAACCAAAATGGCAAGACCAGGTTTAACTAACTGGAGTAAGTCATGAAGCTTTGCAATCTTTGTTTACAACTGTGTGCATTCTGTTCCAGCATTTGAGGCTCAAATGTATCTTAGAAGCAAAAGGTGAGTCTGTTCAACAACATTTGGACTCTGTATTTGCTGGAGCTGGACCCAAAACAGACCTGAATCCCCAGATCGGATCAAAGTTTAGCTCTCTGTGAGTGGAAAGCTAATTTTGTCCAAATTTTTCACTCAACAGTTAGTGTTTTAATCTCATGGAGATCCAATTCATGGTTCAATGAGCTGCTACCTGGTTCTTTTCTCTCCTAGTTCCCACTAAGTGGCTTTTTTGACAAACATCCTGGATTCTTACACGACTAACGACACAAAATGAAAAAAGGAAAAGATCTTTGAAAACATGAATAGATCTGCAGTTTGAGCTTGAGCTGAGAAAGCAACTGGACTGAATTCCAAAACAATACTCCCAATAATTTCAGTGGGGCCAGGATTCCTCTTCCATGCTGAAAGACCATTTAATTGATTTATCACACTTCTAATATAATACAGGCCACAAAAGACCGTTTAGAAATCCTGCAGCAACAGAAGGGTGAGGCTTGTATTTCTTATTGTTATGTAAGAAAATGAAATCCAGCCCAGTACTTCTAGATGTTATTTTTAGGGGGATTAGACATAAGCTAGAATTCCCATATAGGTCAGTTACAATTAATGATGATTAGGCTGAATATGCTTAAGGACTAAGTAATCTGGCAAGCGAGAAAATAATTGTGGAAGGAGTGAGAGAACATTTGTGACTTAATGGTCTTAAGAGATCTTTTCCAACCTAAATGATTCTATGATTCTACTCCAGTTCACAAAACACTCCCATAATAAATTAAAAACAACACAGTAATACTGCTCTAAGTTTCAAAAATAATTTTCTCTTGGAGGCGAAGATCCTTTTTTGGAGATTCTTCATCAAGAAGAGACAGCTGCCAGTCTACTCTCTGTTTTTAGGAAGGAACTCTAATTTTCAATTATCCCAATGAATGAAGTCTTTCAGCTACAGATTTCAGTCTAAGTCTATCAAAGCATTTTCCTGGGTCTGATTACAAGAATTTCAACATTGCTTTTGATGTTTGACTGTTGGTTTGGACTACAAACCCCACCACTTTTTATGTCCTGTACAGATGCTAGTGAGGAGGTTACCTTGAGAGATGAACCTTTAGGACTGAAACATTTAAATGGCTTCTTGTCTTCAGATACACCATCTTCTGGCATCTTCTGGCGTTTTTCAGCAGCTTCAGCCCTTCTTCTTTCAATTTCTTCCTTCATCCTCCTCTTTTCCTCCTTAAAAAATATGAATGTTTACTCATTCTTTCAGAAACTACATCACCATCAAAGGGTGGTGTAGCCCTGCAAACATTTACCAGATTTTCTAACAACAGGTTTTTTTAGTCGAAATAGTTCAGTGATCTGCCTGAAATGTATAAAGTTGTTAATGCCAATCCATCACAGTGTTAAGGATGCCAGGAAGACAATTAGTGTGTGCTGCTCTAGTGTCTCCTCACAGTGAAGTCACCAAATTTACTGTCATATACTTCCACTTAAACAGAGAAAAAGGCTCAAGCTCAGTTTCTCTGTATTCTCATGTATCACATTGGTATTGTTCTTCTGTCCCTCTGCTCTGACACTTAATCTGCCAACGTTAATATTTAACACGGAAAAATCAATAGGTGGCCAAGAAAGCCAAGATGAAATGCTTGCAGATCTCCCTCCAGAGATGAGTTTTGCTTCACGAGCTGCAAGTCAAACCAGAAGCCCTCAAAGCAACACCAGTGTGAGCACTGGTCAGTGGGGTCTGACCATCAAGGTATTGTGCAATCTTGGCATCTACTGAGTTCTGCTGTAATGAGCTTAGTACATTAAAGGAACTGGCATTCAGCTGCCAGATACTATCAGTATTATTCATTTACCATTTGTTTTCCAAACAACTAGGACTCCTAAATGATGCACCAGAGACTTGGAAATCCTATTTGCAGAGTCCCTTGGCAGAGGAAGTACATGAAAACAGATGTGTTGGATACTCAATATTTAAATAGACAAGAATATCTCCCTAATGAGATCTAGCCCATTGTAACTATATATAACATTAGCATTCCAGCCCATCTACAGCAGATAAATTTTGACATGCACTTTGTAATTCAATCTGTATAACGTCAAAAAAAATTCCGCAGCTGTAGCACTGCCCCAAGATTTTGAATCCTCAAGAAGATAAGAAATTTGCAGCTATCACAGATGGATCCTGACTTGTGAAAACAGATATTAGAGCCCTGTCTTTCCTAAGGCTAGAACTAGAACATTTTTTCCTACTCTGGATGCTCCATGTTTTACCTCATGTTCTTCACTAGACAATGCTGCAAAGAGTTGTCGACTAATGCCAGGAGAGTGGAAGTAAAATAGTAATAATGGAATTATTACCAAGTCCAACACTCCACACTTACCTCCTCTCTGATTTTTCTCTCAGCCTCCTCCTGCTTCTTCTTCTGCTCCTCTTCCTCCAGGATTTTCCGGCGCTCCTCCCGCCTTTTCTTCAGCTCGTCCAGCTCTGCTGCCGCCTCCTGCTGCTTCTCCTTCAGCCTCTCCAGCTCCTCGCTCTCGTTCTCGCCCCGGCGGCGCCGCTGATCTTCCAACCTCTTCAGAGCCTCGGCCCCCGGCTTCGCCTCCTCCGCGCTCGCGGTCCCTTTCAGACTGGAGCGGCTGGGAAGGCAATAAAAGCAGAAGTGCTGCCCAGGGGCTTTCCCTTCCCGGCCAGAGCCACCAGGTGCTGCCCTCCAAGACATTTTGGTCCTTGCAAGCTATGGCTGGCCCAAAACATTTCCATCGGGAGCTGCCAAGGCTGGGATAGTACAAGGAGCACCTCTCCCATCCCTGCCAGTGAGGAAGGAGGCTCTCCCACGTGCGCCACTGCGCCTGAGAACTTGTGTCGCCCCTGTTTTATGTTTTGTGTCATAAAGGATGCACGAATCCTTTGCTTTCAAAGGCAAATATTTTTTATCAGCCCTCTAGAAAAAGACAAGCATCTTTGGGGACAGAACAATTTACTCGACTTGGGGAAAACAGGAGGAAATAGGAGAGGGAGTCTTCCAGTTTCAACAATCTTTTTAAAAAAAAAACTAAAAAGATTCCTATCTCAGCTCTAACACTCATCACTCTAACTCCACCAGCATGTATGAACAGAAACATTCATCAGGTCTTTTGCTTACATTTTCTAGGGAAAATATGACTTTTTAGTAAGGAACTGGAAATTATTAATGGTTAATTTCCACAGGAGAAAAACAGGAGTTTTCCAAGCAGCTGTAATACATGAGACAAGGAAGGAAAGGAAGGAAGGAAAGGAAGGGAGGGAGGGAGGAAAGAAAGGAAGAAAGAAAGGAAGAAAGAAAGGAAGAAAGGAAGCAAGAAAGGAAGCAAGAAAGGAAGCAAGAAAGGAAGCAAGAAAGGAAGCAAGAAAGGAAGCAAGAAAGGAAGCAAGAAAGGAAGCAAGAAAGGAAGCAAGAAAGGAAGCAAGAAAGCCAAAAAAAACCCCCCAAACCTAAAGAATTTGCATAGCTGAAGTGCATGCTTCCAACAGAGTCAGATAGCATCACCTTGTTAAATAATTACCACATCAGTGCTTAGACAAATGTCTGCTCCTTAAGTGTGTTTAATGTTACTGCTGACAAGGAGATAGGTACCTAAGATTTCTAAGTGTGCTATTGACAAAAAGACAGAAGATTAATGCATTTACAGAAATTTTAAAAACACTTTCTGTATTGTTGGCATCTAAAAAAAAACAGGATATAGATGACTTCATTAATGCAACCAGAGTGCTGCAGAGTATAATACCACCAGACAGTATAAATCAAAGATTCCAACAGTAACTGTTAGAGATGACAATATAAAAAACAGATTCCATGTAAATTTGCAATCCAGTCAATCACTCCCAATCCTGCAAAGATGCTCTTCATTCAGACAGATGCCTCATGCAGATGGAGTCAGCCATATAAAAGAGGCTGTAGGACCAGAGCTAAACTATTTGTAGTTTCAATATCATAACAAAATCTACTAATACAGAGCTCTCTGCCCCCACATAATCTTACCAAATTGAATGAAATTTGGTTCTAGCACAGCATGTATGATTCAGGAATTGTATCACAATTGTGGCCACAAATAAGGGGTTGCATCAGGTAGTGATGGCAAATTACAGAAAGGAACTCCTGCTTTTTAAAATGAAAAATACATGTACAACTGACCAAGTATTGTGAGAATACATTGGAAATTTAATTTGAAATTTCATTTAGCCCTTTCAAAAACAAAGCGAAGAGCAATACCTGAGGTGTGATTTTGAGTGGGTGTCCAGCCTGGAATACCTCTGGTTCAGTTTGCAGAAGTACTGAGAACCCAAAATATTCCACAAGCCCCTACAAGGCACTGTGTAATTTCCAAAGATCCAATGCACCTAAAGGTGCACAGGACAAAAGAAATCCCTGGCTATCCTAAGGCTTTCCTGTTTCATTGCAAGGTTGCAGCCCCTCCAGCAAACAAACCCAGGAACCTCAATACTTTTTTTCCATTGCCTCTTGGTCTCTGTGTTGCCAACTCACCAAGACCTGCAGGCTTTGGGCCCAAAGAAGATGGAAGAGGTCACTTCAGATAGACAAAACGATGCCCCTGGCAAGGGCAAACATATGGCCTTCAGAATGAGGAGAATGAAGAATGTTTGCCAAGATTTTCCTAAGAAAGAGCCACTCTGTGCTCTATCAGCACAGAAGAAAGCTTAGCCCTCAGTGCCCCCAGCCTCAATGAAATTAGCAACTACTCAGCTTTCAGCTGATCCAGCCATGGCAGAATCTAGTCTGAACATTCTTGCTTGCAGACCTCGGCCTCCTTACAGAGAAGGATATTTATAGTTTTGAACTTACTTTATTCTTATGCTGCTCATAGGTCTTCCCTGAGTGGTTCTGCATAATCCAAAATAGCAAACAATACACTGGCAGTAATTATCCTTATTTTCCTCCACATCCAACTCCTCTGTTTTCAACAGATTCTGAGAAATCTCTGTTCTCTGCTGTCGACATTGGGAAATTAGTATTGAGGTGCTGGGTGGAGGAAGGGTTTTGTAAGCACCTCTTTGGTATTAAGAAATGAAGCTGGTTGCCAGCTCTCAGACAAGGAGGAAAAGGAAAGAAGTGGCTTGAGGGAGCCAAAAATGTCAGAACAATGTGAAAAAACATATTACATCATATTTAGGACCATTGCAGTCCTGTATGAGAAAAGGGAGGAAGGCAGGTGGGAGGGGAGATGGGAAGGGGAAGCCATAAAATGGGATTTTATTCTGTATTTCTCTTACTGACGTAGACCAAAAGAGAGATAACATTTCTCTTTAGCCTCCACTACCCTATTTTGTTCTCAGTTCTCACCACTGAAAGTTAGCCAAGTTATATTCTTTCTAAATAGTATCTGATGTGTGCATTTAACAAAAAAAATGAACAAAGGACAGTTCCAGACAAAGCCCAACTCTGTGAGGGCAGTTCATTAGAAAATAGGCCAAGAGCCCTAATTCATACCTAACAACCCAACAAACACTGGCTGATGTTGCTAACCCAAATCATCTACTCAGCTGGTAAAAGGTTGTTGAACAGGCTTCTTCACACTTTCATGAAACAGTAGAAGAAAAACAGGAATAGAAAAAAAAAAAGGAGTGGAAACTCAAATTGACATTTTGTCACTAATGCCTGTCTCCCACAGGAAGTAAAGCAAATGAAAACACAACAAAAATATTTTTAGAAAATCATTCTCATGTTATTGATGATGTGACCCAAGTTTTGAGCAAGGCCAATTTCCTGCTGTTCCATCTCCATTGCTGTCTGTCTTTTGGCCTTAGGTCAGGGTGTCTCCAGGGTCTTTTGAACTGCATTTTATTTTGAGAAAGTTTGTTTTTCCCGGAAGAATCATGAGGGGAATGCTGAGATACAATAGCAAATCCCATCTGCCATGCTCAGATTTCTCAAAGTGCCTGGAGAGCTTAACCTTTCCTTTGCCTGTGCCAATGCAAAAGAGGAAGAGAGATGCAGAAGGAGAAAAATTTCGACTTCTAACCTACTCATTCCTAGTTTTCTGCTAAAAGGAAGAACTTAATTTCGATTTCATGTATCCCATGCTTTTAGCAGGCAGGATCCTTTTAAATAAAATTTTCACTAGAAAATTGTTACCTTCTTTGAATTTCCCAATATAACCACACGCCAAATATTTCCTTAAAAAGAAAAATAAAAATCAAACTGTGACACAGCTTATAAAAACGAAGGGGGGGAAAAAAGAACAAAGAAGATTATTTTGGCTAGGAGAGGTTTTTACCTAACTGGAAAAACACTTTTCTACAGAAGCCATTAATTGCAATGTTTGCCTTGAAATCAAGAGAGAAGCTGTTTTCTAGAGCTGGATTGTGCTTTATTTTGCTAATTAAAGATAGGTGGGTAATTGGAAATAGGTTACTACAGTAAAAGTTGAGATCTGACTAAAAGAATTAGAGAACACAAAATCTAGGGTTTTGTCATTATTGGCCTCTGTGTAGATATTAGAAATAAGTAAGGAAGCAAAGCCCCAGCAAAGCAAAAGCAAGGCTCTTGTCTCTACTGAGAGAGCAAGGCCATTTCCATCTGCTTTCTGCCTCAAGTAGTTACTGGGAACAGCTTAGGAACTACAACCCAGTGAACACCTGAGCCACTGCTGATGTTGCCAGCCCAGTTCCTCCACTCAGCTGCCACAAGCAGAGACCCAAAGGTGGCCCCTGAACTGCTGTAACACAAGCAAGCCCAATTCCTACTTGGGACTTACCCAAAAGCATTCTCAGTGGGTTTAAGTTTGGAGGCAGGGAGTTCACGTTCTCCGTTCTGTGCCTTCTGTTCAGGAACGCCCTTCTTACGATCCCAGACACTTTTCATTTCCTCTTTGGGTGCTTTACCTTTGTCATCTTTTACCTGCTCAGAAGATTGCACAAATCACAGAACAAAACACAAGACACACACACAAAAAAAAAAAGTCAGAATGAGGCATTCTAAATAACAGCTGAGAAACACAAACTTCTTGGCAAGACTGGGAACTGTCTTCAAAATGTTGATGTGCTGTAGGGCAGAAGTGGTCTGCAAAGCTCTAAACTGGGATCAACTATCACTTTGCTGTCCTGACCTGAATTCCAGGTCAAAGCATCTTGAAAATAATTTTAACAGTCTTCTGTGAAAGTTTGCTGTGGCCGTGGGACTATGCCACCACACTGCTTCACTCTGCAACTGCACCCCCACTCTCCCCCCCACCTCAGCACCGTTCACCTCTTGATTCTTAAGATTGTGGGTTGCAAACTCTCTGGGACTTGCCAACACAATTTTGGTACCAGGTTTAGGGCATTGGTGCAATAAAAATCACACATAACCTCCAACAAATGTCAAGCTTGTTTGACAAAGTTTACGCTCTTTTCGGTGTCATAGCAGAGGGATACTTCATTATTGCAAGAATAATGGCCAAAACACAAAATCATCTTTATATCAGAGCAAAACTTACTCTGACAAAAAGCACAGTCCTGCCTGGGGTTGGTCATGGGTAGCATTATCAGACATGAATATTTACACCTATGAAGAAGGAAATGCTCTGGAAAACAAGAGTAAAGATTCTCTTTATCCTTAAAAAGTTTTGTCTTATGATTCTTAATAGTAATCAAGAATATTTTGTGCATAAATTTCTTTCTCCACTAGTTCTTCAGAGTTAAGAGCTTGAAGTATTTATCAATACCACAGATGGCCTGACCCCAGCATGCTGAGTCATGGCTAGATGCTGGTAAAAGTAGAAAGTGAACTGATTTAATTTATGTATCCTCAGGTAGAAATATTTTCTGTTAGTTAAGACTACCAGCCAAAACAAACTTTCAACAACAGCAGATGAAACGTTTACCTCCAAGGTATTTATTTGCTTTCCCCAGCTCTGTGCTGAACGAAGGTTCTAGCTGGCAAGCAAGATACACCTTCTGTGTAGAATTCAAATGGAGACCTCTAGAAAATAAATACTTTGGAAGCCTGTTGCAATCCCATTTCCTTACTAGAAAGATAAAGAGCTTCTGTAACAGCCCTGACTGCAACACAGCTGCTCTTTAAGATGTACCTTGAAATAAAAAAGTAGTACACAGCTTCACACCCCAAATCAAAAGAAATTTCTGTTCTTCCTCATCAAAGAACAACTCCTGGAGAAGCAAAACCTTAACCTACAAAGGATGAGTTCAGCCTTCAAAGCCAAGATGCTCCTAAGGCATTGAATTAGGCTGGTGCAGAGTGAAGCCCCAGAGCCAGTGCCTGACTTCACCCGAGGCCAGTTTGCTGCTCAGAGAAACTGATGTGATGGACGCCGCCCTGGTAGCACACGCTGTGGGCGAGTGCAGCATGGTCAAACCATTTCAGCAAATTTGCTGCTGGTGGGGCATGCTGGACACAACCACCAGAGGCATTTGCTCTGCTCTGAGAGCAGGCAGCAGCGGTGCAGACTTTTCCCACCCTCTCCTGCCAACAAGACCTGGCCTCGGCTCCCTGACAGACAGGAGGGGAGTTCAGCTTCCATGGCCCTGCATTCTTTGGCCATGATGCTGCAGCTGCTACAAGCAGGGCCATTATTGCCAGCGGCCTCAAGGAATGGGCTGTTGCCCTCTAGGAGCTGGGCTGAGACCGGCAGGGCTGTTCACTTATCCTGACCAATGCCATCAGACAGCATCATCCTCTGGGCGTTCCCAAATCGGTGATCATGGTCACAGCAGGAATCTCTGCTGCCTGCTAGCAATCTCCCAGCTCTCCAGCCCCACTCAGGGTGATGCTGAAACCGGCTGTGTTGATTGGGGCAAGATTTCTTGTGCCAGGATGTCTGTCCTGGGATTTTGAGAGCGTAAGATTTCCTTTGCTGAGATTTTCATCAAGACCCTCCTAAGTCCTATTTAAAAAGCCAACACTTCCAGCTGCCTTATGTATCTAGGTCCACTGGGGAGGGTTGTATCTCTTACATCTTAATTGAAATCACTGAGAAAACTAATATTAAAACAATATAGTTTAAAAATTAATAGGTTAGGAAATAGCATTTCAGAAGCCAGTAGGATTTATGATAATGTGTCTGCATTTGAGAAAACCATTAACACAGCTTGGCCTCTTTATTCAAAAAGATGGTAAACCAAGATATTACAGAAACATTTCACATCTTTAGGGCTCAATCCTTCTCCCACTAATTTTAATACCAAAGCAGAGATTAATTAGCAAAGAAGCAGAAACCTTTCTATCTCATTCCAAAGGCAGGCAAGAGAATAAGTTCTTTCCCTTGTCTCACTGCTTCCCTAAATTACAAACTAATTCAGCTTGTGCTGAATTAAAAAAAAGACTCCACTTGGAGCAGACAGGTGATATTACCTGAACTGAAATAGTTCACATGTTCTCACACATCTTGATATCAAGCTAGAACATGACCAAAGGCATGGTTAACAAATTTCCAGCTTTATGTATTTATATTTTTATCTCTTTCTATACTTCCTCTTTTCTGTTCAATTTTTATGCTATTATTTGAGAGCTGAGATTTCTAAATCTTGACTTTGAACACCTTCAGAGTGAAGCAAATCAGTTACTGAAGATGGGGCCCATCTGGCAGGTCTGATTCCTTACTTGGGCTCAGTTTTGGCGAGTTAAAAGCTGTGGGCATCTGGGTCTAGAGCTTCCCTGCAGAGTCAACTGCCATCCCCAAATTCCATGAGAAAAGCAACTGTTGCAGCACGTCTAGCCAAACTGGAAGCAGGAAATACCAGGAGTCTCACATCATGAGAAAGCTTGTTCTTATGAACTTCTCAGGTCACTTTTAAGAACCAAAAACTGTGCAGAAGTTCAGACAAAGAGACAAATTTTTTTCTTGCCAAATTAATCAAAACCTGAACTTTGAGGTCCAAAGCAAAAGCAAAACCTGATTATGTAGATACTTTCTGTTCCCTCAGGGCCTTGTTCATGAAACACTGGCATCCTCTTAGCTGCATGTACATTCAGAAAGAGACCTCATTGAATTTGTACGTCCTGGAAAGGAGGGGCAGAAGTGGAGATGGGAGCCTGATCTTGCCTGATCATCAATTTTTGTTCACAGCTGAAGAGGCAACAACTGAGATTTTCAAGACATTTCGAATGTTCAGGATGGGTATTCAGCATTGCACAAGGAGTGGGATTCTACTAAGTTGTCTCAGCTTCAGCATCCAAAGATGGAAACACTAAAATCACAAGTAACTTTTATAAGTCTTGCCAATTTCCTGGAATAATCCAGCCCAGTGGGTAGGGTTTAAAAGCATGATGAGAGCTCCAGGGAGAGTTGGCCGAGCTCTACACAAGAACAAGCAGGACAACTGTGTCTCAAGTTCCCCACAAATCAAAGTCTGTGGTCAGTTACAGACTCCTCTTTACATTTACTTGTAATACTCAAAGATTGCATGCACAAGCAAATAGTGGAAACTGGTTCTGTCTTCTTAATACAATCCATCCCTTATTTTTTGTGCAGCTATTTCCTCACTGCTCTCTGAGGGTGAGCTAAGCACCTACAGCATGTTCCAAACCCATCTGCTAACTAAGGACCCTGGAGGGGACCCTCTACACCCCTCAGTGGTCCCAATCCACCGGACAGGCAGCAATCTGTGCTGCCCTTTAAGCCACACAGACCTGGCTGAACCCAAATGGGTCCAAACCTCCAAGGCTCTGGCCAGTCCCTGACCAGTCTCCCCCAGTCAGAATCAGGGGCTGTTTTGAGATCTGCTGCATTGAACCAAAACCACTGCACATCACTGAGCATGGCTCAGTGTCCAGCTATACCCTGAAGAGTAAATGGTCCCCAAATCTTATTTACTTACCATACAGTAAAACACCATGGCACCAGCTCCTGTGTTTACAAGTGGAAATGCAATGCAGTAATTTTGGCAGATTTTCTCTTTAAAACAAAAGAAGAATCTTGGGTATGCACAGTTTATATCATGGGGTATTGCAGCTTGCGGGGGAATTATTAGTTAAGGCAGTCTGCTGGCCAAAGGGCCTAGATTATTATTATCATTATGATTATTATTCATGACCATCATGATGATGATGACTATTATTATTATTAGAGTAGGTTTTGTTCATAGGGAAGAAGTTCACAGTAAAGTGAGAGGAAACCAGGAAAGAATGATTAGTTGATACTTTCCTGAAAAATCAATCCCTAGAGGGAAAACCATACTTGTGTTGTTGACTGAACTGAGTTTCCTGAAATATTTGTTTTAAGACAAACAGGAATTGGTCCTAAAGCCCCAAAAGAACAAACTACTTAAGCATTTAGTTAATTTTAAGCACTTAAGGAGCTTCATCCCTATTTATTTCAGCAGGATTACCCATAAGTGGAGCACAAGCTTAAGTACCTTGCTGAAGAAGCAACTTTCACTTATAGGTGCCTTATTTGCTTTCATACCTCAAGTTTCCCTATCACATCTAAATCAGTGGTTTATGAGTTACCTGATCTTTTATGGAGGTAGCTTGGACCTTCTCTTCTGGCAGCTTTTCCTTTTTAGCTTCCACTTTTTCTTCCTCCTTTGTTTTTGGGTTTTCAATAATTTATTTATTTTCCAACACGGAAACATCGCACCTGTTTGCACTTTCTGTTTCTCCACGCTGTGTCCAGGTACCAATCCAGTGTGCAGCCACAACTCCATCATGTGCAGCTGTGCCCCCTCCACCCTCTCCAAATCCTCCCATTGCCCCCACCTGGGCCTTTCTCCCTCGCGTGGCACCATGCTCACGTGCCCCAGTACAGAGCCCTTTCTTGTGACTGCGTTTAGCACACAGCATTCCTCACACAGTTCAACAGGTGCTCATAATATTTTCTGCCAAGATGTGCCTGCCTCCACCTCATGTGTTACTGCATTAGGCCAGCTTGGAGCAGCTGAGGGGAAAAAAAGGCAGCAAAAGCACATGCAGAGGTCTGAACATGCAAGGTTTCCTTTGAATGATGGAGTGAGGTCAGGCCTGTTGTGAGGGTTATTGGTATTAATTGGTATTAATAATTATTGGTGAGCAGGAGGGGATTCATTTACAAAAAGAGAGAGTGACAGCACAAGTATTAGTAACTTCAGTACAGGACAAGATCTGTGAGGAAATTCCAGTTCCGTCTTTTCTTGCATTACATTTCACACAAACCACAGGTGTCTTATTTTGGTGCAAAGTGTTTACTGTACCTGTTTTTTTAAGAAAGCTGCTTGAGGTTTTTTGTCTTCTACTTTCTTCTCTTTTACCTGTTTTTCTTCTATTTTCTGTTCTTCCATCTTTTGTTTTTCTTTTAATTTCTCAGCTTCTAGTTTAGCCTTTTCCTCAGCTGCCCTCTTTTCCACTTCTGCCTTTGCCCTCTCCTCTGCTGCCCTCTTTTCCTCCTCTGCTTTCTGTTTTTCCTCAGCTGCCCTCCTCTCCTCTTCTGCTTTAGCCTTCTCTCTTTCCTCAGCTGCCCTCTTCTCCTCTTCTGCCTTAGCCCTCTCCTCAGCTGCCCTCTTTTCTTCCTCTGCTTTTTGTCTTTCCTCAGCTGCCCTCTTTTCCTCCTCTGCTTTTTGTTTTTCCTCAGCTGCCCTCTTTTCTTCCTCTGCTTTCTGTTTTTCCTCAGCTGCCCTCTTTTCTTCCTCTGCTTTTAACCTCTCCCTTTCTTCTGCTTCCTTCCTTTCTTCCTCAGCCTTTTCCTCATCCCTAAGCTCCTCTTTATCTACAGCATCAGTTACACTGTGTGTCCCTTCTGGCACGGCATTTGTATCATTCTCTGCTTTGTGTTCCTCTGCATTTACAGTTACTGCCTCTTCTTCAGCTGTGGATTTTTCTGTGGTCACATCTACCTGATTTTCCTCTATGGGCAGCTCCTTTGGTTTCTCCTCCTGTACCTCCTCCTTGTCTTTTTCTTCTTTTTTTTCCTCTTCTTCCCCATCTTGCCTCCAGTTGTTCCTTTGGTAGGATTTGGTAACTGTTTCTGTCTCCTCAATCTCATAGCGTCCTCGGCGTGTTTCAGCCTTTTCCTCTTTCCCCGTGGTCTCGTTTTCTTCCACATTGTTTACTTCTCTCCTGCTGGGCAGTGACAAGCTCCCATCTGTGATCGTGGGGTCAAATTCCTTTTGACGTTCCAGGGCTTCCTGCAGACGTTTCTGGCGTCTCTCCTCCCGTCTTGCCAGCCTCTCCAACAATGCAGCTTCATCATCTGTGGAACGCTTGCTTTCCTCTCCTGCCACACTATGTAAAAGGGAGAGGTTTGCATTTAAAAAAAAAAAAAAAATCAAATTCTTTCTAACAACATATGCATTTCACTGTTTCTAGGAGAAAAGCTTGCTGTAACATCATTCCACGGCTGGAAAACACAACACGTTACACACTTCAAAATTTAGCTGCTGTTTTGCTGTCTATCTTCAGATAGCAATAAATATAATTATATCTATATATCAATAGATATTATCCATATATATCAATATATTTATATCTATATTTAAGGCATTCTCCTTGCCTTAAACAAATTGCTTCTTGTGCTCAGTATCTATTAGCACTTGCCATCACAATTCTGGTTTCTTCTGTCAATTGTGTTATGGCCACTGGAAATCTGGGTATATTATTTATGACTGTGTGAAACTAAATAAATGATGGACAGACAGGAAGGCCACTCAGCTTGTGACAAGTGGGTGGTGGTAGGAGTGATATGGTGTAATGGTTTAGGGGCTACAGGGGCACTGCTGGGTTGATGGTTGGACTTGATGATCTTAAAGGTCTCTTCCAACTTTGATGATTCTATGATTTCAAGTGTCACCTCTTTCCATAAGCTTTTCTGCCCTTTATACCTGTGTGACACTGACAATGTCAGGTGAGTGCTGTGCTCTAGAGCTCACACCCAGCACCTTGCAGGCATGTTGCAGCCACAGCTTGAGGACCGGCTGCCACCCACTGCTTTGGCCCCACAATGCCATGACCCCTGTGAGCAGAACAAAAGATGTGGTGTTCTGTGAGGCCAGATGCATCCATGCCTGAGAGAATCTGAGAGCCCCCATGACCCCCAGCTGAATTACCCCACAAACAGCCTTGAGGACACCCGGATATGTGCCATGAGCACGGCCTCAGGCCCAGAGTCAGTGGTGCTCCCACCCTACCATGTAGACACAGCCAGGGTGATCCTCACAGTGTGAGGTCCTTCTTCAGTTTAAGGATGGCCAAATCCAGCACTTCAAGCACCAAAGCAAACCTCTTCTACACACTTCTCTGCTCTGAACAAAAGCTACCACTGGCTTGTCAGTAAACAACAGCAGACATTTACCTGTTTTGGGCATTAACCTCGGGTTTCTCCGTTCCCTCTCCTGAGAGATCTCCTTCTTCCTTTTGCCGCAGCCTCTCCTGCCGAGCCCGCCGGCGACGTTCTCTGGCGGCTTCTTCGTCATCGTCATCGTTTCTCTGGTAGGACAGCCTGCAACAGGGATAGGGAAACACTGGTGCTACAGCACATCAGACACTGAAAAGAAATCCCAAGGAGCAGTTTTCTAGAGCACAGTAAGCTCGGCTGCAGCGGCTGCTCCACGTGCTGCTGTGAAAATATGCTGTGAAACTGAGACGCGTAATTTCAAACCCCGGTTTTCTTCTGTTTCTCAAAAGTGAACTTGAGAAAATTGTCCCTGAGAAGGCAGCAGCCACACCCTGCTGTCAGCTGGCTCCTGGAAAACACCAAATCCATAAAAGCCCAGCTCTGTAGCTGAGCAAACATCCTCCTAGCCTGCACCACAATGCTGTTGGAGCACTCACAGCAGCATTTGAGCAGACTGCTGCTCAGGCCCACGTAACTGAAATTGGACTCAGCAAAGCAGCTTTTCATTAGTCTCCTCTAAATATCTCATGATGAAAATGGTGACAGTATTCTACATTTTAAAGACTAGAAAGCAGGGAGACACAAGTATGACAGCAGCTCTCAGTGGTTGGTTCTGAGTGCCAAACATCTGACACCCACAAAATTTTTGTGAGCCCGGAGCCCTGCCAGGCCAAATCACACCAGATCACTGCTGTGATGAAAGCCTACAGCTGAGAACCCATTGTATTCATCTAACCCAACAGATGATTACATTTAGTTTCATCCTACTTGAAAAGGAAAGCAAGACCTGAAAATCCTAATAATCCTGTGTCCCATTCAAATCTTTGCTGAGGTTATTACTGTGCGAGATAAAGGGAGAGGCCTGCATTCCTCTCATCTTTTTGAGCAGGGAAAGTGAATTAGGAAGCTAACATGTGCCAGACCCAGTCAGGACATTAACTCACTTTGCTTCTGGCAGTGGTCTGATACATCATGGTTAAGAAGTCTCCCTTCTTTACACGGTCACACATTTAAGTTAGCAGTGCAGCCATGAACATAGAAAAAAAAAAAGAGTTCTGCACTGACTAGACCCAAGTACAGATAATGTTTGTGTTGCAATATTTAAACATTAGAAGCAACCAAACTATTTTGATTTAGCCATCAATCAGACTCTTTGGGGCCAAATCTCCCCCATCACCATGTTCTGATACTACTTTTCTCCGTTGCTGAAAGAAGGGTGAAAGTATAGGTTCAGCAGGGATTCAGTTACCCCAATTTTGCTTCTAGAATTTAAAGTGTAAAACATGGCTGAGCCACTTGCCAGACCTAGAACAGCATTTTCATCCTCAGTGCACCGAAGAATTTAATTTTCTACTTTCATGCTCTGCTTCAAGAGCTTTTTCTTTATAGAAACAACTCTTCTCAAAGAGTTGCAAACCATAAGCAGCATGGCCATGAGGGATCACAGTGGGGCATGAGGAAGAAAGGAATTAAAAAGCACTAAAGGTGTGATGCAGGGAAGGTAAGGAAAAACACTTCCTGCCATTTGTAAGCAACTTCAAGGGGTAGCAACGTTTCATTTAGGTCTAGAACAGAAAGGATATGAATACAAAAATAAACCAATAGGGTCTTTAATTTCCACAAGAAAGAGACTCTGGAATAAAACTGCATTACAGTCTGTGCAAACTGACCACAGACACCCCCCTCATTAGTAAGATGTTCTGGCTGCAAGAAGCCTATGATCTTTTCAACTCTGAAGTCCAGCTGCAAGGGCACAGGAGAGGACACACTGCTCCTAGCCTGTGGCACCTGGACAGTGGCCACCACTGAGTCAATACCCAGTGTCTATAGCTCAGGATTTGTCTTTGCAGTGAGACCACACGAAGATGAATTTTATTCCACTCTCTGTACCCACACAGAACACCCCTACACAGCAAGGAGAACAACTGCTTTTAAAAGCCTCTTTAAAATGCCTTTTTTAAACCACTAGTTGCTCAGCAAACTAAAAAAGGAAATAAAAAGAATACCCTAAGAAAAAATTCCCACAAAATCTTATCCATTAAACAGATATGTACTTCCTGTCCTTGGACACTTACCACATAGATCATCTGTTAAGAAAGCTGAAAATGTCTCTTAATATGATTCTAAACACATCTGTTGCCTTACTACATATCAAAGCACTTTCCTACAGCGAGCCAGGACACGAGGCATGGGCTCCATTCATGAGAATCACCTTAAGTATTCATTTCTGTTCCCCAGAATTCATGCAATCTGCCCAGTAATCCAGAAACAGTCTTAGGAACAACTAGTTGCAGGTTTTTTAAGAGATGTGTTTCTGGATTTCTCTATAATTATGTTAACACTGCTTTCAGTGTAAGGGGTGACCCTCATTCTCCCACTCTTACAGATCTCTGCAGAAACCCATCATGAGCAAAATCAATGTGGGAGCTCTTCAGAGCTTATCTTCCAATTGCCTACATCTTTTGACATTCTTCAGACTAAGAGTAAATAAAAAATAAAAGGTATGTGTCCAAGATTTCAACTCTGTTTATCAGACAGATGGAAATCTGATGATCCACGCTGGCCTGTGCTGTTTCTCCACCCTTGGAGAGCAGCCTTGCTGCCCAGCACACACCCAGCAACTAAATTAAACTTATATCCATTTGTCACCTTCCACATGGCTTTGCAGGCAAGTATCTCTCCACAGTCAGCTGTCCCAGCTGTCTCAGGCAATGAGACCACAACGCAGCATGATCTCAAAGAGGTATGCCAATCCTGCTGATACAACTCTCCTGTGGGATATTCAGATCACAGAATATTCTGAGTTGGAAAGGAACCACATGGATCATCAAGTGCAGCTCTCGGGGACTGAAATCCCAGACCTGAAGAACTCAACATCAAATCTCATTAGTATCTGAGTAAGTCTAAAAATGTTGCCCTCAGACTGAATGGGGGGGCCTTTGAGTGAAAAATAAATCTGCTGGATTGGGAATACAGGAGATGTGGCCATCTGCTTCAGACCTTTTTCAGAGAAATACAGCACTCTGTATTTTACACCAAACACTGAATTTATGTAAAGTTATAACCCAGGAAGAAATTTGTTAATAGCTGGGATGATTATGGGGCTGAAACCATTTCATACAATCCAGCTTTAACTGGTTTCCACTTGAAACCTCAAATCAGCCCAAGCATTATCTAAGGCACTTTGGGTTTGGAGTTCCTTGCCCAGTACTACTACACTATTATTATTGTCTGAATTATGACAGCACTGAAATTTCCTGATCAAGCTCACGGGCTTGCTACAGTAGGCAATTTATGAAGATAGGGCAAGATCTGGTCCCCATTCTAAACAGTGTGTATTCTGATTAAAGAGAAACCTTATAATTTGTAGCACAATCTGCCCTCAGTGAGTCACAAATAAACCTGATGAATCTGAATTCTTCTTTCATTTTTCACAGGAGTAGAAGAAACCTGCCTAATTTGAGCTGGATCACACTACTCCATTCTGGAGAAGGCAGGGAGAAAGAACTGCTGCGGATCTGAACTCGGACTCCATTTCAAGAGTCAGAAATACATGAAAAAGTTCCAAACAGAACAAAAGCCTTTAAGATTTTTAAGCAGGCAGCTCATAGCTGCCTCTTCTTTCCTCCATGGTTCACTCAAATGTCAGTCTGGTTTTTATGCCTGCAGAAACACCTTGCATTCTTCGCAGTGCCCTCACAACATGGACTCAATTAGACACAATTACACCTATTCAGCAAGCTCTTTCCCACACTACTTTTTATCCTGAAGCTTTTACATGTATTACAGATTGATCCTGTCTGAGGTCCACCCCAAGAAATGAGATCATTCATCCTGTCCCAAACTCCTGCACCTCCAACTTGCAATCTAACCTACTTCTAAGACCTCTGCCCTTTATTACGTAAGACCACAGCAGCTGAAGTGAGATCTGTTGATTTGTGGCTCCAAATTTAAGTCAGATGGAGGATGTCAGTAAAATGTCCTCAATGACAAATTTCACTGCCAGACGCAATCTATAAAAGTTGAATTTGTTGGCCTTCTGTGCTCTTAGGAAGTCCTTCTATTTACCCAGGCTCTTCCTGAAAGGATGGGTGGGGTGAGGATGGACTTTGTTAAAATACCCACTGGGGAGTGCTCTTTGTGTCACTGTTGATATTCAGTCCCATTTTATTTGTGATTACATATGTTTTAAATCTTTTTATTGTTCGCTCAATTTGTGTTATGATAGGCACACTTCAAAACCTGAATATAAACAGCTGATCAATCTTCACCTCAAAAAAACCCCCATAACAAGGGCACATGCTTCCACTGAGGGCTGTGCCTCTTTCAAGCTTTGCGTGTCAATCTCAGCTGTATTTCATTCAAGTCATATCTAAAAATGTGCTGAATTGTGGGGGACAGTTGTGGGGAAAACTGTTTTTTCTAATCATTCCCCCATCATTCAGTGAGAGCTGCCAGCATTCTGCTCAGACCTGCTCAAGAAGATTCATTTTTATGAGGGAATGAGCAGAATTTCAGTCCAAAATGCTCATGCTTCAAAAAGATGTAGTGAGTGAAAACAGGGGATTATGCTGGAGACATGCAGACA
This sequence comes from Promerops cafer, assembly GCA_013398275.1. Classification (NCBI taxonomy): domain Eukaryota; kingdom Metazoa; phylum Chordata; class Aves; order Passeriformes; family Nectariniidae; genus Promerops; species Promerops cafer. The sequence goes on along the minus strand of VZSE01006895.1, from coordinate 299,096 downwards.
TGCCACCACAGTTCTCAGTCCAATGTTGTGCTTGAATGCTGTTATTAACACCCATATTTTTCACATATTTCTCAATTTGACATGCACCATTTTTTTTTTTTCACATTGAATGTCAGAGAGACAAGTGGATAAAATTAACCAATGGCTGGAAATGAAACCCAGACAAATTAAAACTGGAAATTAAGCACATGTTTTGAACAGTGAGGATAATTACATACACAAGAAATGATGGAACATCCATCTCTTGCATCTCCACATTAAGACGGAGGCCTTTCTTGGAAGTTATTCTACCAAATAATACCAATTTTTGGGTTCCTTGCAGATAGCTTGGTGAAATTCCACTAACACTTATGAATGGGAAGTTAGACTGGATTATATGGTGGCACTTGCTGGACTTAAACACTGCAGCCTTCCATTTGCAAACAGTACATGTTTCTCATTTTGCTCACAATTTATCTCTGTCTCACAAATCTTTTTACTCTGTTTATCCATCTGTTCTCCACAGGTACACAGCCTGTACTTCTGAGCAGGCAAATTACCCAGATATGCACCCAGATCTTGGGCCAAAACAGAGACTGATGCACCTTTCAGTGTATTATGTTCTCATTCACTTCATTTTCCTACTGTGTTTCTAATACACTTTCTTCTCTTTCATAGCTCCAAAGATTTCAAGGATTATTATTTTTTCCTGAAGGGTAACCATATACCAAACACGTTTTCAGAAGAACATTGTTTCTGTCAGACCTGGCATCCTTAATTTCCCACCATACCTTTAGAAGCATTTCTACCTTAAACCTTGACCTAAAATACCTAAAGGCCAAAACTTTTGGCCATTTTAACAACACTTTTTTTTTGTTTCAGCTGAGCAAAACCTTTAGATTATTTACTTTGGTTAAGGACTTGGCTGGGAGATTGTTATTTTGTTTACATGACAAAACAGTTAAGCATGGGAAAGAAAAGGTCTTCTGAGAGGTTCAGGTTGTGTACTTTTTTTTTTATGGTTTCTCTTTTTTGGATGTTTTTGACATTTAGGTTTTTTAACAGGTAAGGAAAGAGTGGGTACATTCATCCCTCTAACAGTGGGATTCTGAAATCTAAGGTGCAAGCCATGCAGATTGAAGAATGAAGGGTAAAAAGTGACATGCAAAGTAAAAACCACAAGGAGAAAGGACTCCACGGTGACAGCAATAATCCTTGGTGACCACCAAATAATTAATGCCAAAACCATCTAGAGATTGGATTTCTTTGCTGGGGATGGCACTGAAGCCTCTAGGAAAGATCCTGGCTTCCCAAATTACTGGTTTCCGTTGAAAATGTAAATTTCAGTTTTGTAGATGTCCAAGATTTCCAATGCCCTGTCTCTTTTCTTTTTTCCTGCTCGTAACAGCACAGTTCCTTTGGTTTTAGGTTCAGGCCCTAAACCTGGGCCTTGCGCTTAGATCCAGTCTGTACCATCACAGCATTGATGCACAAAGGCAGAATGACTCATGCACACGCCTATTTTCCTTTTTTTTTTTTTTTTCCCTCTCCTTTCCTCATGGCTTTAAACTGATGATCTGTTTCATAATATGAAATGCAAGCAGATTCTGCAGCCACAGCCACATTAGCTCTGGTAAATCGCCTCTGAGCACCTCAGCATAAATCGAACGCAGGGCTGCAAACATGAAGGGCAAAACCCTTCCGCTACCGAAACAACGTCAAATTTGCCTCCAAAGTACATTATATTTAGATAAAAGTGCTCTGCTGGAAATGTACCAGGGGAAAGCATGTAATTCTCTCAATATGTGAAGCCTAAAGCTCTGCAGTTTTACTGCATAACAATAGACATGGCATTGACCCGTCAATAAGCAGAGCAGCACATCGAATCTGTTCTAATTTTGAAGTTTCACATGAAAAAAAAAAAGAAAGCAGAAGACAATAATTGGCCAAGTGCCTTCTGCCTGATAATTTTTTACTGTTTTCCTTGAAGCTTGGTGGAGTTCACCCAGATCTCTGTTTCCCTGGTAGATGGCAAACATGCAAAAAAGTGTACAAAACAAGCTTGCTTTTCCAAATGTGAAAAAGTGGGAGCAAAACCCAATCAGTGTGCATGCCACTGTGGTTGATGTGGTATTTGTTGACTCTGGAGCAAATTGCTTGCTGCCACCACCTCCAGCTTCGAGTGCTTTATTGCACATAAAATCCAAAATAATTTATGCCACAGTAAGTAATATTTCAGGCATATGACTTGAGAACAATGGGCATCTTCCCTAGCTGAGGCATAAGTCAGGCTTTACAGGATTTGCCCTAGAATGCACAATCCACAATTTCTACAAAGACAAATAAGAAGTTTTCTTTCTTGTGGTTTTGGGCTGCTATATTTAATATGGCTTTCAAGGCAATTTTATATGTCAAATTGCTAGCTTACTGATTGCATGCAAAATTAAGATCTAACTCAATGTGCAGTTTAGCCCAGTAGCTGCAGCGGGCAATATTTTTTGAAAAAATATAGTTTCAACTTTAAAAAAAAAATAAATTATTATTTCTGGTGTTATTTCTTCTATTCCAAAGCAGTACGCTGCATCCTCAGAAATTAGCAAAAAGAACAAATGGATGACTTCAGGAAAGCACAAACTGAATTACAATAAATCATATATGTATTCCTGACCTGGAAACCCAGCCTTCAATTTCATCTGCTTGTCTACTTTCACCCTGGTTACCAGCTTTGAAGGCTTCTTTAATGCAGCACTCTAGGAAACAGAGAGCCTCTTAACAAACCAACACTTGCACTTCATTTACTCCAAAAAGATTAATAGGATTGCTGCATTTTAAAGCACTGTATTTTAAAAGGAAATGCAGGGCCATGAGGATAAGGTCTCGTACACACAAAGCTTCTTTAATTTCAACCTGCTCTTGCTCCGCTAAATATCATGTAAGGACAAAGACTAACGAAGTTAACTCAGAGAATCACTTATCTGAGGAATGAAACATTAATATCCACATTCATAATGAAACATTAATATCCAAACCAATCTCAGTCACGCACCCTAATCCTTCATCACCATGCCCAATCTACTCACAATCAACTTCCAGCATATATTTATCCACCATCCACCCTGACAAAACAAGAAATTTGTGAAACTGGAGAAGGAGCAAGGCTTTGGTTTTCAAAGATGACAAATTTCTGAGCAAAATTGCCTTTTGCACCCCTGCAGCTTCTTCTCCTGCCTGCCAGGCTTTGCAGGGTGTAATGAAGAACCACAAGCCAGGACTCTACAGCAGGCGAGTGCTGAAAGGAAGAAAATTCACAGCATCACATGGATTGATGTCAAGGACAACACCCACCAATAGTGCTGGACCCACCCTGAAAGGAGTTTTTTCATCTATCACAGAAACGCTGCCGCACCTGGGGCGGATCAGTTTGTAGGCCTTGGACGGCTTCATGTCCAAACCAGCGGTCTCTGATTTAGGACTGACCCTGAAATTCATTCTGGATTTGAACAGAGTGGGGCAGGAAGGAGGAATGTGGAAGCAGGAATAGCAGACTAGGTCTGTAGGCCAGGAACAAGGCATGTCCCTGGACTGTGGACAGGGAGAGAGGAGACCGACTGCAGCAAATGGATGAGGAGCCTCCATCCCTGCAGGGCACAAGATGGGGAGCGCAGGAACATTGGTAGAGAAATCCTGGGAGAACAGGAAAAGGGAAATGGATCCTTCCAGGAATAGCAAGGACAGTGAAAGCAGCAGGGCTGGGCAAGTGGCTGTCACCAGCATCCAGCCAGGTCCACAGGGCTGTTCGGGGCCTGGAAAACCAAAACCGTCCATGACTGACAGAAGGGAAACCATAACATCGCAGGTGGTGACCACCCAGATTACACATCACTCAGGAACTTCAGCCTAGACCGAAGTGTTCTGTGCTCTGAAACACCTACAAACACTCAGAAACCAGTACTTTTGTCACTTGCTCTGTTGCAGGTGTGGGTGTTAGCACTGGTCTGGTCTCTGTGAAGTGTCCAAACTGCTCTGTCTTCCCCAGGGGATTAGAGGTTGTAACTACATAACTATTGCTCAGAGCCAGACAGGTCCCTGAAGATGGTTCCTTCTACTGAAGCTTTCAGAAATACAGCAAACACTGTGCTGATGAACAAAGTACAAGGCATTTGCACAGAGAGTCTGGAAAAATAATTTTACCAGATAATTATTCAGATAATAGAATAATCTTTTTTTAATCCACTCTTCCCAGCACAAAATATGCACTAGGAGGACACAGCCTTAACATACCACAGCAGACTATTGAAATAAATGCCACAAACAGGATAGCAGATGAAATGCAAGACCAGAACATGCACCAAATCAGAGCAGACTGTGAACCCTTATGCTAACTGAAATAAACCACTTGAGGGGAAATATGGCATTACAAATACATCCAGTGCTACAACATGTGGTGAATGGAAAAAAAAAATTTAATGAAAATCAGATGTCTCAACGTTTTCTGGTACCGATTCCCCACGCACACAGCTCACGGATGCTGTGCAGGTGTGGATTTTGTTTCAAGGGAAATTCATGGCTGTTTGCTCTTAACGTGGGCAAGCATCCCTCTCTTTCTGAGGTGTTTAAGAAGCCTACTGTCAACACCAAGGTGATTAGGAGACACTTTCGGTGAGACGGCAGAGGAAATATTAGTGCAGATCCCGTCATTTGCTAACGGGATTAGGGGCAGATACATTCCATGCATCCCTGTGAAAGCTGATCCTGATGTGTCTTTCACCTTCATGAAAGGTAAAGAACCCTGCCATAAAACAGGTCCATACAGATCTGCAGGGTCACGTACAGCACTTTGAACAGCACGCTAATGTTACAACAATTTGCAGACATCGTATAACAGCACTGTGCAAATTAAACAGCTGGAAGTTTGAAATGCAGCCATTGTAACTACACCCACATAAACACAATAAAATATCCTGGCTTTATCCTGTCAATTAGTTTTTCCTTAGATGTGCTTGTTCTTCTCGTATTGCTTCACTGTAATCCTTATTCCAGAGAAGTTACTCGTAAGAAATTACCAAACTCAGTATTGGAAATACTGTCTGGAAAGCTGACTGAGCTCATGAGAGCTGATTAATCACACTGCAAATACAAATCTAAAAGCCACTGTTCTTTAAAAAGGAGGAGGGGGGGGAAACAACCCTTTTCACAGAACTCTAGCATCCAACAAAACCTCTTCCACTTCAAAGACTCACTAACAAATTATCCACAATTTATAAGCTGTTCGCAGAAGTATCCAGATAAAAACCAGGAATTCGTAGAAAATAAGAATTTGCTTGTCCTAAAAGTACCCACAGCCTGGAGACTTCCAAAGAGACATAGGCAGCTGTAAAGAGGCACCTAACACAGAGAAACAGCCCTGTGGGGATACAGGGACAGGGTGAGGGGCTTTTCTGCAATATTCAGTGTGATTTCAAACCACAGCAGTTATTATGGCACCCTTTTTGTTGTTTTTGCTAATAATTTCAGTTTCATTCTGGAACAGCTTTTCCACACAGGAAGACAGCCAGTAATATTTTTGCAATATATTATAATTATAATAATATAATATAAAATATATAATAATAATAATTGCAAAATGCTTTACACATGTGGGCATCAAGACAGGAAGGACAGCAAAGAGCTGCTGTGATAAGAAAGCAATACAGCCAATGGAAACAGACTGCAAGGGCAGGCAAAAGAGGATCTGATCCCAAAGGTGAGAGGAGACAAGCCCTGATCAGTTTCCATCACCAGGAAGCAAAGCCGTCTAACAGATTCAACTGACATTTTTACAGAAAGGGTAATCAAAAAATTCATCATTAAATGCACACACCCACAGATGTTTAAGCCAAGGCTTCTGGTATAATCCATTACATTCCAGAAGTGAATGCAGACCAGTGGCTATTTTCCCCTTGTTATTATACTAGTTCTTGGCACTCATTAAATTCTTTCCATCAAAACATCTCAACATGTTTTACAAATGTTAAGCAATCCTTGCAACCATTCTGACTTCTGTGTGGTGGGTATTATGACTATTAGAATGCCAGTTTATAGAATGGAAAAAAGAGATATATAGATGAATGTACTACTTTCAGTCTAAACCACAGAGCAGATACGGTTCTCTTTTGGCTGCACTACTTCACACCTGCTCCAAAAACTTGTTGAAGCTACAAGGAGCTCTTCCAGCAACTTCTAAAGGGAGTTGTTGTAGGTATGTGGACTACTCCCTCTCAGCCCCATGTCCAACAGCTGCACTGTGCTGACTTCCATGGCTGCTCTTGAAAGCACAGGAAAGCCACTGACAGAATTATCCTGAGATGTCTTTTTCTGGCATACAAAGAGACATGCTGCCCTGAGCTCTCTCTGATCAAGTGGTGGCCTGTCTCTCTTCTACATTTTAAATTATGCCTTCTGTTGCTAGCTACTTCCAAGTCAGTAGTCTAAATTTTTAAAAATGAGGTGTGCCTGCTGGGAAATAGGAAAGGAAGGGCCAAAAGCAAGTTTAGCCCAGGGGATCTTGCGGCCATGTCACCGCAAAAGCACCTTGGACTTTTCACAAGGGTCAGCAAGGCTCAACACAGTCTGGAACCTTTTGAAGCACTTGGCTTTGAACTGAGATACACTTAAATGCCTCAAAGTATGAGAAATGGGGCTCAGGGTCATCACCCTACCACTGGGAAACAAGGAGTTTGCTTGCTGCCACACCTTTCTGCTTCTCAAGCTTCAACAGGTACAGAAGGCTCAGTAGGTCTTGGTGAGGTAGGACTCCCAAAAGCTGATGGAGTGAGAAAACCCCAGCTCTACACCAGAGAGGTTTTAGTCCTAGAGAAACTGTGGGAAGTCACACGGGAATGCTTCTGTGCACCACAGCTCTCACTGCTCCCTCTTCAGCCCCACAGTGTCAATGGGACTGACCTGAATGTCAGCCAACCCTTCCAACAGCAGCTCCTGCAGGACTTGGTCTTGATTCGAAGTCAAAACTTCTCCCCTCTCACCTGGATTGCAAGCCAAAGTGTTTGGGGGTGTCACTGAGACTCCTGTAACATTTGCACAGCAGATGGATTTTGGAGGCATTTGCACAGCAGATGGATCCTTAGAAACAACAGCAGAGAACAGCCCTTACAGGCACTGTTCATCCCAGTGTCCCCTTCCCAGCAATCCATAGTAACCTTTCACAGACACACACAAGTCCATTGCAAGGGAGATGCAATGCCATTTATTTATCCTTTTATGAAAGCTCTCACTGAATTTAAGTCATGGAGCCTGAAAGGCACTGAGAAGGGCCAAAAACCAAGAGCTGGATAGAAAATTTACATTTAATATAGTTTTGTGAAAGTACAACATTTGTAAAGCAAGGATTTGGCAACACAAAATGACAAATACTTGGCACAACAAAGAATTAGGACGAGCGTAAGAGAATTTGAATTCCTACTCACACACAGTGTGGTCCAACCTGTTACCACATTTCAACTGAGATTACTGAGAAAACAAGAATATGGTAATTATCTATCTGAAGAAGCTAACCTTTAGCAGCTACAAGGTAACAAAAAGGTCTAGGGATCAGCAATACTCTAAATTGGAAAAATAAGTTAAGACTGCTCTTAATTCAAATTAACATGCTGAGAGTTATGTTGCTAAACACGGGGTTTCAAAGACTTCATTTGGCTCCTCTTCTGCTACAGATTCCTGTGTGAGATCCTTAAACCCCCTTGTGCTCCAGTTCCCTTCTGACTAACGCTCAGGAATGTTCAGTGAAACAAATCATGCATTTCAGGATCCAGAGGCCAGCACAACAGGCACTGCCTACACCAAACACAGGTGTAACTCCCAACCCTAACACCTCTGCCAATGAGGTGCTCTTGGATGTACTTAGGGGTGCTTCTGCCAGCTCAAGATGAGCAAAAGACAGACTGCCAGTGTTGGTGCATAGCTATAATCATATACAAACAGGTTTTCTGGACGTTTGACCAATGTTTGCTCAAAATACCACCACCCGAAATTGTTCAGGGGCAATAAAGATAGGGCTGGGTGGGAGACACTGTGTCCTACCTCAGCACTTCACAGGGTGTTGGGTGAGTTTGAAAGGCAGAGAAGAATCCAGGAATTCAGGTAAGTAATTAACCCCATGGCTTTCCCAAAATACCAAAGGACCAAAAGCAGCTCTCAGACATGCACAAGAAAGGAATATTTGTTCTCAGCTGAATGGGCTGCAAATTATCACTGATGCACATGCAGTTGGTGGGAAGATTTCACAGCCATATAGATAAGGACTATGGGAACACCAAGATAGCTCTGCTACAGCATTAAGAGGGACTTGTAAATTTGGTAAGCCTCGAGTAAAAGCTACGTCTTCAGAGAACAACAAAACTGCTTTGCTACAGCCTTTGTGGGCAGTTTAACTGAGGAAGAAGGAGAAAAATAGTCCTCAAACTTCATCTTTTTAACTAAAGTAAAAATTTAGCTGGTTTTGGAAACAGATGTGGCCTCTGCTAACTAGGCTTTTGGGCTTTTTGCAATCCTGAGGAAGAAAACTGCTGACATGATGTGTCTGACCACTCCTGTTCCAGGAGGAGGGAGATGACTAAGGCCAAGATGCACAACACCATCTTACACACCCAGAGCACATGCCAGTGATTTTCCTCTTGCAGGACAAACAGAATCCTAAAAAAACCTCAGGCTTCACAGAGGAAAGATGAGTGTTACACAGAATAAACACCGTAATTTAAAAGTGGGGTTCTTCTTTTATAGACATCAATGTGCAAGAGAATACAATCAGGTCAGAACACACTTCATTTGGGCTTTGCAAAATAATCAAATAAAACACTATCAAGAGATGACTGACAGGGAAAAATAAAAAGAAGGGGGGAAAGGAAACACATGACAATGGAGAATGTCACTGTAGCCCATGAGAGCTGGAAAGCCAGGAACAACCTGAAAATGACCCAAGAGACTGCAAAGGTTCCACCATGGCCATATCAGTGTGCAGTGATGGTGGCACACATCATTTGTGGATGCTGAAACCCACAGTGCATTGACCTTTGAGGTTCACCCATCCCATGATCCTCTTGCTGAGTCACAAACTCCACTAAATCAGGTGTAACAAAAGAAGTACCAACAAACAAACAAAACCAAACCCAAAACAACAAAAACGAGCCAGGACAGCAACAGTTGTGATGCTAGAAGGTACTTCTGCAATTACATTGCAGCGACTCCAGTGCTGAATGAATTGCAGATAGAATCTGGCAAGCCAAAAACCTCCTGTTCAGAAACATGTAATATATTTTTATGCTTCAAAAGGCCTGTGGGCAATTTGGCTTCGGCAAACCAAACAGAAGCCAGAACTTTACATCCTGTACTGTCAAGTGCGTTGGTCTCAAGGACACACCTCTAGGACAGGCCTCCACATTTCTAGAAGAATCATGGGAAGGAAAACAAATGCACATGGATGGCTTCTCCAGGGGCTGTCTTCTCAAATTTTTAGATACATAGCACACAAGTTAGGAGATATTTCTCAATAATGTTCAGTCTGGAACCAGAATCATCTTTTATTTTTTGTTCCGTAATACAGCAACATTTGCCTCGAGGACCCACAGAAGGACCAGATCCTGCTGAAGAGAAGTATAAAACAGATTGAAAGTGATCTGGAAAAGATTCAGAGTTCAGAGTGAAACTTCTTGCAGAGAGTTAATCCTCTCCAGTTGGTATGCCAGGTTCTGCTGGAGTCAGTCTTGCTCAAGAGAAACTGAGTATTTCTCACTGTTGCTCAGTCAAGGTATATGGAAAAGTGGTGGATGGAAATGAAAAAAGAAGACAAAGTTAACCAAGTCCCTGATCTTCAAGAGAAATGCTGACTGAGGAAGAGTCTGAATATAAACAGGCATCTTTCAAAAAAACCCCAAACCCTAACAATCCCCTCCAAAAGGGGGTGTTTATTAAGCTTTTGGGAGTAGTCCACACCTAATGGTGCATCTGTATATGTTGCTTAATGTGAACTGGTACATCCAATCCCTGCTACTAAAGCTGTTTATTTTCCTTTTCTGCTTTATTATCATCCATTTGTTTTTCACGTCCTTTCCCTACAGTAAGCTAACCTCAATAATGACAGGATATGTACTCTGGAATTACTATGGTGGGGAGCAGAGGAAAAAAAATTGCTTCACAAGTGATGCCAGCAAATGTACAGTATTCAGAAGAAAATAAGCAAGAGTGATAGAGAAAACTGGGTATGAGTGACGAAGTTAACCATTATTCCTCCTACAATCAAAGAAAAACACCAGATTTCCCAGGTGGAAAGGGGGCAGCCACTTTACATCAGCTTCAGCTTCCTGATGCAGCACAAAGTGAATTCAGCAGAGCCAACACTTGCCTTAGTATTCTTTTACCAAGAGATAAACAGAGACTGAGGAACAAAAAAACCAAAATACCAGCTTCTGCCCTCATTTGAAACTTTGTTCACCATAATTCATCTTAGAAGTCAAGGAACTACATTGACTTCAGATGTGAAGCCTGTACTTAAGCCTGGGATGTGCAGCTCATCTCTGGAATTCAATATGCACATCCAAAGCAATTGGAAGGAAAAAACAGATGAGCAATCAACTAAACCTTGTAGCTAGTAGTTTGCTTCAATAGTGGTTTTTGGAGAAGAGAGAAATTGCATTGAAGTACCTTGGACTACAGTGTGATTTTTCTGACAGCCTCACAAACTTCTTAGATGCTTTAGAGGTTAAAAAAAACCCCACATGGCAAACTGCTTCCCAATGTGCTCGCTGTTCCCCAAAAAGGTGATTACAGCATTGCACTGTTGGACCTGCAGAAATGTCTCATTACCACATCCAGCCTGAGCGTCAGAGTGAGATTTCACAGCAACAGCTGTGAAAAGGAGAAGGGAGAGGGGAGGGCAAGGCAAAAGGGGGAGTGGGGGAAGCCCTCCCTGACTGCCTGCTCTGCACAGGATTTGAACTGCAGAAAAGAGGAACCGTGTCAGCAAATGCCAGACCAATGCGATACCTGCCAAACCGCACCTTATCCTTCTCAATCAGCAAAAAAAAATTATCCACTGCCTGACTTCTCTTACCTCACCAATAAAAGGCTGTTTTTTCCCTTATTAGGACAGTCTCCATGCTGTAAAATTCCATCTCTAATAAGTGCCTTTAACAGTATGTGCTGCACATCAGCACAAAAAGAAAGCAACTAATAAAAGTAAAGCACAGAAGGAGAATAAAAAGGCTGAGTCCTAAATTAAAAGGGATGACATCAGCTTAGCTTGGGCTCCAAAATTTGATCATAGATTTTATGAAATGGAGAATTAGAATTGGAATGGGTAAATGTATGAAGGCTAACATTATACAGATATATAATTATAAACTTGGCTCTGTGGCCACTTATACATGCAAGCTGCCTTACTGAACTCAAGGAGACTTTTTCACTACATTTAAGAGCTTACACATCCCAAAATATAAATCAAATAGTCAGTACATGAAAATTGTGCAAGAAAGGGTTTTTTGAATGTTTTGGGGTTTTTTTACAAAGTAAAACGTGGATAGAGTGAAAAGTTACAGTAAGTTGAGCCTCTATGTTTCAATTATTTCAATGACTGATGGAAGTGTTTTTCTTGGTTGCATTTTTAAGCATTGGATTTAATTTACTGGACATAATTGACTTCATCTGCTTTATATGGACATATATACATCTATATGAACTGAAAAGTAAAGAGGGCCTAAAGTAATCACCAGAGAATTTCCCTGAGCTTTTCCTGTTTTACTCTAAATTGGGAACAGGGTGGCTGGGGAGTGCAGGTGTGGCAGGAAAGGGGAAGGCAGGGGTATGAAGAAGCAGGATAAAGCTCTACCAGCCCCAGCCACCACTGGCTGAACACCTATGCCAACACTGTGGCTGTGGAGGGGCTATCTGCATTTAAGATCTGCACTAACAATGCATTTTCTAGTTTTGCTGAAGCAGAAGCAAAAACCCTTGTCAGAGTGAAGTGATATGGAAAATGTTCAGGGCTGATTTTTTTTTATTTTTTTTTTTTTAATTCAGCCTGGAAGCAGAAAGCAAATCTTTCATGTAAATTTTTTTCCTTTTACTTTTCTCTTTGAAAGGTAGGTCAATTGGAATCAAAATAACAAAAAAAATCAGAATTTTTTATTTACAAAAACTGCAAAGGTGCAACTCAGCAATTTCTTACATAGAAAGTATAAAAAAATCTTTTAAAAAAAGTATTTCCTATTCTTTTAATTTAGACAAAGCCAATTTCAGAAACCTGACATGAACTCATAACCAGCTCTGCTCTGTTCTGAAAGAGTTTTGGCCACAACTCTCCCATATTTTCTACGTTTTACTAAATTTACCTTTCATCAGAAGCAGTTCTCACAGCTCATTTCAGGCATTTGGATTCACAGCAAATTCCTGGCTTGAACCAAGGCTTGCACAGGGTGGAGAATTTAGCTCAGAATTTTCATGAAACTCTCCCAAGTCACTTGTTCTCTGACAAAACTTTGGATTTTTGATGCTCCCAGTCTCGACTTAAGACTGAGGTGGATGCTCCAAACTCCACTCCAGCTTTGTGCCCCTGAGAGCCAATGCTTTTCTTATGCTGAAAACAACATCTTTCACTGAGGCAAGAAGGCTGCAAAATCTCAGACGTTTCCCTATAGACCTGTCCTTTCTCTGCCACAGAAACTCCCACTCAAAAATGTTTCAGTTCTTCACGTAGACCTGCCACTGCTGGGGAAGAGCCACTTTCAGAAATTGAGACTGGGATTCTTTGCTTCCAAAAGAGAAGAATAACCTCACTACGGGCAACATCTTTGTATGCCTTGTGTGTGGTTACATTATGTCCTTCTTGTATTACCTCAGCAATGTAAAGAGGCTTTTACAAATTGGGGATTCAGGCCTTTGCCCACTGGGGAACAGGAATGAAGAGGATGGTCAAAAGAGGAGACCAGAAGAAGGAGAGAGCTTCAAGTGAAAATTAACAGCATCAATTTTTGGAGCAGAATTAACCAGATAACACAGTGCCACCAAAACAACTGCTATCTGTGGAGGAGTCATCTTAAACCCCTCTCTTCTCCTAAAAAACTAGCTGATATCAGTCTTGAACATCCAGCCAAGAAACAGAAAAGATAACCTACAATACTAAGAAAATGCTGCAAAAAACCGAGCTTCCAACAACCAAACTGAAGCTTGAACAGGAGTTATCATTTGCTGTAAGAAAATATCCTACCTGTTGGCAAAGAGAACTTCTGCTTTCTCTAGGAACTTGCACAGTAAACACTTTAGTGTCCAGCACAGCGAGCCAAGCCAATCCCTATACATTTATTAAACAGACTTCATGTTTTCAGGCCAACCGGAATGATTTCTTGGCTCCACTGAGAGCTTCTGCTTTTAATTTCTAGTGTATCAAATGCTAACAGGATTATATTCAGCTATTTAGCAATTACAAAATTTTCTACAAATGCCACAAGTCCACTGAAAGCATAGAAAATATCTTTAAACAACACAGATGAAACGGTCATATAAAGGGGCCATTAGAGGACATTTGCAAGAAGTTAACAATCACATTGTACCTCATTCAAAATAATGCAATAACAGCCTCCTCCTTTTCCCTGGAGAGTCTCCAGAGAGTTAACTTATAAGGATTTTAATACTCCTTTTCTTTTCCACTGCAATCTCCTGAGAAGACATGAGCACTTGGGATGATTACGTTATGCCTCAGCCTGGGAAGGGCAGTATTTCATCATCTATTTCTCTGAGCAATGCTTTGAAGAAGCCTTTGTGGGTAATGCTAAAGGTGTCTTCCCTCTTTTGGCCTGAGGTCACGGAGATGTTTGTTACAAGGGAATAAATCAGTTTCCAAGTTCTGGCCACACATTTGATTTCTCTTCAGAGTCCTTGCCAAAGAGAACTTTGCTTTTCTTCCCCAAGCATGCTACTGTGACTCTTGACAACAGAAACCCATGTCTGGTTTTCAAGGTGTGTCTGCTTTTGTTAGAAGCTGTTACAGGACCCAGGACTCTCAAGATACAGGGAAACAACACTACAGTAGCTAACCATGCTTCAAGAGAAAAGGATTGTTCTCACTAAGACATAATTCCACTGATTTCAGTGAACTCACTTCACACTCAAGCTAAGGCTTTGCTCCCAGCACTCCCCCAACACATCAGATATGCCAAGTATAAAGGCAGCACACTGCTGGTTCCCTCTCCTGCCCAAAAGGGAGTGGAGGAGAACATCTCCCAGCAAGGAAATCCAATGGCCCCCAGTATTTTAAACAAAACAGCCAGACCCTGACACCTCACTAAAGCAGGACCAGCGCAGACTAGAAAGGTCTAGAAAGGACTAGAAATGTCACCTCAGAGGTCCAGCCTGCACCCAGGGCCAGCTCCCCACAGTAGGTATCACGAGTCAATGTTTTCAGCACTTACATAATCACTGAAGTGTCCAGATCTCACCTGCTTTGCCCCTTCCCCTCGCACTGAGTGCAGAGAAATTGGTGCTCCCCCACAGCTGCCCCCTGTTCCCATCCAGAGGTATGGGAGGGCTGGCTACTGTGGCTTGTGGCTGTATTTCACCACGGAACAACACACAAAAAAATGTCATCTGACATGCTCTTAGTTAAATTATTATTCATTGCCCAATTTCTGAGATCGCAATGAAGGATTTCAGATTCCTGGAAGGGACTGAGTTTCAGAAATCCCTGAGCTCCCTCTCCCTCCAAGAGCACAGGATTTCATGCTGGAAACTCTAAAAAACAGGCATAGAAATCCCAGTTGTTCTTCAAAACCTCTCCCAAGCTTTAAACCAAACCCTTATATAAATCACAGCAATTTAGAAACAAAGCAGTGTCCTTTTTCCTACCCATCAACTGATAAAGCAGACCAACAAAACAATACAGGACAGGAATAAAGCAGATTATATTACAAGCATTATTACACAGGCTAATTGATTTTCTTCTCTTGCTTTCCCTTCCACATTCAGAGATGAATGTGCCATGAGGACTTTATTTACTCGGTGAATTAAGCAATCTGAGTTATGCGAAAGCTTTCACACAAACTACGAAACTTCTGCAAACTTCCCACCAACAGAACTCCAGTTAGCAGCCAGTTCTCCCAACATATCTTTCTGCCACTGAACAATTCCAATTCTGCAATTCAGGTAAGAGAAGTGCATGAATACAAAGATTTTAGACGACAGAGCACAGTGTAGCAAAAAAAGAACCCAATCTATATCCATTGCTCATTCCCCAGTTCAACCAGCTTCCCAGCTTGTTACACCATTCTGTTCCCCTTGCCATTTCCACCACCCCAGCACCTCCTACACAACACCAAAAGGCTAAATCCATACAGATACAATAAACTGGCAACTCACTTGGAAAGGCTTGACAAGTTCTGCCTGCAGTATGATCTGCTGATCATGTCTGCAGCGTATGAATCAGTGCAAACTGCTGGCAGCTCCAGGGAGCAAAAGGACGGATGATCAGGGCGTGGAATGAGATAATAAAAATGCCATTATCCTTTCAGGCGTGCGAGACTCATTGGATGCTCTTCCCACCCCACAGGTTAACCATTTGGTTGGTCCTGTAGCTCCTGGAATGACACTCTGTATGACACTCTTGACAACACTTGCCTGTTGTCAAGCTCATTATCTATCCTGTATCCCCCTCCCCTCTGCTCTGTGATCGTATGATTAACTCTTTTTTTTTTACTGTATTCTCTCTAATAGATCCTCCTCGTCATTGCTGGGCCTCCAGTTACAGAAATTCCTGCAGATTTCTCAGCTGCTCAAGCTGCCTGACAAACCCTTGCTTCCCTTTCACAAGAAGGGATTCTGTTCAGGCAGCTCATCTGAGCACCGAGCAGCCTCAGCACTGCACAGAGGTGCCTTTGCAAGTACTTGCTCATAGGAAAGTCACATTCCAGCCTGCTGAGAGATGAGAGGAGCCAGGTATAAAATAATGGTCCAGGGAACAGTCCTCCCTTTTGATAGTAAATCACTGCCTAAGCATTTTGCAGGCACTTGCACCCAGTCTAACTTGTGAAAGGTCAAGCTGGATCAGACAGCTCAAGACTGAGGGTGATTGCCAAACACAAAGCCAGGGAGGTGGGAAGCTGCTGCAAGCTCAACTGCAGTCAAGGTAAAACCATCTTCTGTTTAACAACAGGATTAAAACCAGGGCTGGAGCTGAACCCAGACTAACAGACTGTCCTCAGTGTTCTTCCACGTAATCCAGAGAGGAGAGCAGCAAATAGAAATGCAAACAGTGATTTAAATGCAGGCACCATCAGTTGCCAATTTCATATGCTTGTCTCTCGTACCCCTTCCCCTCAAAAGCCCAAAAATGTGAGCAAACTGAAACCACTTACTGTGCAGTCCTGCAGCTATTCCACCCCAGGCTGTGATCTTGTTGCCCCTCACAAATTACAAGAGTGGGTGTGGATGGATTAGTACCCCCCAGGGAAATCTCTACTGCGAGCTCTCCTGTCTGTGGGGAGGAATGTGTGGGTTCAGCAGGTGGCACTCTTACCTTGGAGTGAGCACCCAGGCCACCCTCTGCACAAAGCCATGGACAGTGCTGCACGGCCAGGGAAGCATCACCCCTGACTCTTTTTTTCCTCAGAGCTTTCAAGAATCCAATGGCTGCACTTTCCTCGGGACACTGATATTAATTTATGCTCTGCTTAAGTCCCATAGGCAATAACCGGATCTTTTTTCCTCCCAAAAACTCTCTCTACACTTTTGATGACAGATTTTTTTGTGAAAAGGTAGCAATCCTGTGCTTTATAGACAGTTGAACTATTCCCCTGCAAGCACATACAAGGGCTTTTTTTACACACACACAGAAACAGGTCTGCAGTACCCCACAAAGTTGCTATTTCTTCATGCACACCTTCTGTAGACCCAGCCCTTTGTTCTAAAGTACACTAAACCCCCCATCTTTTGGTGTATAAAATATACTGGAATTCTGGTCTGGAGCAAGAAAAGGACAATAGTGCTGATTGCCAAGGGAGGAAAATATGAATTCCACTTCTGTGATTGCAGAGACATCTTCAAATGAGATGAGGGTGCAGCAGGCAGGCCATTGCTACTTTTTTTCCCCCCTGCCCTTAAAGGAAGGTGAACATGTAAGGCAGTGTGAATACACAGGGTCCTTAAAAATGCAGGTGAGAAGAAAGGCATATTTACTCTTCCTGGAAAAGCCATTTCTACTGCTGAGGAATTAGAGAAGCAGAATTCTTGCCTCTGGAAGAGCATTAGTTAAACAGAGATTGTATCGCTGTTTCCAAAGTACACATTTTAATCAGATGCCAGATGTAAGAGTTGATGTTTATGAAATTCTAAATTGGGCTCCAAGGCGGCCCTACAGATTTCTAATACAGCTCTCTATTCACTACTGTGTTACAGAAACTTTTTATTCCAGTTGATTGTTCTACACTCTTTTCAATCCATCGTGGAATAAATTAGGTTGTTGGACTGCTCACCAACAAAACATTTCCCACTCAGGACAAAAATAAAAGCAAATTGACTAACCTCTAAAACACTACACTCTGCATCTTCAAAGAATAGTTTCAGAATTTTAGAAAATCTGCCTGTATAGTCACACATGGCTGTTGGCTATTAGAAACTGGGGAAGCATCTTCCACTTGCAGTAGACCCTAGAACCATTTTTAATAGTCCTCTTTGGATAGTCACAAGAATCACAGCTTTTCTTTCTTCACTCTTCCAAATATTGCTTGGAATTACAAAATTCTGGAAGAGAACTTCAGTTCACAATGCTTCACATGGTCAGCCCATTTTTAATTTCAAGACTTTAGCAATAAATTGCATCTACAGCACTACCAAAATAAATTTCATTTGCCTATAGATTCAGCAATGAACAATGCTGGTCATGCAAGCCTATCCTCAAGGCATCTGCCATCTTTGCCTGCCAATGAGGAACTGAAGATAAATAAGGTGGGCAAATCCCACTTGCAAACAGTCTGTAGTGTTATCTGTGACAGGCATCCTTGTCAACAACTGCTCAACATGCTTTGCAGGTTGGCATCCCACAAACTGATTCTTAATTTGACAGCACCGGTGTTGTTAGAATTCTTTCTTCCACCCAGAAATTGCTACAACCACGCTTTGTCACACTTGCAAAGATCAAACAGGCAGCCCTGGACACACAGATGTCAATCCACTGCATCAGGCGAGGAGCACGTGGCCGTGTGGAGCTGGGATAACCCAGGGGAGCAGCTGGGTGCACGCCCTGGGGAGCGCCCAGGAGGCCTCCCCACAGCTGCCCTTGGAGCTGTGCCCATCATGTAAGCCATAAGGTCCACCCAGCCCAGGAACATCAGTTTAACAAGAGCTACAGGGCCATCTGATCAGCCTGTTTGCAGCACAAGGGAGGGCTCAGCCAAGGCCGACCCTGCAATATGTTCCCATTCAGCTGGGTGTGGATCCAGCAGCTCCCTAAGCTTACAGCAGTGCAGAACTGCTCCCCTGAAAGAAGCTGAAACACACTGTGCCATGCTTGCAACCCCTTTGAGAAGTGGGAGGAGGAACTGAGTCAGCTACCGATCCTTTCACTTCATAATGTTTTTATTATTTGGCAGCCAAACGTTTGTTGTTTACTTCAGTAACTTAACCAAGAGGAATACTTCCAGTACACTGTGGCCCTGAGGTGAAGATCTTGCATATGGAGCAGGAAGAGGCAAATCACCTCCCAGATAATCTCAAAAATTCACATGGGCATCTGAAGCACAAAAAATGATGGGGCAGGAGACGTGTCTCAACCTGCATTCCTTGTATGTCCTGATGCTTCAGAGATCTAGGACACCAAAACCCCTAAGGAAGACACTGGAAAGAGAAAAAAAACAAGAGCAAACAAATGCTAACTGCACTAGAGCACTTGTGAGGTGTCATTCATGCCAATGAACTCAAGGCAAATGGCTCTAGGAGAGTGTAAGGTCATCTATTGCAGCAAGGAAAGGAACTACAGTGCCTTTCCTATTTTCTGAACATTAAAAGCAGTAAAATGAGGAGGAGGAAGGAGACATGAGAGCTTTCCAAAAGGAAATTATTACTGGGAGGTTCCAATGTCTACTCATACTAACAAATAAGAATGTCCAGAGGTCATCCAGAGAGCCACTTATTATTTTGTTTGTTATTTTTACTTTAACCATTCCTGCAGGCACGGCAGAGTTTTCAGGGAGATGATCAAAAAAGCCTGTGAATCTTTATTTTCTTTTGAAATGACAGTGAATTTAGAACCTGACAGAGGCATATGCACTGTCCAAAGCTTATTCCTTTCTGTACCTATTTGTCAACAGGGAATTTGCTGTGATGCTCACTGTTCTTGTCTTGTTATTCAAATACCTTCATGTTTCTTTAGCTGTTTAGTCCATGTTGAGGCAATTTTAAAATGGGCAACTTAGAGAAATGTACCTGATTGGTTTCAGAGACAGTAAATAGCTCTCCCTGCACTGCCCCTTCTCTGTGCCACAGATCTGAAATAAGCAGGCAGACTTGTAGAGAAGTTTGCAGAGCTACTGGCATTTGGCAAGAGAACTCGGGTTTTTTAAGAAAATCCATTCTAATGACATTAACATCTGCTCCTTATTTGAAGAATATTTTTAACTGTTCCTTCCCTGGGAAAATGAAAGATGCCACAGTCACTTTCATGTTCTCACGGAGTAGACAAACTCTGTTGGTTTTTTTAAGGTCTGTTCTGAAATGCCCCAATACAGTTCACTGCAGGGAACTCAGTGGATGCATCTCACAGGGCAAAAAGCATCTGCATTCACCATCCTAGGAGATTTCATTCTAGGACACTGGCATGTGAGCAGGGAATTCATTTCACAGATGAACAACACTTTGTGTATTAAATCACACACTGAAGGTAAAGTCTGGCAGCTCATTCATAAGCTCTTGGAGAATATCTCTTGAGTACTTATAAAAACAAGACTATGCACTTTGTCATCAAATAATGCTGAGCTGTCTCTTACTGTGTATTTTTTTTCCAAGTCAAGCTGTAAATATCTCACGAAACAGAGACTCTGCCATTTCCCAGCCGTGAGTTTTCCAAGCTCTTTCAGGATTCCCTACTAAGAATCCATCCTACAGCTATGATATCTATTCTTCCCTTCATTTTTTAAATCTATCCCATAGTTATAACTACCTGGGTGCCTATAAAGAGCAGCAGTGTCAAAAAATTTAACATGTTCAGTGAAACCTGTGAGTACCCAGCTATGTACATGGATTTATGTGTCAAAATACATACTCAAATTGAAATATGTAGGTTTGGGCATCTGCATGTGCAAATTATGGAGCCACACACAAGCAGAATTTGCATGTTCACACTGACACATTATTAGGTAGCAAATGCCTTATCAGAAGATAGAACTATTTGCATAGACAAGTTCTGCAGGATTGGGAACAGAAGCCTTGTACATTAGAATGCAAGAGCCTGCAGCCCGAAATTATAAACACTTCCAAAACATGTAGCTCCAGATAAGACCCATATAGAGTCCATGCAGCATTCAGTCCTATCTGATGCCTGCTTTGCTGAGACAGGATGGATTTGGGTAGTGCAGGCAGCAGGAGTCTGACCCTCAAAAGGGAAGAGAATTTTATTTTCTCTGACTGTTCTCAGTTTTTGAGGTAATACTATCCTGCTTTTCACATGGAAAAGTTACTGACTGCATGTATGGCTGTAACAATAAACAAAACAAATTCCAAGACAAGTGTTAAAGTCATATTCCAAGAACTATCACTGTAAATTGAAACTTGAATCAAAAAACCTATTTGCTGGTGCTTGCATTCTCTATCAGTCATTTATGGGGAAATACACAATATAGAAATAAAGCAGCATAATATTTCCTGGGTGTGAGGTGAGAGACCATTTCCACCAAAGCATAGCTTTTGTTTTATGTCATGTTTTCACTGCTTTCAAATAAACATGGAGATCCAAACAATAATCTCCATATCACCACCAGGATACAGAAACTTTCTGGTCACTGGACAACTGGAATGGAGGAAAGTGTAAGAGGGAAGCAATCACAAAGGCTTTATCACTTCTCCCTCCACCCTGGCACTGCTGCAGGTGAGGGGCAGACTCTGGTGCCCTCCTGCCCTGAGCAGGAGCCCATTTCTCTCAGCCACACCAGATGAAGGGCCACTGTCTCCCCACCCAATCCCACGCCCGTTCTTTTGTGCTTTATGCATTCCAGGGACACGTGGCAATTCTCACAGCAATAAAAAGCAATCTATTATTTTGGCTCTCAAACTTTAAAATTTGCTGTCTCTCGTTTATACCTGAATGATAATGGCTATTAATGAATTTCAGCTTTATCAGTGTAAGGGTAACACTCAAAGCCCAGACTTGTAGGACTGCTGCTCACAGCCACGTAGGATAATACTTGCAGAGCCCACAAAACAGAAAGCTGCATAAAGCTGCCAATAATGCAGATGTAAGTTCTCTTTGCCCCAACTGTTTCTGGCAATAGGTAATTTCAACAACAGGTTTTATATAAGATTATTAATGTTATTTTTAAAATATTGGAGGCATGCTGCAAAGATAACTATTCACTTCAAGCTTGGCCACAAAAGCCAGAAGGAGCCACTATGTGGTAGGTGTGATACAAACACAGATGATAGATGCATCTCCAGGCAAAACAGGCTCTGCCTTGATTTTACTGCTGAGAGGGCATGGGTGGAGGCCTCAGCCACAGCTCCTTAACAGACAGATCAGTCAACAACAGCAAACTCAGAGTGTGAAACGTTGGATCTGCTCACCCCCGTGTGCCACCACATGCCAGCGAGAGCATCCACTGCCTTGCTCCAGACTGAAGCCAGGAGTGAGTCCAGGCTGTGGGCTGGACCCTTCACTGCTGGGAGAGTTTAATATAAATGTGTGCACACATGCACACAGCTCTGGGGGGAGAAGAGCATTTGCTGCTGGGCCAATTTATGGAGACATCCCTATACCAAAAGCTCCTATCTTATGATACTCTGAATTTTACTGGTGAGCAGTATCCAAGCCCCAGTCAGGATCTCACTTCACAAACAGCCCCATAAACTCAGCTAGCACAAGCCATCCAAATTCCTCCAAAGGCAGCAACTGTTCAACAGCTTATGCCACTTGAAAAGCTCAGAGGTATTCAAAATGCAAACTTGACCAGAAACACCCAGTTTGGACCTTTGTTTTCCCTGAAGTGAAACTGGATCCTCAGACCTGCTTCATGCAGGTTAATGTTCAGTTATGCCCCTGTCTGACTGGACCAGTCATTTTTAGGATCTGGTACTGGCCCTTAGGTGTTTTAGAAGCAGCTTTATTTCACTGGCTGCACAGGGATTACCAGCTAACCGGATGCTCCCAGGAACTTTTGGAGAGCAAACAGTGTCAGTTTATTTAATAACTTTCAAAGTGAAACTAAAATCTTGTCCAAATCATGTCTCTTCTGATTTAATTAGAAGGCACCACACATACTGCACTGCTCTGTTAATCATTAACAAAGTTAATTCAAGACAGAAGATGAGTCTTTTCTTTTCTTTCCTTCAAAAGCCTCCAGTCAGTGGAAAACTAAAAAAAAATATTCCAAAAAAAGACCAGTACAGTGTGATTTTTGTTAGATTGGTCAACACTTGAGTATGCTTTTCCCCTTTTTTCTGTATTTCTGATTCCTATAGGAATACATCTTAAAAGAGAGGGGTTGGGTTTTTCTCTTGCTTGGCAAAATACCTTTCCCAAATTTTCTAAATATTGCCTGGTATTTGCGTCAATATGACAGTCATTGGGTTTGACAGGAATCAGATTGCTAAACCCACACAAAAATGCTTTGGAAATCAGGGGCTAGTTATACATTCAATTTCATTCAAATCCACTTTAGCAAACTGGCAGAGAGAGGATCTGAACTGTCTCTGTCCCCTTCACTTCCATGGCTCACACCAGAGGTTTCCTGAGCACGTTCATCTCTACACGAACTTTGAGACTCAGCTCCTGCTGTCTGATAAATCTCCTTGGCACTCCTATCCCAATCCATTTCCAGTTTCCAAGATGAGCTAGCAACTCACCAAACTTACTCTCCCTGTGCAGCAAGCCTTGCCAACTTCTTCCAGGGAGGAACCAAAGAGGACATTAAAGGGTGTCAGAAGTGTAACACTTCGTGGACTATTCAAGAAACAGGATACATCTAACACCTATTTTCCCAGAAGTTCTCCTTTCTTGAAGGAGACCAAAACAAAACCACCCACACAAAAAGGTTTCTTTACTTTCTTCTTGTCTTAGGGAAATCTGAACACAAAATCTTCCAGTCTCATCTGTACAATCTAATGGGATTTCCCTCTTGGAAGCAACAAAGGGGAGAGGCTGAACACTTCCACAAGGCCTGTCATATCAGATCAGGATGGCGCTCCATCAAGGCTGGATTCTTGCCTCCAGCCATGGCTCATGCCTAACATTTTAGAGGAAAGCAGTGGGAAAAGGAAAAAAATGCAAAACCCCACTGCACCTGGCCTGTGGAGCAAAGTTCTCCCTGCACAGCAGAATTCCTCCCTGCCCCCTGCAGGCAGCTGGGGCTCTGCCACATACAGGCATTGCATGCTTTCAAAAGAAGAAAAAAGTGATTTATTGCATGGTAATAGACATAAAAGGGCACCAAGAAATTAAAATTAAATCACCACGGCACAGGACATCGTCTCAAGCTGCACCAGGGGAGGTTTAGGTTGGATATTAGGAGAAATTTCTTCACAGAAAGGGTGATTAGGCATGAGCATGGATGATGGCCACGATGGGAGCTGGTGGAGTCACCATCCCTGGAGGTGTGTAAGAAAAGAATGGATGTGGCACTCAGTACCATGGCCTAGTTCACTGTGGTGTGTGGTCATAGGTTGGACTCAATCTCAGAAGTCTCCCAAACTAGTTGATTCTGTGATAAATATTCAGCAATTGCATCACAGCATGTGCATCATGGGCATAACAACGTGAGGGCTTAAAAAACCCAACTATATTTTTTTCTCTGTTATTTCTCTGCACACCCAAGTGCTAATACTTATTTCTGCACTGAAGTACCTGGAACCTGTTGTAATTTATAAAAACACCATGGGAACAACTCTTTTAGGCACTCCATGTCTACCTCCTAGCTTCTCCTGGAAAATGGCTCTCTGGCCATACCTTTCACCATCAGGAGAGGACAGGTCTGAGCCAAGTCTTGAGACCATGGTTTCTTCCCATCTGCACTGACAGATGATAGTAGGAAAAGCAGCTGTGAGTGTTCACCTGTGTTTAAGGGAAACTGAAAAATACTGAATTACTTTCTTCTCACCATCTTTGAAACCCAGCAGCCTGACAAGGATCAGCATCCCTGTACAATTCTCCTAGGTCTCCCACGTCACTGCACAGTGTTCCTAAGGATGTGAGCTGTATGAAAACAGACCTGTGCCAAACCTGCACTAGCCTGTAGGGGTTTCTGGTGTGCTGCAAGAAAGGGTCTGAACTTCAGCTGTTCCTTTGCTCCTCAAAGAACAGGAAAATCCCCTTTGCCACCACTAGACATAAAAGAAATCCTTGTCAGCTCCCACTGGCTGGGATGGGTTTGCATTCTCTTCAATCTGCCGTTAAGCAATATCCTCCCTTTAAACTCAGTTCCTCATAGAAACTGAAAAAATTGGAAAAACTGACAATAAGTGGCTTAAGAGAAATGCAGCCTTGCCCAAAACAGCTGACAGACTTGTCTTCAAGGAGATTTAAATAAAATAGCTATCAAAAGAGTCAGCAGCAGTCCAGTTTGCAAAGAGAAATATCAACCACTAGCTACGAAGAAAAATAATTTCCTTTTTCCAATGGCAGACCTTCCCTTCAAGATCTGCCAAAAGCTGCAGCCTGAGTTTTAGAGCTGTGGCTATACTTTCATGCCCCTGATGATGTTTTGTGCCCTGAGACATGGCTTCAGAGTGTCACATTTTATGAAGAAAGCTCATGGGATGGGAAGGATTCCAGGAACTCCTCCTGCAGGGGCTCTTACAGGATTTGGAGGTTCAGCAAAGATTAAAGCACATGCAGTATTACAAACTTCCTCCTAAAATTAGCCATTATAACAGGCGCTCACCCTTCCAATCCAAACAACTTACATTTAGAAAGTGAATTTTCTACCATTCCAAAGCACGGGCAACTGAAGACAAGCCTGTTCTTAGGGCATCATCTTTGCACCTAGAGAGCTTCTGAAATTTCAAGGTTTCCATGGGGATAATTAGAAATATCTCACTAAAATGGCCACTAGACATTTTAGTTCACTATAGCTCTTCAAATATATTAAGAATGTGTTTCAAATAAACATTTCAGAAAAGTCGGAAAGAAAGAAATCAGAAGCATTTTCAAAAACTTGGCAGGATTTCAACCACTTCTAATACTTGAGAGCAATTTTTTTTCTTTTGGGAAAGGTTTGCAGCTTTTTCCTCAGCATTCATTTATTTACACTGAACCTGCTGTGAAATTCTGAGCTTAGGATTAAGAAAGGATTTCAGAATACAAAGAAAGTAGAAAAATCCCTTCAGCTCCAAATGCCAAGGTAGAACCTAAAAGCAGGATGGAAGCATTAAACCATTTGTTTAATTCAAATTCATTTTGGTCTGGCAACACATAAGCTAACAACTAATTGATGTGATGGTCTGTGATTTAACTTAGCTCTTTTTTAATGTTGGAAATACACAGCTGGGACAGACCCCCGTGGCTGTGTGGGCTTCATGGGCTTGGAGCAATTCCCAGTGGAGATGCCACCCCTTTGACAATGGGAAGGGACCAGCAGCAGGTCCTGCCTCCCTGAACACCTCCATGGACAGACTCCTGCATCACTTGATGCAATTTACATTAATGCCTACAACACTTAGGAACTTACACAAAAACAGCAGGCCTAGAGCAGTTCTGAACCCAAAGATTAATAGATAGTAGATACTTTGGGAGTGTAAGAAATTGTACAGAAAAGAAACAAGTGTCGTGTGATCCTTCACTGGTATTTTATTCCTACCAGCATTATTTAAAATGCATTCTTCCTAAATACAGTCTTTTTCCAAAACCCAACTTTGTCCACACCCTTCCATTTGAATCCCAAACACATTTTTTAGAAGTGTGCTTCTTAAAAACACAAAACCCAGACTATATACCTCTCAAATAACCCAATCAAATTATGGGATGTTTTCTTTCTCCACTCTTCCTTAGCAGGAAAAATATGAATAATAATATTCACTAGACAGGAGACTATTGTTATGTTTACATTTTTATAATCCACAAAAATAAAATAGAGACAATTTTTCAACCATTAAAACCTTTTGTTATATTTTTTTTTCCCTCTAAAATATTCCCTGAAAAAGACCTCTCATCTGTGATAAGGTATGACATGCAGAATTTCAGGGGATACAAAATTCTTTGGAGAAAGTCAAGAGAAATTGATTCAACTGGGAAGATAAGCCCTGATCCCTAGCTGTAACTAAGTTACTCCTGGTGCACCTAACAAGGCTTAAGAGGTTAAACGTGGCTGTGAGAGGAGCACGGTGCGTTTTTGTTTTTAGAAACTCTCCATTTAATTGAAACTAGAGATAAAGAAAATGATCCTTTGATGAACGATGAGCGGGGTCTGGCTTTAGGCATTTTCTTATCAAGATGGACATGTTGAGAACCCACCCACCAACATACCAGAAACCACAGTTGGCAAATGCTACCAGCAAAGGCATTTCCTGCGTTCTGACTTTCTAGCTGAGGGCCAGATGCTTCACAATCCTTCCTTAAAAGCACAGCTGAAGGAGTGGGAGTTCAGAGCCTTGCCCAGTCTTGCGTGGTGTATGGAAAGGCCAGGCAGCATCCCAGCCACACACTCAGCATCAAACAGTTTCTTCCCTGGTTCTCACTTCCTTGTCCTAGTGGGAGACTAGGTCAAAGGACTGCTTTTCCTACCCCATCACCTCGTAAGTTACAGTTTACAATTTAAACCTGCTGAATTAAGTAGTAATTAATGTGGTGCCCATCCGTGTGATGTGCCAAAATAACCACAAAGAAAGGAAGAGGGAACATTATTAAAAACAGGTAAACAGCAGCTGAAGCCTAAAGAGAGGGCTGTGGTTTACTTCAACCTACAGCTTGCTGTAACTACACCCCTTCCAACAAGTTCCTTTCGGCTTTCTCTCCGATTATCTTCAATATATAATAGAATAACCACTTATGTGGAATTCTCCAAAAGCACTTAACCCACTTGGAAGTGAAACACTTCCAAAAGTAGGAGTTAGAGTCTTGTAAAAAGGTTTCCCGACTGAAAATTACCATGGAGATTCTGAAAGTTATAAAAAATTTAGTTCCTCCCCCAAAAAAATGCAACCAAAACAAGCACAGGCTGGTAATTTCGAGCCTGCAAATATACTGAATAAAGAAGGGTAGCTTTCATCCAGAGGTGAAGAACACAAAGCTCAAGTGCCATTTGTATGTGCAGCTCTCAGACAGATCAGAAATAATTGTAGTGTGTCTGGCTAGAGACACCAGCAGCTCTTTTCATGTACACACACAAGATCCACACTTACAATGATAACCCCTACTCATAAAATTTGTATTATTTTGTGTCAGTCCAGCACATGTCATTGGACATGACTGTCTACTAAAATCAAGCACAAAGCAAAGGAGAAAAACCTCTTACGGGGAGAATATACCTTCAGCATGCCAAAACCAGATTGCCAGAGCATCCCTAATTCTGCAGGCTTGGCCCTATGTGTTACAGGCCTTTGCTACTTGATGAACCCAAATGTGTGCAGCATGATGGATTGGAAAAATCAGAGATAAGGGAAAATCACAGTTGCAGACATGGTTCCTCTATCTGTTGTCTTCCCGTGGCAGTGCCATTTAGGGCACCTCTTGTACACTTACCTCAAAGCAATAGCTTTTTTCCTATTGACTTCCAGACAGCTGGGATCAGAAAATAATGCACTTTAAACTGTGGCAGAAAGATCTAGAAACCAAATGGGGAACGCCTACCAAATTCTTTAACAGTACAATTAAACTGCAGGTAAGGAAACTAGGAAATCTGCATGAAAGAAAACTGCTTTGTTCCCATCTTTTGAATGCATCTAAACACCAAGACTTTGTCTACATATGTTTACAACCAAGCAGAGGATTCTAAGGGAACTGCCTGAAGTGAAGAGGTCAATCATTACTTGAGTGTCTTCAGTTGTAGGAATTGTGCCACTGAATCAGGCTTGGGGGAGACAGGACCAAGGTCTAAACACGGAGCATAATCTTTGCTGCCTTATGCTGCATCACTCCACTTGCTTCCTCACAGGAGGCTTAGAGAGGTCATGTAAATTAAGGAAACATCCATTATTTAAAGTGATGTTAAACATTTCTTGATATTCTGCTTTACTTTTCTTCATTTGTGACCAGATGGCTCACAAACACAGGTGGGAAGAGAGACTGCTTGACTGAATGAACACAAATGACCAGCTACACCCTTCCAGGTGCTGTGATTCTTCCCCAAAAGGTAGGCTGGAAAATGGCATTTCCAATCCAACTCTCCACAAAACCCCAATAATATCAGATGCTGTGCCTTGTTTCTACATGTTTACTACTACTCTAGTAGCAGTGAGAGCTGATGAGAGCCCCCTTCAAGAAAAACATAACCAGCAATTAGCAAATGAATAATACATTTCACAATTTCACACAGAGTATTTGTTTGCACCACTTGCCAGCTGAAACAATCTGACACTAAAAGTTTGGGACACATTTTGTCCCAGTGAGTCCCAGAGCTCATGTGTAGAGCTACTGCCCACTCTGCACACTCAGACTGAGGTCTCAGAAGAGGAGCCAGGATTCTCTGGCTCTTGGCATTTGTGGCAGGAAGAGCAACAATGGCAGCTGCTGCAAAAGACAGCAGAGGGATGGCCTCATCATCCACAAATGAGTGCATCAGCTCAAATGCTGCCAGAAATGGGATGGCTGAGAGCAGCCCCAGGTGGATCAAGTCCTTCTGGTTTGGGTGATGGATGTTCCCACCTTCCCAACAGCTAGCCCGGAAACACACACAAAGAATTTTATTAATTCTGTCACTTCCCTTTATTCCACCAGATGCAGCAGTTCCTCTCAGTCTGTTTTAGGAAGGGGTTATTGATGGTGAGGAGCACCAGTGAAGCCACTCCAGTTTGGTCTGTATTCCACACAAATGATGTCAGATCACCTTGCAGCTAAGAGGTGCTCCAGCCCTTGTCTGTGGGTCTGTTTTAGCCTCTTTACACCAAATGTGCTCCTCTGTTTATCCAGGCAACCAGATGCAGTACACGTGCTTGCCACCTCCAAATTATGTTCTCAGAAACAAACATCACCTGCTGCTTCTTGTTTCCCCTGAAGGAGGATGACAAATGTCCCCAAAGGAAATATGGTGAGAGGTGAACCCAAACCTGAGGTCAAATTGCCCTCTTGTATCTGCAGAGGAAAGAAAATGATCCTTTCCTCTTCCTGCTTTGGCTCCTTTTTTCTTTTTAGCTAAAGTATTAGGCAGGCAAACAGAGCAGGTTATGATGGACAGGCAGATATTATTATTTTATTATAGGTTTTTGGCCACATTTGCCCTATACTGATCTTGGCTCCAGCATATTATAGCTATGTTAAAAAGAAGAACAAAAAAATAAAGGAAGCAAGAGTTAAACAAAGAGTCTTTAAGTACCAGCAAAACATTCAGATTCAAGCTCTCATTCATGCTCTTTAAAACCATTATTTTTCAAAATGTTTATGCAGCAGGGGCATTTCTCCTACACATAAAAAATCTTGAAAAACAGGAAAAGGAAATTAATGCTTCCTTCGAAATTAACAACTGTGGCACAGTCTTGGGTCTCTTACTGTGACACTCTGATGCCCTTACCTTTGTCCATATTTACAAGAGCCTGTGTTTATTTTGAAGTTAAGATCTGAATATTTTTACTGATGTCAAACATTTTTTCAAAATTATTTTAAAATTACCATCAAATTACACAAACACTATAAACAAACTATTGTAATTTCAGAATTAAACTCCAAATTTCAAGAAATTTGCAATGTCTCACAAGGCCCTAGGATGACAGAGTCAGGCATCACTTCAACACAGACCAGTTAGCAAAATTTCTTGTTTTGGCAGTGTTTTTCCTTTGTAGCAATTTCCACCCATGCATAGCAGGCTGCATTCTTGGGAAGACTCCCCACACCTCAGGTGACCTCTAACACACCTGTGCACTACCAGAAATTATATGCCCTCCTTGCTTTCATTGGTGGGATCAAACAGGGCCTGTTTTGATGAAAACATGCTGAGCTGACTAAAACTTGAGTCTAATCCTGAGCAGATTTCCTGCAGAATTGCAGAGGGGCACTTCTAAACCATTCAGGCTGCAAGACAGCAAAAACTTCCTTAAATCCTGCTGACAACGAGTGTATACAAGTCCAAGTGTTGTAGCCCACACAGGTGGATTAGAAGCCATCATGTAAATTTTGAAGGCATCCTTACCCAGGGAAAACGTGGCAATGATATTTTGTGACACACTGCAGTCCAAGGAAGTGCACATCTACTCCTGCTATTAAAGTGCTGGTATTTTTACAGCAGCCAAAGGCTCAACCTGGATTAAAACAGCAATGAAAAACTTTCAGCAGACTTCAGGACTGTGCTGAAGGGGGCACCTGCCATGCTGGCAAAGGATTGCAGAGATAACCACTCAAGCTATTACAGCTCATCCTAAAGTGATGAAGTTATCTACCCTTGGATAACACTGACCAAGGAAAGGAGTCCTCCTTGCTCTTCCCCATCGAGACTGGGCACAGAATTTGTCTGCAGCACAAATTCTCACTACGCAATTGTTGTATCAACCATCACCAGGTCTAACTGCTTTGGAAGACTTCGACAGGAGGTTTGATCAAGCAGTGGCTGTTTCAGCAGTGCCTCTGTGTCTGCTGAAGGCACCTCTGGCAAGGAGCTGTGCTAGACAGCTCCTGACAAAGATCAAGCCAGACTCAATCTCAGTGCAGCTTCGCTGATGACAGGGCCCCCAGGCAATCACATCCTTTGTTTACTTCATGGAGGAGAGCCCATGAGCACCAAGTGAGTGGACACATCTCTTTGTTTACAATAAACTTTTCAATACCGAGGGCTTGGTTGTATTTTCATGTCAGAGGACACTTGAAGAGGAGATCCCTTTGGCAACAAGTTCTTCTTTCAGTGAAATTTGCACCAAATCTCTTGTCCTGACATTCTCTGAAAATTATCACATATGGCCTCACAGTTTTCAAAGAACAAATATATCCCCAGATATCTGGGATAGAGGAAAAAGAGTATCAGAAATAGACAAATATGAATGTAAGAAAATGACTCGAGTTTTACAGCTGGTCAGCTTCCCCCTGGGCCACCATTCCTCCACCCACAGTGAAACCACCAAAGGCACATTAAAGCTTTTCCTCTGACATGAATAGTTCCTGTGAGGATGACTGTGAACTAGAGATGGGGGACTGTGGTGCTGAGAAGACAGCAGGGAGGACACAGAGGCAACACAAGGAATAATAACACAAAAGGACTCTGGGAAGACCCTGTACATCTATAAACATGCTGATTTTTAATCATATGACACTTTGGATTCAAAGCCACTTAGTGTGCATACAACAGCAATATCTAAAAATTCTGTAGTTACAAGGTTTTTCTTTCCTTAGGCTCTGGGAGAAGAAACCTAAAGGCTTTTTACTTCTACCTCACAGCTAAAAAATGTAGGATACTAAACAGCTCAATGCAATGGGCCTAAAAATGGCGTCATCTTTCATGGATCAAGTCTCATGAATTATGTGTGCAGTAGCAAAATCCTGCAAAAAAAGAAATCCTGAGGGGCATTTTCATTTCCATGACCACAGTCCTAATAAGTGAGGTAGATTCTGTTATGATTACTGTGACCTTGAATATTATGTAACTACAGTCTGGGAGAGGTTTTATTGTTGAAAAAAAGCTTCATGTAAAAAAAAAAAAATACTAAGCTACTAATGGTCATGACAGAAGGGAGAAATTTGATCTAGTCATATTCTAGACAACAGAGAAAGGAGAAAAATACTGAGATTGAATAAAGCCACAGTTTCATCAGATAAGAAAGGCAAGGTAACAGTGAAAGAAATCATTTGGCTGCATCACATAAACTTGGAATGTAAGAAACTTGGAGGTCTGCAGCCAGGTTTTAGGGGACTTTAGGGGACCTGGCACCCATGCAAGCTCACTCAGCAAAGCCACCTCTGAGTCAAGGCTGTGGCACATGCAGAAAACTCCCATTTGGAACACACCCTGCCACCTTTGGCTTGGGAGTCGAGACATCACTGTGGCTGCAATCCACCACCTCTCTTCTCTCTGACCTCCAGTGGTTTCTGGCCTCCCTGCTGGGATAACACAGCCAGTACTGGCTCTGCAGCAAGGCACAACACCAAGTCCTGCTTCCATCTGGTTGTTGCTTTCTCTCCTGGGTTTTGCCTGCACAGGGCAGGAGTTCCCCCAGTGTAGCTGAGCCTACTGCTTATTTCATGTTGTATTTCCCAGGGTTCTTACCCAGGTGGGTTCTTGATGGTTTTCAGCAAAGGCCTTCCAAGACTACAGAAAACTGCCTGGGGCAGGTCATCAGCTGCCTTTGGGCAGAAGGTCCCAACTCTTTTGCTGGTCTGCTTGGCACAGGCCACAGTTTCCCCAGAGAGGTGTATCCAAGCACTCAGCCTCTCTCCACTCACCAAGCTCCTTTCTCTAACATTTGCATAGCCTGGAAGGTCAAATTTTCTGTCTAATAGTCATGTTTAATTTTGTGTTTAATAGTCATGTTTAATAACCTCTGATCTTCAGGCAAGCAACATTACAGATGGGAAATTAGGCCCTGCTCTTTGTGATCATGACATTGCTCACTCAGCAGGCCAAACAGAGGTGCAGTCTGCAGTGAAGGGGTTTTTTTAATTTTCCTGTCCTCACAATTCATTTTCTTTAACCATTAGTGCAGCAAATGAGCTGTGTGGCCATCAGCCCTTGCCTCCAGCACAGCAGCATTTCAAAACTGCAGGGTATGTGTGCACATCTACCTACATATTTATGTGGCAAACACAAATTAAATAGCCAAATTAACAGTAACATGAGCTGTCAAAAACACAAATACAGTTCCCATGAAGTCAACAGCACTGTTTTACAAACATGGGCAGGTAGGTTACATGCCACAAGTCCTTATCAACTGCAGAGAAAGAGAGACTTGAAATATCTTTCATCTCCTAAAAAACACCATCCCCTCATACAGGCTAAAAGATGCGCCAGGGCTGCTGGCAGTAGCAGGGAGCTTGGGTGAGGTTTTCAAGAGCACACAGATTGTCTTTTGTGCAGCCCCATGAGATCAAAAGAGATTTCAAAGGCAAATCTCAAGAGGTATTGAAATACCTTTTAAAATCTGACTCTATGTACAGGACAGACCTCACATATTTTTTGCTGTCAAATAATCCTTCATACTGACAATCTAGGTTTCCCCTGTCTAGAAGGTACCCAATTCTCATTAATTGTTAGGCTTTGCATGTGTCAGTCTCTTTTAAGAATAAAGAGAGTTGTGAAAAATAAAAAAGGTCTGACTAGATTGTATCACAGGTAAACAGTGAACTTCCCTCAAAGGCTGCACATCAAATTGTGTCATCAAATTATACCTGCTTTCAATCCGGCCCACAGTCTGCACCTCACTTTCAATTTAACACACATTTGATGATTTTGTAGATTGCAAATATATATTGGCTTGTGTAAGAACAAGCTTTGCTATGGACCATATTTTTAAGCTGCAAGTATAGTTCAGTATAATGCCTTTATTTTCTTTTTCTGGTCCAGCATTAAGTATTGGTACAAGTAGCAGCTCTCACAAACTTGCCAAAAAAAAGTGGAATACTTTCTGTGGGAGTATAAAATAGATTGGCCACTGTTATTCTAACAAGCACATGAGTTCCATGCATGAGAGAAATAAAGTGCTCATTCATTACCCAATTTACAGGGACAGCCTGGTGAGATATCTCGTTTACATTCTGATAGCCCCATGAAATGCACTGAATTCCCACACAGTCACAAAAGGCAAAAGTTAGCATTTTCCTTTAAAAAAATAATAAACTCAAGTCTGCCCCTGGAGCAGATTGGCTGTAGCCTTGAACCTTAAAGGAAATAAGAGGGAGAAAGAGTGAGCAAGGCACACATCATGAGAGGGGGTGGGGAAAAGCTAATGGCACTGGGAATGGAAAATGTGGGCATTAAAAGAATTTCCTACTCTAAACAATGTGCAAAGTTAAAAATATCTTCTCCTGAGATTATCCTCAGCATAAATACTCACGACAGCTATTTATAGCTGTCTGGTAGCCTCCAACAAAGATTTTTATTCCAACAAAGGAGCTATATACAAATGCAGGGCCTGTTTAAAGAACTATTAAAATGGAAAATAAACCAGTCTTGCGTCAGCTAGCCATATTGGTACCTGCTTCCAACTCAGTCTAAACACGGCTTTCCTGAATGCTGACAATGGAGCTGGAAGCACTCAAGGGAGGGAAGAAAAAACCCCTTGGTACATTTATCACAGGCCAAATACCCATTGTCATAAAGGCCAACACCTGAGCACTGCCAGGCGAGGTGCTGAGCTGAAACGAAGAGTGTGCAAATTTCTCAGCCCAACCTTGATCAGAGCCCAGGAGCACTCTCACAACTCAAGAATCTGGAGCCAGGATTGTCTGGGACAATTCAGGAGGACCCCCACACCGTGGATATGATCCTGCACCCCTGGGGAACCACCTGTGGCAGAGTCATCAACTCGACTCATGGGAGATGGTTTTAAAATTTGCTCTTCCTCGTGTGTTCTTCCTCTTTTAAATCTCCTAACTAGCATTGGTCTGATCACTCCCAGTACTTGCCAACATATATTCTTATTGTTTTGGTTGCCTTCGGCCTTGAACAAGGAAAACTAAAATTGCTTGTAAATATACTTTCAAAATCCATGGGAGGTTTCATTAGGATAACTCATGATAGGGCACTGCAGCCACTGCTGGTATGGCTTTTTAGGACAAGGTACACCTGTGGTCCAAGTGGGTAAGGGATCCCCACACCTGTATATGATAAAGGGCAGGTGTCCCATTAGATGGGTCTGACAGGGTCACAAAAGCCCCACCTTAAC
This sequence comes from Promerops cafer, assembly GCA_013398275.1. Lineage (NCBI taxonomy): Eukaryota > Metazoa > Chordata > Aves > Passeriformes > Nectariniidae > Promerops > Promerops cafer. The sequence goes on along the minus strand of VZSE01006895.1, from coordinate 263,933 downwards.
ACCCCCCAAGGAACTATGTCCTTCCTATTTGTCTCAGGCAAGCAGTAACCTCTTGGAGTGTAGAAGTAGGTGAGAGATTTTGCTTTGTTCCTTTCTAGGTCTTCCTATAAAACTCGACTTTCAGTGCAAGCCCTGTGTCCAGGTCACATTTGCCAAGGACTCCACAGTCAATCTGATGAGTCGTGGCCACAGTTTGTGTTATCTGTGAATGCCTGACTGTATGTTCTGCCATTTCACTGTCAATCAGCTCTCCACACTCTGTGTTAATTAAGACAGCAAGAATTTCAGAGCAGAGGTCTTTCCCTTCAGTGCACATGTGTGAGCAACTTTGCAGTACAAATCTGCTCATAAAGTTCAACTAATGTATACTTTTCAGCTCAGCTTTGGTTTGGTTTCAGTTTGGCTCCTTCAATTCAAGTTAATATTTGATTTTAAAAAGACTTTTAAATGTCATTATTTGGACTGAGTTGCTGTTCAAGAAAAGAATAACAGCTTAAACAAGTTTCAAGTTCACATTTAGTTTAAGCTTTTGATGCTGGTTTCCAATTTGTGACTCCAAATAGTACTGAAAAACACTGATTTGAAGTACAGCACGAGAGGAGTTACTAAGCACAATTTAGGGACACCAGGGTCATGGCTCAGTGAAGGCAAGGCCTCTACACTTATTTCTTAATGGAGCAATCATCATACAATGTTCTCCATCTGGAGAAAACCAGAGCTACACATTGTCACCTTGCAGGAAATGTAGAATTTGTCCCCCTCCCCTTCAATTTCATACATGAAAAAGGGTTTGGGGCAAGCATTCCCAGTTTTCAGCACTCTTTCCTAGCCCCCCAGCAGCCATCCAGGTTTTCATGAAAAACAAGCCTACCAGCATTTCACCCAGTTTTTGTAATGAAGTCAGTCAGAATTTTGCTGACAGTAGGAACAGCAAACAGGCTGTTTCTACAGGCTACACATCTTGGAGTGCCTGAATGGTAAGACTCTCTTCACTTGCATGCAACTCTCAGTGGAAGCAGAGTCTGTGCAGCAAAATAAGCTGTTTTGAGACATGGAATTTTAATGGCAGTTTAATCTATCACACACAGTGTAGCAACGTAATGAGGAGCCTATAAACCACACAAGTGCTCCAGACTGACATCCACATTTCACTCATACTGTAGGGTTTTAGACACAGCAACAACCATAGCTGGATGGTGCAGTACATTCTGTTCTACCAATGGCAACTCAACAGCATCATCTACATCTGACTCTCATTCTTTCTGGTATCCATATTATAGCTTTTGGAACAGGATAACAACTATTACCCCACAACCCCCCTCCCCAATTTCGTGGTCAACAGCTCACTACTCTCAGCATATTTAATTGATAAATAATGGGGAACGAGGCTAGGGAGGAGGAAGTCTAACAAATGGAGTTGGGTTACATAAGCAACCTTTTTTTTTTTCCACCCATAGAAATCTTAATTTATTATCTGTTCCCAACATTCACTAAATGCACAGGCTCAGCTGCCACATTCCCCTCCTCTGCCTAAACAAGGCTGCAGGCAGTTCTGTGCCTTTTGAGACTCAGACTGCTCTTTGTTACAAGGTGAAGCTGCATTTGCCCCAGTTTATGAGACCCAAAGTACAGCTTGCAGGGAAACTGCAGAGCAGGCTGTTCTGTAAGAAAGCTCCCAGCTGTTCTCTGCCTTGGAGAGGGGATGTGGTCCTGTGGCTGAGACATGGCTTCTATTCCCAGGTCTGCCACTCAGTGATTAAAGATGGAGCTTGAGGTAAAATGTGTTGTGACAGCCTAAACCCATGATGACAAAGGCACATTTACAAGAAGCAGGGTCATGGTTCTGCTTAAAAAAAAAAAAAAAAAAAAAAAAGAAAAAAGAAAAAAAAAGAAGAAATGAGGAAGACAAAAACAGGGAAAAAATACTATCTGATATGGCCAGAGCTGCTGTCCCAGATGATGAATCCAGTTCAAAATGGCAGAAGAGTACCATCAGTCAAAGGGTCTGGTATTGCTCCTGCCCTAGTTTCTGATTGCTTTCCCAAAAATGCAGCACCATGTTTGTTAGTTTTGGACAGAATAAGTCTCCAGATGTCTCCCACTCACACACACACTCAGCAACATTAAAGTGCCCTATCCATTGACCATTCAAGATGCGACCCTAAAGCTCACACAGGCATTTGAAAGACCCTTCAGTCTCCTCAAACAAAATCTGCAGAGGTGAAACCTGCCAGGAGAAGTCACCAGCAGACACACTGCAGTATCTCCCTATCAACATCCAGGAGCCAACAGCAAGTGGCAGAGATAAGCAGTAGCTCCACATGCAATTTTCCCTGCAATAAAACATACACAGAGTTCTTATTAAACCCAACAGAGGTGGGCCAACCTCCAAAGACCTTAAAACTTATGGAGAGTGATTCCTGAAGTCCCTGACCAAAGCTGCTTTTCATGGCTTCCCCTTCTAAAAGTGGCCTGTAACAAAGTACAGGTGCTAAAAACTGGGCCTGGATGATTTGCACATCATTCTCCAAATTCTGCAGCCTGGAGAAGATCTGATAAGCAAAGGGGCAAGCAAAAAGCACTAATACATGCCCTCTAATAGGTTTGTGGCTGAGTCCCTCCTCACTCCCCATTTGGAAAGCTAAAGGACAGCACTACCCTGCTAAAAGGATGATGCAGGGATATATATATATTCAGTAAATAATTGACAAAATGCCAGAAGCTCTGGTTATAGAGATGTACAAAGCAGCTTTCATCATGAGAGGCACTACTACAGTGCTAAAAGGAGGAGTAAAAGCAGTAAAAAATGGCATTACTCTTCCAACAGAAGGAACCACTTTCAGCTACCTTCCAAGCAGTCTGCTCTGGCCAGATTTCTTTATGTTTATGCTTACATCCTTACTTCATCTAATTAAGCATTTAAGCTTTAGAGAGTCTGAATTCTAACTAGCAAAGAGGCTGTTCTATTAGGAAAGTCTCAATTTTAAACCCATTCTGCAACTCTGTTTATCCTGTGCTGCAGAAGAACAACTTGAAGGCACTACAGAAGCAGGCCATGAACACAGAAACCCTTTCCTTGTGAAAGGTGACAGTTCACACGATAACAGCTTACATTTACAGAAGTATCTTTCACATCAAAAGTGTTTTACAAACTACAGAGGCACACATCTCCAGCAAAATGCAATTACTGGTTGTGTATAAGGTGGCAGCCTACAAAATTATGCACTCCAGTGGGACAAGGAAACATTTTTAGCTAAGAACACGCCATGTTGCCCATTAAAATGGCACATTCTTTACCTCAGAGGACTGAAGACCTCAACATTTACCATATGCAAGCCAAATAAAGACAACATCCAGAATATTTTTATTAAAAACAATTGTCTGGAATACAAACGGTCGAATTTACAATGTGTTGGGTTGCTGCCGGATGTCAATAGAAAATGAACACATGCTGTAAATTCAGTGCTTGGTAATTAGGAAAATGTGTATGTTTCCCAAGCCTGCTTCTCTGTAGGTAGGACTAAAGGGCAGCATTATGTCATTTCCCTTTGCGCAGGACTCCCTATTGACTTCCATAAAGAATTTGGCTTAGAAACTGATGACAGGGTACAGCCCAAGCTGAGGGAAGAACAACCAATAAATAAATGAAGATGGGCTGGTGACGGAAAAGTCATTCCTAGGCACCAAGACATCTTACCAGAATTTCTTCCAGCAGTATAATGAGGATGGGACAGATGAACCCTGCTCTCAGTTATACCAATTCCTCAAATCCAGAGTAATTACTAAACATTCACAACCACCAAAAACAGGATTCAGACTGAAACGAGGGCAAGCCTTGAAACTCAGAATGCAACTTAACATGAAATAGTTTTGAATGTGTGACATGGCCTATTAAATGGGTCCCTTGAGTTTAAGTGGCAGCCAACCCTTTCCTCCTAGATCTACCCTACTTTAAAACATATTCACTGATATTCGCTTGAATTTCAGAATTCTTCTGTTATCTTCAAGCAAGGACAGGAATTTAAAAGCCTTCACCAACTAAACTGTATGTTTTGTGGTCTTTGCTCCACTTCTGTGCATTTATGCCTTTATCTCCTCAAAGCAAGATATTCTATCCAGCAAAACCACCCAGCCAACAGACTGAGAAGTCACATTTCCTCCAAAGTCAGCATAACCACAAGCATGCAAGACCTATGGTGATATCAAAGGCATTACATCAGGATCTCATTGTAAGTATGATGTGAGCACGATAGGTGAAATCGGGATGGAGCCAGCAAAGCAACAGGAAAACAGATGAAGAAAGTGAGACTTTCAAGATATGAGTCACCAAAACACCACCTTCAAGCACTTCTCTTTACTCAAACAGTGTCAGAGCTGGTGACACAGCTGAAGTCTTTCATTATCTTCATAGTTTATTAGGTACTCTGTTAGTCCATCTGCTAATAATCAGTAAACGAAAAATTAGATTACAAGTCCATTGAATTTGCCTAAACATTTCAGGTTTGCCTTGAAGATGTATTTTCTTCATTCAATTTGTGTATATTCTGCCCTTATATTCAGGCCTGAAAAAACATGATGATATTTTTGTTACTTAGGAGGAGGTTTTCTTATATTAATTTAATCACCAATATATTCCTTCTTGTTAGAGTATTGAAATGACTCATCCATTCCATCAAAAATTTGGGTAAGAAATGAGACTATAGCCCTGAAGGAACTTCCTTAATCCTCCAGTCTAAGAAGATTACATGCTAATGAGAGAAAATACTCTCTAGCTTGTACAAGAGAGAAGGGGAAGGGAGGGTGGAATTAAACCTTTTCCTTAAACAAATTCGTCTTGTGGCATTCCAGCACAGACAAACCCTCCAGCTATCATAACTCACTGGTTTGAAAAGGTCATTAGCACTCTATCTCATTTTGCTGAGAGAAGAAGAATCAAATTCATGGCCATGACATGAAAATTTGCCCTTGGTATTGCTGTGGGATGACCTGATCCCTGAAATCCTACAGAGGAGGTTCTGAGGGACATTTTGTGTGAAATATCAGCACACACACATTCTCCACATGATAGTCACAAACCCATCCATCCTGCAGGCCCAGTGAGTGCAGCAACAGCATCAGTGCAAAATACTCAGAACTTCAGGCCCTGCTTTTCCCCCTTCTTTCTACACTTCCCCACCCAACTATTTCTTTCTCCTCAGAACAGCCTGGATGTCTGGCACCAACACATGATGCCTGCACTCAAAAATGAAGCTGCAGTGGGAAGCACTTTGTTATCCGTGTCTCTGACCTTCAGAGGAATACCCCACTGTGCAAGCTGGACCATAAAAGGAATCCGTGTGTAGCCAGTGTTTAGAAAATCCACCTCCTTGTCTTTCCCAGCTCTGGTACTGCCTTATTAAGACACTGAAGTAGTAGCTGCTGGAGAATCTCGGGAATGATCCGAGCAACAGTGTCCAGAACAAGCTTGTCACTTTGTGGAGGCTGAAAATGAACTTGACAAAGCTGTGAGGACTGTTCAGCTTGGTGATCACAGGCTAGTAAAAGTAATCTATTCTAAAGAAACTACAGTCATCCTATTCCTGTGGAAACACACAATTTTTTTTCTTTTTCATTTCTAACCAAACAAATATTTTCTATGTGGGAAAAAGGGACAAAACAGACTGCAGGTTGAGGACTTCATCTTGAGGGATGGCATGATGTGACGTGCCAATACAATCATCTCATGAGGAGGTGCAAGGACAAAAAAACCCTTCTGTATATGGAATATGGAGAGGGCTTTCCTCTCCAGTCTCTGCTGTGCTCTGGTCCTCTGAGGAGATGATAGGCACTAAAAGTGAGAGCAATAGAGGCAGCCTTTTGTGGTGGTTCATGTCCCAGCTGTAAGCATTTCTGTGAAAATCTGATGGCTAAGTTTTGAGTAACAGTTTTGGAATTCAGGTGAAGATCAAAAACGAATTTGTGAGGTTTGTTGCTTGTTGTTTTTCCCCCCTCCCAAAAGGTCCATTTCATTTAAAGCCATTTATACCATCTTACTTCTTTTCTCTGCTAAAAAACACAGATGGAAGAAGTTTAATTCTTTACATTAAGTAAGCATTCTGCTCTGGAGCCAACTTCAGCCCTCTATCTTTCTCACCACTATAATTATAACACTGCCTTTCAGAAATTCCCAGGATTGATACACCAAGTATCTGATCTTCTCCCTATCACTAAAGGGCTGACAGTGTTATAAATGAAACCAGCTTGCTCCTGTTAACACTGTCTGCTCATTGGAATTCAGCTCAAAAACATCCTCCCAACCCCAAAAGACATATTTCTCCAAATTAAGCTGTTACACATAGGAACCTGTCTTGTGGTAGGAAGATGTGTGTCTTGTGAACACGTAACTGTCCACGTTCTCAGTGACTTCTGCAGTGACTTTAGGAGTGCATCACAGCTACAGAGCCCTTGCTTGTGCACAGAAATAGCAGGAAATTACCTCAAAGCTGGTTTGAAAGCAAGTGCATTAAATCTGTGCAAACCTCCAGTGCAAATGTGACTGGGCTTACCCTCCCACGCTGTTCCACAATCAGACCTTGTGAGAGGCTCAGCTCACAAGCACTAAATCGAGTCTTGGTGATTTTCTTTCTTTCCACTCTGTGCACTCAACTGACTTCAAAATCTGCCATGATATGTATGCATCAGGTTTAGATCATGCAAAGAGGGCTCGCCAAGAAGGGAGTACTTGCTCAATTCAATCAATCCACACACCAAAATGTTGTCTCAGGCTGGTGGAAGAGGGAAGTAGGGGTATGGAGCAGTAACTTAACCAACCTTTGGAGAAGCCCTGCTTTTGGATACCGAATTAGAGCACCTCAGCACAAGAACCCAGTCCACCTAGAAGACAACCTTTGCTAGAGCAGTCCTTGCTAAAATTATGTCTGCATTGAAAATGGGTGACAACCTACCTTAAAGGAAACTGAGGCATGTTTTCAGAAAAATGTCAGAGAAAAAAAAACAAAACAACAAAACTCCAAACCAAAAGACAGTCACTACTTGCTGTTGAGTTGCAGCCTTCCCTTGATTTTCTATGTCTGCATCACAAACTTGCTGGCCTTTTATTCAAGACAATCTAGCAAAGACTATTAATAAGCAAGTTTATTTGGACCAACCAACAATTTTCAACATAAAAAGGAGCAAAACAGCATCTATTTCTATTTCCTTAATGTCAGCCAAGATGAAGCTAACCTTTCACTGTCACATACACTACCCACTGGTTTATACTTTCCAATAAACAAAAAGAAATGCATCCTGCTTACTTTTCCACTTCCCATCACCCTCGCTGCTCCCCTGGAAGAGAAGGGCTCAGCTGCAACACCAACACAACTCCTCCTAATCTGTAGCTGTACCACTTTTGTTGACCTGACCCTCTGGCCAGGCTCCATGCCAGCATTCCCGGGGACTGTGCTGTCACCAGACCTCTTTCTGAAGGTGTAGTTGCCCCCTGACCTTATTTCTGGCCAGCAATATTGCTTGAGCTGTGTGCTGCTGATGAATTAATTTGCCCAAGAAGCACAGCCACGTGATGAGTTCCTTCATGCTATGAAAGACCTTGATCATGCAAGGACAATCTGCTGGCAAGAGGGATCTTCCTTGTTTAGCACGAGCTAATAAGTAGGTTACAATCAGAGAAATAAAGCCGCTTCTAAACATTTATCTTCAGTAATTAAAAACTTGTTTAAAGGCACAAAGCCAAAAATGCAGAAGCTAATTGACCAAAGGAGATGCTTCTGCAAGTTGAAATCAGTTTGGGGTTTCATTTGCAAATCACATTTTTCCTCTGTGGTTCTTTGAACTGAGCTGTGAAGGGATGGCTTTGCCGGGGCTGCCAGCGATCTGATAGTGTTTACATAACTCTGCTTATTCGTGTGGAAAACTTGTTAGAGTTTGACTTCCTTTACTCTATTATCCCTGCAAACCAATTGGCCTCAGCTTTTTAAAGGGAAATCTCACCCTCTGATTATCTGGTTTAATTTCAGATATTAGATCATAAAGACATTAATAAATTGCAAACTCACACTGAGAAGCAGATGCTCCTAAAAATGCTCTGGCTAAATTTATTTTCATGTCACTCCTTAAAGAGTCTTATACCTGGGCAATAACTGCAATTTCTCTCATTCCTAATATCTTCTACCATTCTGAGCCCAGAATGGCCTGAAATATAGTAACAAGCAATAAGTTCAACAATGTTCTTGTTCTCTTAGAAGAAGAGAACAATTTAAATGTAATAACTAAGAGATACCATTCCTAGTCTGCAAATTTGCAGTTTTAAAGGCTGCTGTTAGTTCTTCTTCTGCCCAGACCCTAGCAACACACATACGCAGCCTACAGAATATGTTACTGCAGGTAAATATATTAAACATATTTGCCTGAAGATTATTCTTTAAAACTTTTCCTAAGACATAGGGATATTCAACCATCAGCTTCCTTTGTATGGGAGTAACACCGTATTCCCTTTGCTTTTCTTTAAATTAAATGAAATTTGTTGCTGAGCATCACTACTAAATATAAGGCCTTACTTAGTCAAAAGAAGGGTTAATGTAGATTTTTCAGCCAACTCATTTGTAAGCATTTGTGTGATGAGGTAAACATAAATCCTATGGCTTGAGAATGCTTAATACAATTAATTAAATTAACTCTGCCACTTGCACTAGCTGTGGATATCAGGTACATGGAGAATGACTAAGCAGCCGAGAGCTCAGTTACATACTTACTGTCTAGGAAGAAATATAGAAATATAGGGATTTCCCTGCCTAAGAGTCTGACAAAAGTAGACCAGGGACCAAGAACAGAAACTTTTTTTATTTGGAATCAGTTTAGAACAATGCCTTTGGTCTCTGCCATGTGGAGTTAACAGAAGTCAAGCTACGTGCCCTGCTGTGGCTGGCACAGGAAGTTTGAAGGCTCTGTGCCTTCACAGCCTTAGGCCAGTGTTCACTTAATGCAGCCTTTTTGCATTTCAAGTATCTGAAGTCCTTTGTATGAGCAAATTCTGGTGGCAGATATGACTTACACTGTTTGAAGGGGCAGTGACAGAGATGCAAGAGTGCTGCAGTCTGCCCTGGCTTAATAGACTGCATACTGCCAATCTGCACCTAAGATACTAAACAGATGTAATTTTTCAACAGAAACATGGCAGGAAAGCCATTGACACTTATTTGTACTGTATCAGCTACATTTCTTCAGACTCACGATTTTCTTTGTGCAGTACAAATGATTTGGTCTGATTCTGAAAATCATGATAAAATTCCATGTTATATTGCTCCTCACATGGTGCTCTTTTAAGCAGGAGTGCTTGTCAGAATTATCAATAATAAGCACAAAAATCTGTGTCTCCAGGCCTGTGTTTATTAGATATTTAAATAAGATCCAGCTCATGAGGGACATCAGTCCAGTTAAAACTAATAAATTTACAGTAGGAAACAAAGGGCAGGTTTTCCATTGGCAGTACGTGGGTTATCTGATTACAGGATTGGAGGGGACTCTTATCACCCAATAATTTCCAAAATTCCTTGGTGTTTCCAAGAGATGAAAGATGGGGCATTTTGCCAACTGTCTGGGTGCTAGATTGGAGCTGTCCTGCTAAAAGCTTGGCTGGTATAGATTACAGAGTGATTTTACCATACTATAATCCATAATCTAGATTATCATATGAAACATTAAGGAGCTGATTTTGTTGTCTGCTTAGGAGTTGCAGTGGGTTTAGCTCAGTGAAGTCTATACTCTGTCTAGCTCTTTGGAAGAACAAAGCTGCTTTTATGAAACATTTCTCCGTAACGACTTTAAAGAAAATGCAGTCTGAAAAACACAAAAATTAGCTGCTAAATTCTACCGAGCTTTCCATACATTTGGTAATTTCCTCCAGGGCATTTGAAATGCTACAATAGCAAAGATTTGTTCAGTATCCACTCTCACTTGAGAGTGACTGCAGTAGAGAAGGTTTTAATGAGCCACTGGGTCATGCTTTTCTGCCCAGGTTAAGAATGAACTCCAAAAGTTGCACAACAGAGATTAAGTGTGAAGGGCCAAACCCACCTCAACAATCCAAATATGTCCTGTCAGTCCTGGAATTCCAGGCAGCTGTGAAGACAGGTTAACAGCTGGAGCACTCTGCTTCAATTTGTTCTCAACTCTCATGCATCTCTAATCTTATTTATTCAGTGCCTTAATATTTAACTCCTGGGCAGAAGATGTCATGTCTCAGCTCTAGCAAAAAGAGAGTATTTTACAGAAAGACAAACAGAAATCCCCAAAATATTTGCAACTTCAGGATATATGAAGTTCATGAAGAGATAAAACCACTGTAGGTTTTTTCCTAGTAGCAAAAGAGGCTTGGAATAGACAGGAGCACAGCCCTTAGGAGGACAGAGGCTTAACTTTTGGGGAAGTTCAATTCTGAAATAAAAGGTGAACATTGGGAAACACGTATGCAGCCAGCTTCTCTTATGTTCAAACATGCACTCATTGAAAACTTGTTTTAAGATCATATTCTCCTTTCCTCAACACAAACCTGAATTGAAGCATAGTCTCTGAAAACTCTTAACAAAAACATAACCAGATACCTGAGAACAAGAAATGGGCAACTCCTCGTGTTTCAAGAAAAGGGAAACCAGAAAAGAACCTTTTTTGTGTAAATCCTAAACTCTGAACTCTGTTTAACATTTCTCACTAATGTACACCCCATACCAGGGATAACTCCACTGCAGGAATGAAAAACAGCTTCAAAAGTTATTTGTGGTCATTCAACATGGATCTAACATGGACACACACTTGTCCTGGACAGGAGAAGGACAGTTTTTACTTTCTGTGGCTGGCAAAGATGACACTTCCTTGCTCTCCAGAAGCATTAAGATGCTATGGAAACAAATGTGTCCAGTGTTAACCTCTCCAGAAGATAAGAAACGTGCTTCTCCTTGTCTTGCAAAGATGTACCCTGCTGGTTTGACTTTCTTAACTTGGCAAATCAGTCCTTTCTATGCTACCAGAGCTACAACAGGCTCAACAGGAACAGTAAAAAGCACATGAAATGTCTTTCTGGTTCTCTACACACCCTCATGGATCCGAACTGAAATTCACTTGACTTCTTTTTCAGTTGTACCAAGCTGGGATTAACCACGTGTCTTGTTTTAGCAGAAGTTGCATTAAGAAATTTACTACCCCAGGAGACTTTTAGCCTCCTGCAGGCTGCTGCCATCCTTGACATGCAGGATCTTTTCTTAAAAAAAAAAATGAAGAAATCTTTAACCACTGCCTTTAGAAATTAGTGCTATCAGGAACCATACAGCTTTGTGGCAGTGTTTTTCTCTATGTCCTACTCACATAACCTTTTTTAGGGTGAATTTAGTAATATCTAATTTATCTAGATAACCCCTTCTCTTTGCCGTATTTTCACAACAGGATGACCAACATTATCTCCTTCGTCAGATGATATGATCTGCAATCCCTTAGGGAAGAGCATGACACAGGGCAAAACTCTGGTTCAGATTCAAAGTTAAGTTTCAGCTAAATGGAGGCCAGCCTGACAATGACCCTAAGACCTTCCTGAAGTCTGCAGTAGTGATAATGTGACAATGGAGCAAATTGGATCAGCTTCCTAGTATAAATAAAAACAAAAAAAAAAACCCAAATACAAACAAAACAACAACAACCACCACAAAGTAGAAGTGAAAATTCATTGCTGGTACAATGGCAGGTCAGCCACCTGTGAAATTGAGGCTTAAGTGCTAAATAGATTAACCTGAGAAATATTCTTTAGAGAGTTCAAGAGGCTAATTTTTGCTCTCAGTTATGCTGAAGTCAAGCAAATAGGTCCATTGTCATTTCAAGAAGCATCTCACCTCACTTTTTCAGCGCAGCTGCAGCAGACTGAAGTGGACCAGCAAGATGCTCAGAAAGCACCACCCCTCCAGACCCACACAAACTCTACCCAGCTCCAGGCTAAATTCTCCCAGTGTCACTTACAACATCAAAATGACAAAACCCTGTGGTTTTGTTCAAGAGAACATCTTTTACTGCCTAGGAAAGAGGCACAAAGCAGCAGGTGGTATTTGTTTTTTCCCTTGCTGAAAGAAGTCAGTCACCTGTGCTCTAATTCCACATGGAATTCCTGTCACTTACATGCAGCTCACTCCAGCACAGGATGTACCCTGTGCCTGGAGAGGCACATCCAGCTCCTTCAGGGCTGCCACTGCCTCAGAAATCAACTGCCTGGAATAACTCAGGTAGGGCTTAATCCACTGAAATAAATGCAAAGCTTCCCACTAAGTTCAGCCAGCTCCAGACTGGTACCTCAGGGCTTTATAAATCCACTGTCCCAGGCACAGGAGTCCCTCTGCTCCTGGGGAGCAGGACAAAGCCTTGGCTTTGCCACAGAGCAATTACAGATGGAGCACATCCCATCACCCCAACAGCTGGAGGTTTTCCTTTTTTCCATTTTTCCCTGACCTCACATCTGATCAGTACAAAACAGACACAGAATGCTGCCAGATGGGCACAAGTTAACACTGCCATACTTTGTCCTGGGTTTCCCAGCCTGTGCCTGAAAAGTCTCCTTCCCCCCTGAGGTACCCGAGCTGCTGGGTCCCTGCCAGGCTGAGCACATGCAATAAATCTGACAGCCTGGGAGAAAGCTGGACAAAATCCCATATGTCTGGTGTTGGAAACATGCCCCCTAGACAGGTCTGCAGTGCTGCTCCAAACACGTTGATAGGCCTCCAGAGACCCAGACAAATATAAATAGTAAAAAAAAAAAAAATCTGGCTGGACAACATTTCTGGGTGGGCACAGTGAGCCTGTATGGGAATCCAGAATGTCTGGAATACCTTGAAATTATAAGAACTTAAAATGCAAAAAAACACACTTTGTTTCTGAGTTGGTGTCAGTTTTTATCTGAGTTGCCACAGCATGAACTACTAGCCACAGCACATTCCAGGGGTGAAATGCAATGTTGGTCTTCAAAAGACAAAATGAGTTCTCAGGATCAGTCCCAAGCATATGAACCCAGAATGCCAGGGCTACGCAGCACCACAAAGTAAAATTTCCAACAGATTCCTAATGGGAAAAAAAAACCAAAACACAAAGCCTATCACCAGACCTCAAGGACTGAACTTACACTAAGCTTCTCCAAAGATTAAACAGCTGGACATCAGTGGCTCCAGCATCACAGACACTTGGGAATCTGACAGCACATGTATCCTCACCAGTCCTCACATGGCCTCTGGCTCTGATGAAGGCATGGTAACATCAAGTCACTCTCTCTTGGGCATGAGGTGCAGGAGTCCATGCTGCTACATTTTCACCCCTCAGTCTTTCTTGGGCACAGGCATCCAGCTAGAAACATGGGCTTCCAATGTACATTTATCCCAGGAAAATGCAAAATGCACCACTGCAACCGGCTGAGCCACAAGCACTGCTGTGGATATGGCTGCTTGCGTTTCTGGGTTTACTGTTCTACTCCAAGAAGCCTGAACAGTCTATGGGACACCTGGCAAGCCTACACAGACATCCACCTCTCCATCTCCCAGCAGAAATGCTTGCAACCAGTGCTGGATTCCCCACAGCAAGGCTACAGCCCACTGATGGGGGGGCTGGGGAAACAGGCCCTGCTCAGAACCTACGGAGGAACATTTCCAACCTCCATGCTGCGCTTTAGGACTGCACAACCCACTTCATAAAACACCTGAAAGTGTTCAGAGACAAGTCTGGCAAGCAGATTTCTGCAGTTTATGACATGTGAACATGTTGTGGTCGTGTTATTAAAGGCAAAGATGATCCCCAAATCCCTAAAAATCTGAATTCGCCAAAACCAATGCAGCATCACATATTCATTTGTTAATAACTGTCCCAGTGCTGCTGCCCTTCCCTCTATGTGAGCACTGCAATGGGGGCAGATGCTCAGCTCAGCTCCTGCCCCACTTTGCCCTTGCTGGGGCAGGATTTGGGAGGTCCCAGCTCCCAGAGTCACATCCCAACTTGAGAATCAGGCTCTGTTATTGTTAAGGCAAACCAAAAATAAAAAGGCCAGACTAAATTATTTTTAAGATCCTGAGATTTTTAAAGCAGTCTTGTGACTTTTAAGGGGTCTGACTCATTGTACTTGAATGCTTGAAGCTGGCAGCAGCAAAGAGAGTACAGCAAGATTTAGTGTACAGTAATTTATTGCTGAAAGCCTTCAAATGTGTGGGAAAGGGCACGGAGCGCATCTGCAGTGGTTAGGGAGAAAAAGGGACACAGGCCCAAGACCTTCTCCTCTGGCCAGGCTGCCACCAAGCTACCCTCCTCCATGAAAACACCACACTAAACCCCAACAGAGCACCCTAGACACGGAAAAAACACTTCCCATTAGCAGGATGGGATACACGTGACACCCTGGATTTCAGCCCCAGTGATGGCAAGGGCAGAGCCCACTCTCCCCAAACCCTGCGGCTGTCCCTGCCTGCCCAAACCAGCCACACCACACGGCTGACGCCCAGGTCACCCCGCAGACTCTGCATGCTCAACAAGAGTCTGGAAGTCTTCAGAGAGAAGTCAAGTGGCATTTTTCTACAGAAACTCCCAAACTACAACCCCTAACATCCTCCACAGACCACCCAAGGCCTCTATTCCCAACAAACCCTAAGGTCTTGGCCTTTCCTTTAACAGCTTTGCTTAAAGAAGAAGAAACAGAAATGAAGTCCCTATTCAGAATTAGGTACAAAAATGAGTACAAAATGTGCTGAAACCTAGCTTTTATTTTTTAAAACAGTGCAGTGTTAATAAACTCAATCAAATCTTTTCATGACCAAAGACATTACAAAAATAAATGGAGCCTTTCTCCCTGCTTACACCAATGTAAATCATGAAATTTCATTAAAGCAAACAGAACTGTTCAGGTATAAAATGGGCTTAGTTAAGGAAATGTCATTCCCAGTATTTTCATGGAATTTCTTTCATAAATTGACATCATCATACCCGCATGAATTCTGCTCTCATTTCACCAAAATAAATCTGTAACAATTGACAGCAAATGCTGCTCTTGTTGCCCATATAAAGTGACTGTAAATGAATAAAAAAGCAACAGGCAGTACAAACACAACAGCAACTGCACAGTAATGGCAGACAATTCACACATATGCTATACTGCATATACCAAGTGTATCTCAGCTTTCAATTTATGTAATTTTACCTTTAGTGTATATAATATCTGATATATAAATATCTGGCAAACACAATCCCTTCTGCCCAGCACTCACACAGCATCTGAGGATGAGCTTTCCTTTCTAGGATTTCACAGGGCCAGATTCCACCACCTTTGCTGTTTACATTTATCCATGCAGCAAAATAACTAAAAGCCAGACATTTACAGCACTCTAAGGAAATTAGACACACCCCTCATCTCTCCCACAACATTAGCTAAAGCTACTTTTTGGCACGTATTGTTAGCGCAGGGACTCTCTGGAACTGAAGGCAGAAATTCTCATAGCCACTGCTAATCAAAGGCAAGCCACCAGCACCATTTTCCAGATGCAGTAACTCACCTCTCTGCTTCCAGGCGCATTTCCTCACGCTTTTGCCTCCTGAGCTCTCTGCGGCGTTCAAAGTCATCCATGGTGGGTGTTTAAGTGTTCCAAGCTCTGGAAAGATCCAAATCTAAAAGGGAGATGATCACTTAAATGAGAGTGAAAACACAACTGAGTCCATCTAGTTTTGTTTTACTGTCTTAACTTCACTGTAACTATTTTCTTTTTCCATCAAAAACGTCGACTTCCTCAGTATTGTTGAGATAAACAAGATTAATGAAATGTTTTGTGGGATAAACATAGCCCGTGCCTGCATTTAGTTTCCTAGTTAAAATTAAATCAACATGCTCCAAGTAAGGACTGTATACATCTGCTAGTTGCAGACTAGCTATTTGTAACGTCACAGGTCTTTTCCACTAACAAAAGCAACAATTCAGCAGGATTTTTAACTTTAAGCTTCCAATTTTTCACCGCAAGCAGTAAAAGCACTGCACAAGAGAGTTCTTATTTTCTTTAGTTGCACAGATAATTAGAAGTTCTGCAAAAGTTAGTCCCCATCCGACTGTTCCGAAATGCAAAAAAAAAGAAAGTGAAGAGAAAATGAGAAAAGAAAGAAAAGGGAAAGAGAAAAGAGAGGGGAAAATAAAAAAGGGAACAAAAAGAGAAACAAGAAAAATAAGCCACTGCTTTTAAATACCACCCAAGGGAAGTCAAAACATGTACAAAGCCTGCTCAAAGAACGAAAAGTAGCAATATTTTTTTTGTAGTTTAATCCACGCGTTTTGCCCGTGCCCTACCTTCTTCTTTATGATTTAGTCCATGAAGTATTTTCCCCTTTACAGTCCTTCATATACAAAGCCTTTCCAGCCTCGGTTTATATCCCATCAAGCCGACTATTACAGAATTCCCCTGCAGCCCCCAAACCAAAAACGACTACCAGAAAAGGGAAAGCTGTTCTCTTTTTGTCCCTGCTTTGTTTACAGAGCTGTCAGTGGTTAGTTAAACTCTGCCTGGAATCTGGCATTTAAGGCCTGCTCTAAGATTGCTTCCTGTGCAGGGCTGGAGGCCTCAGCTTCCTCTGCAATCCCAGCCCCGGCGCTGCGCTCCGAGCGTTTCCACCCCCCACGTCCCCCCCAAAAACGGCCTTTCCCAGCCCGCCACGGCGCAGGGAAAGCCACAGAAGTGCTAAAACCTCCAGAGGTGGCTCAGGAGCTGCTGGCAGCCGAAGGGAAGCGACGCCAAGGTGCGTTTGGGCATTATTTGAAGCGCTCTGTTTGCAGATGGAGATCTGTCTTGCGGCTTCATATTCCCGCCCGCCGGGCCAAGTGCCCTCCCCAGAAAATCACTCGCATGGCTTCAGGGACTTTGTGGCTTTTTCTGCCCCCTTTTTTGGATTAAAACAGTGCTGAGGGCATGGGTTTTGTGAGGGTTATTTTATTAGTTTACTTTCCCTGGGGGTATTTTTCTTTTTTGATTTGTTCCCAGATTGGGGGATTTAAATTTTTTGTTGTTGTTGATGTGATTTTCCTCGCATTTGTCTGGGGTTGCTTTGTGGAGTTTCAAAGGAAATGTTAATTTTGCGAATCTGATAGAGACACTACAATTGCTGCTGCTTACTCTTTTTTTTTGTTTTGTTTTTAATTCAGTTAGACCATGTGTCTAAAAGGCAAGTTGTAACAAGATTCTTTTTACCAATCTTGTGTTTACTCTTAGCACCGGGTAGCCCTTGAAGAACCCAGAACAGCAAATCTACCATTTTCTCCCAAGAACTGTTTCCATCTCAGCCCACATGTGCAGCTACATCTGGCCCCAGTTCCTTTACTGGAGGACCTGTGAGTTGCAGGACTGACGTGGTTCCCCCAGCTGGGAGACAAGGATCAAAGGAGGAATGGTACACTAGAGAACAAGTTCAAAGCAGCACGCTGGGTTTCTGTGCAAGGACAGTGTCCTTAGGAACCAAGACTGTACCAGGCAGCAGCACTTAGTCTGTGGAGCACAGTCACCATCAGGGATTTAAACAAAGAGTTGGCTGACAGGATGACAGCTCACATGCTAGAAACAAGAATCCCAAAGCTTTTTTCTGCTTTACCTCCCCAAAGCAGACATGCTTTGATATCTGATTTATGTGTGCTTCCATCACCTCCTACCCAGCCAGGCACATCTCTCTCTCCACCTCTCAAGGTACACTCTTTCCTTCTGGGGTGCTCGAGGCTCTGTGCACCAACATTACCCTCGTGCCCTCTCCAAATATCCCAGCCCATCCTCCACCCCTCCCCTTTCTGCACTGTCCCTCAGCATCACCTCCATCTCCAAAAACTCAAGCTCTTCCTCCCGAGGAAGTCTGAGGAGGATGATAACAACAACAACCCAGAACTATTTCTGTTCTTCCTGCCCTCTTTTCCTTCCCAGGAGCACTGGGGAGATGGCCCAGCAGTGATAAGGAGTTCCCTGATGCAGCAAATTTTCCCCATCCTCAGGGTACTTTTCTGTGCAATGAAGATCAGATGGATGGATGGACGTCTTGGGAGGATGTCAAGGGTTTATTCCAGTGTAGTGTCTCCTCTCAAAGGACTGAGGCACAGCCACTGCATGACATTCAGAAGGCCTGCAATCCAAACCTCTCTTTCAAAACTCAGGAAGCCACTTGGGAAATGGTGTTCAGGTCAACAGTTTGACCTTTAGCTAGCAAAGCCATACTAGTGCAAGAAAAAGGAGTCATCAGCCAGAAGGTTGACTTGGAGAAGTCAACTATTCAGTGCTGTTCACTGTCTCCCCAAAAATGACACGCTGTCCTTCAGCCTCTGAGAACCACTAGACAAAAACATCTAAAAATTCTTCCCATTTCCACAAAAATATGTAATATATAACACACATTTTTTATACATAGTATAAAATCTAAGATTATCAGAACACTCAAAAATTGCCTTACTTATTGATGTAGTTACCAATTATTAGAAGTGTTTCCTACAAGCCATTTTTTGGAGCGTTCACATTTTAATACTTCTTTTGTTAAGATTAAAATTGTTCATGAGTAAAAACATCCTGGGATAAAATGTAACACTCCACCCATCTCCCCTCCAGCGCCTGCCTTCAAAGCCACTTGTGAAAATTACTCTCTGTGTTACCTTCCAAGGTGTGCAAAGACATTTTCTACTCTTTGATTGTATATTTATATTCCTGTAACACTTATTTTTAATAAGTTGGTATCAGACCAAAAAAGTTTCATTTTCTGAAAAGAGGAAAACTGTCCCAAGAAAACTGTTTCAAAAGCAATGTTTCATTCAACCTCCAAAAGAAAAATTCCCTAATTTTATTTTAAATATAAAATGTTGAAGTTTCAATTAAAACGTAATATATTTTGATATCTCATTTTTTTTTTTTCCCCAAAATATTTCCAGGTATGTTTTTCATCTAATTCACCCAGAAGACACCAATAAATTTTAAAGAAGCAGAAATATATATATATATATTGAATAGATGTAGTTGTCTGAAATTATTTGACCAGTTCTATTCCCCTGGCATCCACACCTATGAGCAAATTACTGGAACATGGGCTACTCTTACAGTGTGAAGAGGTCCACCACTTACCATTTTGTTGTTTCTACTTCAAAACAAGACCCTCAGCATCTTTTCAGCTTTTACACCACTGAAATAATCTGAAGTAAACTTTGGGGAGTTTTTCCACCACCAGGTTCAAAAGAGGGACGTGTGGAAGAATTTACCTACGTTGCCACGTTGCTTGAATCAGAATCACAGCAAAGTATGTGCCCTGAAAATATCATCTCTCCCCAAAAACACCCCTCATTTCAAAAGCAATACTAGTCCCTCCCTCTCCACACCTCACATAATGCCTTTGATCTTCAGCTGACTATGGTTTATTGCTAAAATTTGTTGAGTTTTTCATTCTCTTGCTAAAAAGTACTTTCTTCAAGGACAGCCACATTTAATCCCTCCCAGAGCAAAGCACACACATGCAAATCCCACTCCCCTTTATGCCTCAAGCTTTCATCCAGGTAGAAAATCAGAGGAAGGCACACGGTAATTGCAAATACGTGACAATATTTTAATAGTGCTTGGTGGGAATATGCTTTTTGAAAGCAAACAATAAATTGGCTGAGTAGAAACACACACACAACCATGTAACTGTATAATCCAGTATGGAGAGCAAAAAAACCTCCTGCTCTGGCTCAGATTTAAAACTGTCCTCACCCTATTCCCAGCACTGGTTTCAGAGACAACTCAGCATCCAGGGGGTTTTAAAAACAGAGGAGCCACTCTGGCAGCAAGCAAAATGCAAACTGCTACTCAGGTCTTTAAACAGAAATGTCTTTCAAGACCTCCCAGTCACCTTTCCATTACACTGCACAAGCTCCCAGACTGCCATGTTTAGGCTGAACTTCTACACCACCTTCAACCTGGTTGAGCCAAGAAACTTCAAACAAAAGCACATTCCCTGACACAACACAGCTGTGTACTGCACCAGGCTCTGTGCTGGCCATGCCTGGTGACTGCATCACACCAGCACATTTCATCTTACTTCCCTCTTAGTACAACAGCAAATTTCCCAATTTCCTCATCCACCTGAAGGGAAGCAAGAGGATTTGGCCTAAGTTTCTTTGTAACAAGAGAAATCTTCTGTTGAATTTCTCATCGTATCTAAAGACCTCTGCACACTGCGCCTCAGGTGTGTCCCCTTCCTTTCTGAGCCCAACCAGCCTCTCAGGCTGGTGAGTAAAGTGGGCTACCAGCACAGGCCCATCCTGCACTCGTGCAGAACCCCCAGTTCTGCAGGAGCTGGTAGAAATTTCAGGACCCTTCCAAGTCCAGCTACACAAAGGTTTCCCGCGTGCTGGCAGCTAAACATTTGATCGTCCTCTGACCTGTCCTCACTGCAGGATCAGGTGGTGACAGAAGACCTAAGTTATTGCTGTCATTGCCCTGTTATTTTTCTTAATACTACCACCAAAACCATCAAATGTCCCATTAAATTTTGACTTAAACCAAGACTGCATGCAGCTTTGTGACTTGCACCCCGTCAATCCAAGTGTCCCATTTTCCCATTTGTGTCCACCTCAGGTGGCTCAAAGCCCTGCTGTCAAAGCGTGGACCTTTCAAATGTCAGCAAAGGACTGGTCAGTGAGAAGCAGAAAGGATATTTTACATTAGCTGGTTAAATGCCATGACATCTACTGTATCCCTAAGACTACCATTGCCCTTTCTTTCTACCTCCTCCACCTCAGAAGTGAAAACATAACCTCTTCATTGCCCCTTTTGAAGCTAAAAGCAACTCAGCAAGCAACACTCATTGTCTAAATGTGACTTGTTTAATCTGGCACCCGTGAAATGCAGGTATGACAAGCATTCTACTGCAATATCTGTGAGAATTAGAGTTCCTTAATCTATCTTCAGTCAAAACAAACAAATGTGTTTTTTATTAAAATCTGTCAGAAAACATTTGGAAATTATTTTCATTGCTCCCCTATTAATTCTGCTTTAGAAGCATTCAGTGCCACTCAGGTCTTTTAGAAACAGGCATGACTTCACTGAAATCAAAAGGTGGAGTTCAAAGGATTGATTTCCCCTTTGTCACACCTCATGCATGCTCCTTCTTTAGTCTTAGATGTTAAATGTCACTGGAATCATATATTACCAACAGTAAGGCTCCATAAATTCATTTTCAACGTTCCTTTCATGCAAAACCACCATCTGCAATTGTTTCTGTAACCTTGGCCAAGTACTCATGTCGACTGCAGCAAATAAACTCTTGTACATATACATATATACACACATACACACAAACCTGTATCAAGCAGCTTTATTCCTTCCCAAACAGAATAGCTCATTTGGGACTCGAGGCAAAAGAAATATACTAGGTCACATGAACACAGTTTTATTCCAATGTAGCTGTTCTTTGTTTCATCTGACCATGCTTCTTAGGACTTCCAAGGGAAATCCATCAATGGCAAACCAACCTTAGCGTAAGAAAATCAAACTTTGGTGTTTTCTCAAGGTTCAAGTTTGAGTTCTTCAAACATTCCACTTCCAGCTACATGTGTATTTCCAAACAACTGACTTTATGAGAAGAAAGCAGTGAATTACAAAGAACTTCAACAAGGAAATCAAACCCCCCCATCTGTTAAAATCTCTGCTTTTGGTATGAAGTAACATTTTCCATTGCATCTTTCACGAGAGTGAAAAAAGCTCATGTACATTTGTGGGGCATTTGCACACCTGATGAATAGATTAGTGAACACCTCTGTGGCATCCTGAGCAAAAACATGCAGTGACTACACAGAATAGAGATTCCCAGCTGATGCTTTGCAAGCTACTGATGGCCCACGGAAGCAGGCCATGGTCCAGGCCCTCAGCTGCAGTAGGTACTGAACAGGTTTCACCAACCCTGCCTCCAGCACAGGTTACCAAAGTGTACATCACAAATGTTCTTGAAGGTGCCAGGCCCTGTGACAGAACCACATGAAAATGTTGACAGGGAGCTTTTTACAGGACTTTGTTCCTGTCAGAGTTCACTCCTTGGGTTGATGCCTTACCAGAACTGCCTAAAAACAGAAGCTAGACAAAATTAAGAGAATAAAAAGCAGTTGTATTTATTGAAGGGCCTTCAGGTACGTTTAGGGCAGATGAAGCCCCCCAGGGGCTGCACCCAAAAAATGGACGACAGGTCACGGGTTTTCATACTTTTATAAGTTTGGTCCATTTGCATATTGAGGGTTAACCTTCCAATTACAGCTTCAGTGAAGTAATTAAGTAGTTTACCCCAAGTTTGCTCCCCCCACAACTCCCTTTGGTTTACATTTCTCAGGGCCTGAGACAGTAGCTAACACTCTATAAAAAACTATAAACTATATGGAGTTTAGAGTTATACACCAAAGAATTGCAGGATTACAAATATGTGACAAATATAAAAGCTAAAATCATAAGACATCAGGGTCTGCAACTGAAAGATCCATGGCTGGTCCATTTCTTGTATCCATGATCTAATTCAGGACTGGGGCAGGAGTGCTGCAGAGCTGCACTGTCCCAGAGGTGTCAGCAAACATTGGTGTTGCTGCTGCAGCAGGAGCTCTCATCTCAGAGCCAGTTGCAGTGGACAGTCCCCATTTATCTTTACTCCCTTAGGCAGGCTGACTGCCATTTCCACTCGTCCTGCTTCCTTCCTCTCCTTTCCTCTACTGCACATTGACTTAAGGGCCAGGCAGAGCTTTCTCCTGACATTTGGATTTGTATATATGGTCCCACCCCTGATCTCTGTGACATTTGTCTGTCATTTCCCATTAGCAGACGAAGGAAGAAACAAGACATAGCTGGAAGCTGCTGGCACAGCCACTGGTTCTCATGGCAGAAGCATCGACCCTTGACTCTCCCCTTCAAGTGTCCTCTCAAGTATTTCAAATATGTTGTCCCCAAAGATCAGAAGATACTGAAATACTATTCGTATACAAACTAGAGTTGAAATCTTGCTCCTGTTGGAATCCCTGGCACACTTCCCAGGGACTTCAATCAGGACTGGATTCCACCCTCACAGGCCAGATTCATGGAATATGCTCAATGAAAGTTCCATGGGCATGGAGAATACCATACTCTGCCCACCAGAAGCTGGTGTCAGCTTGGATTTTGCCAATATAGCTGCTTCATCCTCTGTGCACGCACATGCAAAGGCACAATTGCTTTTACTCTTGCAATCCTTACTCGTGGGAAATGAGTTATTTTTACATGTACCAATACCACTGAGGAAACACGTAGCCTTTGCTCTAGATACAAATTCAATGTTTAAGCATAAGTGAGAATAACCCAAGTAAGGACGATGAGGCAAAACACAAAGAAATAGAAGGGATTTTGTAGTCCACAAAACCATTTGTAGAAGTGTTTCATCCCCAAACGAGCTCTGACTTGTGTTCACTTTTTCCTGAAATCAAACACTGGGAAGCAAGCTTGTGGGATATCATTCACTAGTTACCCTTGTATCAGCTTCTACCAGCAAAGACCTTCATCTTCATTTTGCTAATCTAATCACAAGAATGCCCACGCCATGCACTCAGTCCTCCTGCATGCTTTGTCACAACTCTGTGGTGATGCCCCAGCTGTTGGCCAGCTTCATCTCCCACAAACTCCAAGAGCAGAAAAACAGCACCCAGGCCAGCAACTTCCAGCCAGGAGCTCTTTGTTCTTAATAATGGGAAAGAACAACTAGCTCAGATGACCAAGACACATTAAAAAGGAGAATGCACCTCTTGCCTTGTTAAATGACCATGCCAATTTCCCACTGATTTCTATTTAAAAAAAAAAAAAAAAAAAAAAACAACAAAACAGAGACTGGAAAAGAGTATCACACGGGCAGAAGCAGCTGCACAACTGTGGAAAAGCTTCACCAATACATTTTCTGAATGTGTTTGTTTCCAAGCAGGTTTTACAAATGTTTTAGCACTCTATTTACACACTTTCTCTGTATCTCTCAGGCCTTGAATTAAAAGGCTAAGGCAATGCCATTAAAAATAATGAAATGCTTGAGCAAATCTTAAGGTAAGGTTCCAACAGCAATATTCACTCAGCCAGGCTTCAAACTCCTCATGTTTTCTGGAACGTGTTTCAAAATACAAAATCATGATACATTAAGCTACATAGTCAGTCATAAAATAGTAATAGAAAATAATATGAAGATACAATGCAGCCAGCCTACTGTGGCTTCAGTTTTGTGTTTTCAACCCTTTTTCTTTTTGTGCTAAAACATGCAGCTCTAGGATCCAGCTCTGCCTAGTGCTGAACATCATAAACTCTAATGAGTGTCAAGGGGGGTCTCTGTTGTTTGCTCTATTGGGCCAACACCAAGCAACAATACTAGGTTTTAGACATCATCCCTGCATTTTTAAAGAAAAAAGAAATACTACCAAAAAACCCAACACAACCAAAGTTCTTTGGTTGGCTGATGTTTACTAGTTTTGCCCTAAGAGACACTGAGTATTTTGAATCCAACCAGTTCTTTGGGAGAAATGAATGATAAATTTTCAAGGTGTTGCCAGTTGCTTTTAAACTTTGACTCATCTTCCCTCCCAGTATCTTTACACTTACACCAAAACAACACATCACCATGATAGATACATTGCAGCTGAAAGGCCAGTTATTCAATGGCAGAACATCATGGAAATCTGTGGAATTCCACCTGGAATGGATCCAGCTGCAGAAATTTCTGCTGGGCTTTTCCAGCTCACACTTCTGGTAATCTTTAAAAATGAAACCCAGATTGTTTCCTGCCAAGTAGGTCTATCAATTTATCTCTAATGAGCAGCAATTCCATGTCATTTTGGTTGAAAGTTGAAGCAGGAGGTCAGTCCTGGCTTTAAGGAGGTAAAGCAGGGCAGCAAAACCACAAAGCCTTTCAACATGACCACTAAAACAGGGTAAAATAGATGTATATCCCTCAAAGTCTACATCATACACCCCCACTGTCAGCTGAGTTTAGCTGAAAACAAGGAGACACAACAGTGTCACCAAACCAGAAGAGCCAACAGCACTGAGGCTTTGGCCTGGCTCAGAGTCAAATAAAGAAGACAGGTGAGGCCTGACAGTATCCTGTGTACACACATAAATGCTTTGTATTAATGTGACAAAATAAAGTTACACTTGAGCGCTGCAAAAAGCAAATAAATTTTTTAATTGTTTCATTTATTTAGGAATAGTGCCTCAGATATCTGTGTGGTCCAGAGGCTAAAAAATAAAAATTCCATCAAAAAAATAGATAGGGGAAAAAAAATCATTTCTGTACTAAATGTTACCTACTACCATTCCCTAAATCCTCTTCCATAAGTTTCCAAAACCCCTATGGGCTCTCCTCCAGCCTCCCTTGCTGCCATGTAATTCCACCCAGCTCAGACTGAGACACAAAGCCTACATGACTGGTCACAGTTCAAGTTCTGGGCACCCAAGGCACGTAAAGCCCCTTTTTCACAGCCACAGGGTGCACCTGGATGTGCACAGAGAAGAATTAAACCAAAGCCCCAGATGATAATGCTTGCAAACTTGGAGGATTCTTACAATACAGTTTAAAATTAAAAAAAAAATAAATAAAACACCACAAAAAAACCCCACACACACCAAAAAAAAAAAAAAAAGAAAAGAAAACACACTAACCTGAAAATAGCTTGCACCCTTAAGGAGAACAAAGAAAGTAAAAGCCAAAACTGAAAATCATAAATAAACAGCCAGATTTTTCAATGCTTACCTGAACCACATAAAACCTTTACAGCTTGTAAATACTGGTGAGCGTCACTTCAGATCCTGTTAAAGGAGCCCCTGAACATAAAGGACAGGTTGCTCTCTAGTTAAATCCTTTCTCCCTTGCTTTTCCACTACTGAAAGTAATTGAAAACAGCGTGCATCTTGGTGCAGCCTAAGTCTGAAGGAACAGAGAGTGTAAATGTAATTATATACATCACACTGCACATCAAGTCTGCTCTCAGTTGCACCCATCTACCTTCACACAAAGCCAATTAAAATCCAAGAGCATCAACACTTGGAGTCATATAAAATAGATGAACCTATTAGGTGATACCACTTGCAAGACACCCCTAATAAAATCCACATAAAGATAGCACCAGTTTTCTTAGCCAGGGAGTGCTGCAGACACAAATTCATAATGTGCAAACTCAATGTTACTTCAAAGAAAATGGTGCCACAAACAACATTATAAAAACACTGCCCAAAGCATGGTGCTGTGCAGGGAATACATGTGATTTCAAAGTGTGAAGGATGAGCACATACTTCAAAGAGGGCACACACAGGGAACAGATCTGAATTTTTACTATCTCTGCTACTGCTTTAAGTCCATATTATTTTGGTATTTATATTAAAAAGGAGACAGAAATATCTTTGGAGATGACTAAGCAGTTTCTTGATTTCTATTAAGTACCAAAAAGCAGCCTTGCCAATTTATCCATATTTAAGTTTCTACAACTTAATATAAACTCTCTTCCAAGAACTACATAGGTCTTCTTAAAGTATGTGCAGCAAGAAGTCAGTGCTGTGCCAGCTGGCAGATTAAACAAGCCATTAAATAGGCTCCTACTGAATTTAAAGGATTGTTTTTCATCTTTTCCCTCTCTTCTCCTCCACATCCAGATGTATTATTTAGGGAATATTTTCCAGTACCGGTAGAAAAAGTAAAAGAAATGCCCTTGGCACATAATGAGTTTTTCCTGCAATGCGGTCTCCTGCTGCACTTGGAATTTATTCCATTACTGTATGGCTTGCAATGGTCCCAAAACACCTCTGACTATGTGAAAAGATGGGGAAAACGTGTCTGAGGTAGGTATGATGGTTAATTTGAAAGCAGGGACAGCCTGGGGTGATGATTTCACTGGGACCATCACTGTCCCAGTGTGCCATCCCAGCACCCATATCCCACAGCCCCTGTGCAGGAGAACAGCGCTGTGCCCTACACATCATAGCTGAGAAAGGCAGAGTCCACCAGGATTAAGGACAAGGCCACCAGCCTGGCCTTAGGTTGGAAGAGAAGCTTATTTCTCTGCAGGCCCTGCAGGACTTCAGTGATGAGAATTACAAAGCAACTGTGGTAAAACCCTAAGCCTTCACAGAACAGAGCTCTTCAGCATTTCATTTTTCCTTCAGAGGTTCAATCTTAAAGGTACCTGAACTTCATGATCTAGCAGGATTCAGAGGATCAGTGAGTCTAGAACAAACACAGATACTAAACCAGCCCTGGTGTCATCTACCAAGGAAAACAAAAGAAGCTAAATAACATTATTTCAGATAAAAATGAAAGTTTTCCAGATAAAACATCCCAAAAGATCCAAGCTGTATCTGCTCCCTGTGGCCACTTCAAGCTGACTGGAACTACAGGCAACTGAAAGAGGAGCAGTGGCTTCTGAAATGCCTCGAAAGTAATTTTACAAAAATTGAAATTTTTAGGCCTCTCTCAGTATTTCAGTTCCTGGATAGTAAAAAGGAGTCCAGTCCCATAAACTTGCTACTGAACAAGAAAACCAAGAAGGCCTTAAAACCAAGTACAGGCACACAGGCAGGGGCTGAGATAGCCAGCACTGGAACTTGCCCCTGGCTTGAAGCATCTCTTTCCCAGGGGCAGGAAGCCCCTCCAGGCTGGTCCCACCAGGAGAGTGGACCCCTTCACTTCCAGCCAGACCCAGAGAACATCTTGGCCCATGCAATGACTTCAGAATTTGGCTCGAGCAGGGTGTGATTTGCCAGAACTGTTCTGGGGGTCACAAACATTCCCTGCTCCCTTCTTGAGGGGTAGTTTAGTTATCAACTGCAAAAGCTGAAGTGTAAAAATCTGTGTTTTGCATGTATTCTTTGTTTCTAATCCCCAGTATCCGTAAGGGGACTCCCTTCCTTGGCTAGCAGTCGGGATTCATTAGACCTTTTATGATGATTCTTTCTGTTGTGCAGATATATGATGAATCTCAGATGTTTAAATAGCATATAACAGTGCTCCATTGACCTTGCTGAGTACAGTTGGAGGGGAAAAAAGGTAATTTTCCTCAAAGAAATGTTAAAAATGTGTCTCCACTATAGCACAGATGCAGAGGATAAAGAAACTCCAGAGGGATTAAAATATTTTAGATTAATTTGGAAGAAGGCCACATTGTGTAAAGCCTGGTTAGTTTGGGCCTTTCCAATTCCACGCCGTATAAACAAACCCATTTAAACTGCATTTGTTAGAAGGAATGTTTCAAAAAAAAAAAAAAAAAAAAATCCCCCAAAGCAGTTGTAACTCAAATGACCTCCAGTTCTGTATTCTCTCCTTACTGCCTAAAGAACAAACATATGTACAATATATTCTAGCCAGAGTTTGTGCAGTTGCTGCATGATTCATACTGCTTGAAAATTAAATCATTTAAGTAAAGGGATTCTGGCTCCCTCAAGCAAGGTTTTAAAACTGAAGCAAGGTTGGTTTTGGAGCCAGCTTCCATACTTTGAACAAGACCACGGCTTAGAGATTTTTGCTTTGGGCTGGGTGGAAGAAACTAAAAGATGAAAGTAAATTGAAAGCAAGAGATGGAACTAAAGAGAAAAATGGCAGGGGGGTAGGGGGGAAAGAAAAGAACCTGTAAGATCAATACAACTATATAAGAATGAACCTAATGTTCAGTGTGTCACTGACTGACAGAAGCAAATCCTTAAATGTTTACTCATTTTCAAGGTCAAATTTTGCCCATTTTACTCCCACAGAATAGATTTTTTGCTTGCACAGTCCTCCAAAGGGAAAAATCAGAGTGTGATTCTAAATAATCATAAATAAATATTTGCTGACCCTCACAAATTAATCAAGTTGAGACACAAATGAACATGAGGGTAGCAGTGCACCAGCCAGAGGGGTAACAAAATGAAACACACACACCTGAGTCATTTTGCATGATTAGCATCTGCAATACAGTGGGAGCTTAAAATAAATGGATTTTCCTATCATCACCCATAAATCCCAGAGTAACTCGACTTTAGGAATTACCTATCTGCCATGTGGATAAAGAGGCTTCTCCAGAAGCCCCAGGCCACCTTGTGTTGTTGAAATGGCACCCAAGTACTTGGCTGTAACTCAGTCACTGCACAAATTCCTCGTCCCAGAGGATGGGAGGCAGCTGGCACATCTCAGTACAAAATGTTGTCCACCCTCTCCCAAACACCCAAAAGAGCCAATATCATTTCACCACTGAATGTCAGCATCTTGGAGGGAAATATGGCAACTTGAAGTCCAGAACAAGACAACTCAATAGTTTAGAACTCAAAATCAGTGGAAAAAGTTGTTTTCATTAAAAGGAATGCATTTTCAGATAGTAGAAAGATTAATTTAAATTCTGGGATTTGAGGGCTAGCATCCCTTCTCATATCTTACATCATGGCCATAAAACTCTACTGGGATGATGGCTTCTCTAGCTATCATACATTTGATAGCACACAATTTTCTTGCTAAAATGCTACCTGTCTAAGTTCTCCATGTCATTTTTTCCTCTTGGTTGTTTCTTCACATTTGTGATTAACACATTTCTCTAGCATCTCACACACATTTTGACTTTGGCTGCATCTATAGCCAGCCCTGTGCTCCCATACTCAGCCCGCTTGCATGGATGGAAGGGATACACTAAGCTCTCCTTGGAGACACTCCAGGTTTGCAGGGATATAACCATAAGGAGAAAGTTGGCTGAGGGGACTTTTACATCAACAAAAAAAATCAATACAGAATGTGGAACTCCTTGTGGTTGGGGTTTGTTCTTCAAATGTCATGTATGGACCTTTGTTTGTTGACATACCACTCTACACATTCATGAAAACAAGATGTTCTCTTGTCACTTAGACTATCACGGTAAGACATTTTAAATAAATACTTCACATAATTTCAGAAACAGATGTTAGACAGTAAGATTGGATGTTAGCAATAGAAATGGCCAAGTCTTATTTAGTAGTGCTTGGAATTTTCTATTTTATGCCTCATATTATCACCAGCAATGCATGAAAACTCAACAGCTATTACATCCTCAACTTTTCTTTTGAAATGTATTTATCTTTAAAATTCACTCCAAGTAGTTTACAAGTAGAAGTGAATATTTTTCAACACACTTAACTCTGCCTTGTCACCCACATGCCCTCTACAATTCTACATCCACGTATTTTTATTTTCTGCATCTTCAGTTGGAGATGGGTTTATTTGTTCTACCATCTCTCACAGTGGCTAACAAAGTGTAAAAGATACTCAGCCTAAATTTTGCTTCTTTGGGCAGTCCTAGCCTCAGTGCTGTTCCTCGCAGTACTCTCAGTTAAGTATCTATGTACTAATAACATAACTCCATTGTTAGTATTGCCCCCTCCCTGACTGATTCAAATGGAGTATGTCTGCTACCCGTAGTAATACATTTTGAAAACTTACTTGCTCTTAGTCCAGTGGCAGAAGTAAGATTAATTGGATTTCTTCATAAATCCCATTGTTTCAGTTTCTTTACATGCCACAGCCAACTTTCTGTTGCCTGAGCTAGCCAGGGCTAGTGTGGTGGTAAGGTCAGAAATACACAGCAGGGACACAGATGTACAGTGACATCTCAGCTAGTGCTCAGTGTTACTGTTTTAGAGGCTACATAGACTTTTTATGGAATAAAATGCCCTGAAAATCCTGGTAACAAAAAAAAAACCAAAACAAAAAAACAACAAAAAAAACCCAAAACACAAAAACAAAAGCAAAAAAAAGAGAGGACAAATAATAAAAATAACTAATTCAATTAAATTTGGCATTGAGGTTTTGCCTCAGGCTTTGCCGTTCAGGATTTTCTTTGCGCTTGCAAGGAAAACAGCACTTAGATTATCCTCACTTTAAACACGAGGGAAAAACATGACAGAGATTTGTCTCTCAGTGATAAAACTAGCAGAAATAGAACACTTACGATAACCCTGACTTTGAAAAACATCAGTAAAAAGCCCCCCAAGCTCCATGAACATGTTGCAGACTGCACATGTCACATAACTACGGACTACGATTTTTTCGCCTGAGGCTCCCACATTTAACAAAGGGAAACACTGCTTTCAACAAAAGATGCTATTCTAGTTATGTGCCCTTTTACCCTGTCAGAGAAACAGCTGGTATCATAAAGTCACAGCTAATTTGTATCATATCTGCACTAACAGTCAGATTTAGTTTGTATCAAACTTTCGAAGTTGGACTTAATACCAGTTGATGGATGACAGCTTTTCTTGCCTCCCCCTTCTCAAAACATATTTAAACATTGCCTCCCACATAAAAAAGCCCTCCCAAAATTCAAAATACAGAGTCTTTAACATGTTCACATAACCAAAATGCATGTTATATATAAATCATTAAAACTAGCAAATTAAAAAAATCCTAAAGGGTGAGAATACTATACCAGCAGTTCTGAAGTTCAGTGACAAATAAATAGTGCTTTAAGACAGACATGTGGGTACCAAGTGTAATGGAAAAGAATTCTCTCCTAAAAAGAAGAGCAGAAAAAAAAACCCTGCCTCAGGTAATCTCCTGAAGTTTGGGGTATCTGTTCTCCTGAAAAAATTCCTGTCTGCCTTCAGAAGGGTTTTTTTCAAGGTCAGCATTCAACAATTTAGGGAAGACCAATTTCACTTATTTTTTTAGGGGACCTGTTTCTCATTTAAGCTATTAAATGTCATCTACTTTCATTTTAAGACCTCTGCAGCAGAATGCCTTAACTGTGTAAAGGGATTCTAGTGAAAGTGAGAGTCAGGCCAAAGACTTAACAGTTCCAAACCCACAGCGCCCACGTGAGAAAAAGTTGCAAAAAAGTCAGGCTCTTGTTGGGAAACAGGCGTGGGGAACTTCCAGAGACTGGGAGTTCAAGCTCAGTTCATACCAACATCTAACAATGCTGGTGTGCTTCTGAGGCTACCCCACCACAACACCTGAGTATACAACATGAGCTGGAGACAAGATACTCTTTTAAATTTTCAGCTATTTCTCACTTCCACATTATACAGAAATACTGGGCTGAGGCTCTTGCATACCATGATCTGTAGGCAAGGAAAATCTGTGTAATGCTGCATAGTACAATTATTATCAGGGGTCTGAACAATTGGCCCCATTTATCAGAGAGAGATTGCTCTGCTCTGTGAAGTTACACACACCAAGCAAACAACAGCTCTGGGAAGTTCAAAGCAGCAGCAGCCACAGAAATGCAGTTTTAAACTGACAGGAGAGCTTATTGTGAGAGGGTTGTCAGTGAAGACTGAAGAACCCCAGCTCCCAGCCTATCTTTCCCTCAGCACATGCATTTCCTGACTTAGAAGGGCAATACTGCAGAGAGGACAAAGACACAGCTTCTGCTGTGCCCAGGCTGTGCTGGTCACTGCTCTCTGATGGACTCCCTGCCAGGGAGCAGAGCCAAAGGGCAGCATGCTCCTGCCACATCCTCTCCAGTGAGCTGTATCTACTCCCTACCTACTGAGAGGATGCAAATAATCAACTCCACTCCCTCCACTCCAAGCACAGCAGTGATTCTGCCCTTACATGTGATCTTTCTGCTTGTTCAGAATTTTTTTAATAATTTTCTTTTTAAATGTTCTCAAACCTCTGTCTGACAAGGCATGGTTTATCAGAGGCAGACTTCTCTTTAGCTACCCAGTGTGTCCATTTTACAATTCCTAGGTGCTGTAATTTCTGGAAAATAAAAAACATTCTTCCTCCAAAGCTTGGGATAAGTCACAACGATTTAGTTGTTTGGGTTCACCCTTAAATGAAGAATAACTTTCTATATCTAAGTGATGCTCTGGCTTTGTTTACAGCCACTCCAAACAGTTGTTAACACCTCCTCAGGGACCAGTGCAACACAAAACCCACCAGGATCTCATCTCTCCCTAAAGAGCTTTTCCCAAAAAGTGGCCCAGCTGTAACAGAGGTCACTTGAGGTCCCAGAAGTTACAGGGAAACTTGGGCAAGATTGAGTTCTGCCCCTCCTTTTCCAAGTAGCAGAGAGGATGGATGACAGAAGGAAGATCCTATGTTCATCTAACTTTACCTCATCACAGTAAAGCAATAGAAAATATCTTCAGAGACACTACAGAAATGCTTTCAGGCTTGATTATTTAGGAGAAAAGCTGACCAAACCCATTCTTACACAATGTTTCCTAATGGCAAACATCTTTCAACACAACAAACATTTCCAAGGGAAAACAAAAAACAATCATCCCTATCCAGTGACTCTCAGCCTTAACCTTTGAGGGTAGCACTTATTCTTGAAAGTAATTCATATCGGCATGTCAGATTGCCTTCCAAAGTCAGTTTTGACTGCATTCAAGAACTAACAGAAGAATTAACAGGATTGTCATGATAATACTGAACTGTTACTGCCTTTTATACTCAGATAAGAGATGCATCTCATTTCCAGTACAGAGATAATGCTGTTTTTTTTCCTTTCCAAATGAGTGAATTGGTCCACAGCATTTGCTTTAATGATTTTCTAAAGGCAACTAATGGCCTAATCCATGGTATTTTCATTCACATCCCCTAAAACCCATCCCCCTGTTCAGCCAGATTTGCCGTGTGAAAGTGGAGGTTAAGTATGGAAAATATGATCAGATTTTGCCTTCACTTCTTTGTGACAGAGTTCTTTTGTCACCTCGACAAGTGCTGGGCAAGCACCAGAAGGACTTCAGCATGAGAGAGGTGGCACTTAGCCTGCATCCTGCACTTGCAAAAGATGACTGAGTCCCTGCAGGATGGATTTTCAGATGCAATTTATGAACCAAAATAAGGAACCAGCCCCAGCTCAGCCTCAGTTTTGAGGGACTGAAGCACCTTCTTTCACCACCACATCCTGGTGTCTGCGAATACAACTCCAACTGCTGAGGTATCAGAAACACTATGGAGGGCAGCCACTGCTCTCTTTGAATATCCAATCCTTTGCACAGGGAAAAAGGACTTATATTTATGATCCCTCTTGCTTCTGGACAGTGTGGCCTTCTTTGCCTGGATTCATATTTTTAAGGAATTTAAATACCTCAAACACACTGCTTGTGGAAGCATGTGGGAACTTGAAGCCAGACATCTCATGGGATGAAGTGCTCCATGGGAAATTTTAGAACATTTAGGCTGGTTCTGAATCCAAAAGAAATCCCAATTTTGAAACATCAGCATTTCCTACAACTGGAAATACCAGATTGCATCTGGCTTCAGTTCTAAATACTCCCCCCACCAAAGGCTGGAAAGTAACGCAGAACTGCAAAACAACAACCAGGGCAGAGAAGAGCCTGCAACGATTACCAGCCCATCCAGCACTTGCACAAACCTCCCCAGAAGTGTGGACAAAGTTAAATCTGCTTCCCCAAGGACGATGACAAAACCAGCTGAAATGGGCCCGGACCCAGCAATCCTGATGGGGAGGGAAGGCTGCTGGAGATGAAAGGCAATGCAAGCAGTGTCCAGCCTGCTGCTGTGTGTGTCTCCTCCTCCACGCTGCTCTTGCCAAAAACAGGGACAGAGGAGGCCCAGGCACTGAGAGAAAGTGGTCCCCCACCAGTGACAAGCAGCTCATTGTACCCTGAATTGAGTGAAGATGATGGGATTTAAGGGAGCTGACTCAATGCTGGGGCAATATTTCTGACCCATCATTCTGCTGTCACAGGCACTGCTTCAACTTAGAGCCAGCCCACAGTTTGTCTCCAGTCTGGAATTTCCGTATATTGAGGGGCTAAAGTTTACACACATTATAAACACTTCCTTTAAATGGCTTGTGAGCCCTCACTTGTTCTGGCAGTGAAAGAACAATGTTTGTAAAAAAAACGTTTAAGTGTTCCATGTTGTAAATAGTCAGTAAACACAGTTACTTGGTCTCTCACATACTTCTCAGAGCCTGCTTGCTCTAAAAAAAAGACACAACAGAATAGTAGCACAACAGCATATGATCATAACACAAGAAAATATTATTTAAGACTCTCACTGCAAGAAAAAGCTTGCTAAAATCCAGTGGAGAAACAGAACTTTTAAAAGAATGGCCATACACCAACAAAATGATTACTGTAAAACGCAATGGTTTTTGAGTTGAAGATAAAGTTCCACGTGAAATGCTCTAAATCTTCTATCAATTCTGAACAAAGTCATCACTGGTGTCAGTGACACCAGAGGGACAGGAGCCAAGGGTCTGCTGCAGGGTTCTCCACTGATTTTCAGAGGAATTTGGATCAGCCTCCAAAGAAATAAGAAAACACACAATAGAAAAAAAAAAGCCTCAAATAAACCCCCCAGATTCTGAATACCACAGGAAAGAAGTCTGAGGTAACTTCTTTGATCATACTCACAGGAAGGCAATCAGAGGAAATATTCTGAGCTTTTCAGTAACAAACCAGCTGCTTGATGAATTGAAATGATGACTCCAGAAAAACGAGGTGATCTCTACACAAAAATAGAAAATAAAGCACCTTATTTAGCAAAGGCATAATTACTCTGCATTCTTTATTTTTCTTTGGCAAAGTCTTCTTTAATAATGCTCCTAGAAAGTCCGGGGTATTTTTTAAGTATGGAATAAAACTTTAAAAGTTTTAAGACACCAACAAAAGCCACTGTCAAAAGCTCCAGAAATTAGAATTTGACAAAGGAGATTTTGATTTCCCAAGATCTCTTAACCAAGTCAGTCACTGAAACATCTTTAAGAAGTGAAGCTGATACAGACTCTTGTTATTAGAACAAGATGAAGCATACTGTCTGACCAACAGTGAATTTCCACAGCAGAGCCAGGTTTCCAGCACACCCCCCTAAGGATATAGGATATTCCCTGCAGTATAAAACATGTTCAAAAAAGTACTCTGCAAAAGCAGATAAACAGTAAGATGAAAGTCTGTAGATGATATGAAACTATTCTGTTTAATAAAACTTAAAAGTCAGTACTACAAATTGGGGAAAGAGTTCATAGTAATGAATTTCTACAGGCAAACTGAATTCATTTTTCAGAAGTAAAGGTACAGGAGGGGAAAAAAAAAAAACCTGAGATCATTATACATACAGCAATCAACTCTAAATGAGCCAATGACACTCAAAGACTTCTGAGAGGTCTCTTCCTCAGACTCCAAGAATATTACCTGGCTCACTAAAAGGGTTGCCATGCATTGGAATGGGCTTCCCACCCTGAACAATTTCTGGGTGACCTGGTAGAAACCCGTAATGGACACCAGGAAATGCAGTAAGAACAAGCTTCAGTGAACTGGGGTATTTTCTCCCAAAGGCAGGCTCTGCATTCAGCTACCTCTTTGGTAGTAAATGGACACACCAGAGTAAAAATAAAAACTGCAGGCTTTCTTCAGAGAGCCTCTCGTGGTCTGTTCTCTTTAGAACCAAAGACCTTCATGTTGAACATCCTGCTGCCAACAGAGGAAATTGGTTATTTAAAAATCAACCTATTTTCAGTTATTTTAAGATAATAGTGTGGGGTTGGGACTTGCATTGATTTCTGGTTATTCACTGGAAACTGAGACTTTTGAGATCTCAATATAAATGACTGTTCTGTAATTTCAACAACAATTTTACAGTCTGGTCTTTAGGTTTTAAGACACCTGTCACTGATTCACATTATTGCAAATACTGGGGTGGCCAAAGCCAAGAATCTGATGCCATGTATTAGAAATTTCAGTATTAGATTCAAGAGATCTCAACCCCAATTTGATTCTGAGCATCACTGTGCATACGTCACATTAGAAAAAAGAACAATGTAAGAAAACAACCCTAATTATCAGGGTATGAAAAGAGCAACCAAGAGCTTTAAATCTTTTTCCTCTCCCTGGTTACACCTGCTTACAACAAGAACAGACCAGGCTCTATCAGTCCAGAGCTTCAACTCATGAATAACAAGGCCCTTCCAGGTCACTGAATTAATTCCAACTTTTCCACTAAATTGAAAATCTTACTTTGCTCATTTCTATTGTTTAGTGTGCCCCAATTGACTCTCAGCAGGAATAACTTCAAGACATTCAGATCATGCTCTTGGAGGGTCCTGGGTCCAAAAGCCCTTTTCTGCTTCAGACCATTTGTTCTCTTTCAAGCTCTTCAAGATTTCTAAACTGGAGACAACTCCCAAAAATATTTTCATTTTCTTTCCCACAGTCGTGAGGACCTCTTCTGCTGTTCTCCTTGTATTTGCTCTGTTCTAAACCAACACTTTTCTGAATCAAGTTCAACATAAATAAAATAAAATCAATAAAATTACTGAAATATTCTCTCACAGTGTTTGCCTTCCAAAAGAGCTTCTATCTCACCACAATTCCATTGTAAGCTTGCTACGAAGGGTTACAAACAATTTAACAAACAGGTAATTTCCATACAACTTAAGCATGAAGGAAGTTCAGGCCCAGGTCAAAAAACAGACTCCATAAATCCAAACCCTCCGATCCAACAAACACCCCTCACGTTTGGACACGCTTTGGGCTGTAATCTTCAGAGGTAAAATTGGCACCATTTTTAGTGATTCTTCAGTCCCTCGAATTCCCCTGACCATAAACTTTGGGTTCATGTTCTGCTCTCATTCGTGCAATGGCATTAACAGCATCCCAAACCTTGGCACACACCCAGCACTGCACATTCAACACTCAATTTCCAGCTACCATGGGCACTAGATTCCAAGACAACACAGAACAGTAGCCATTAAACACAATTTTAGTAACAGAAATGCTTTTATCGGAAGTTCTTAAAAATGCTTGATCAGAAGTACTTTGTGGCTTAAGAAATTCAGGAGTTGCTGCTCTCTTGATTATAGAAACTGGGGAAATCAAATCACATCCAAGGTCATTCAGCAGTTGACCTGTGACATTTAAATGTGGGTTGGGGAGGGCTATTAAAAATATGTGCATACACACACAAAGAAAAGCATGGTTTCACTCCCCTCTACTCTGGTCATGAATTTGGTTCCATTACACCTGGTAGTTTTGAATGGAAATAAAGTTATGGAGCCCAGTTTCCAAACTCTGTGTTGCAGGTATTCCATTTTATCCAAGAGATCCCAGCAGTGACCAGTATCAGATGTTTAGAGCAGAAGATAGGGACAGGGGAAGTATATAATGGTGCTTCCCACAAATAATCTACAGCAGCTTGTGACTTCCAGAATGCCTGAGTCAAAGGTGGAATCCATATATTTACTGATCTCCATGGAAGCTTTTTTCCATTAGGTTCAGCAGCTGCCAGCACTGAAAAAAATCCTGTGACAGAGTCCTCAGTCACCTAATGCACAGTCACCTCTGGTGTGCACACAGAAAATATTCACACAATGGAGCAATCCCAAACCTGACAGCAAGGTGTTTAAAAAGCTGTCTTGGAAATAGCACGCCTGGGTTTCAGTCCCACTTACATATGTAATCACTTGGGAAAATGAAACTACATCAGTAGGAGAGAGTGGGAACATAAAGGACAGTTGAAAAGTGCATTTGAGCATTCTTTGTGACAAAAGAGGTAACCCAGTCCACGTACTGCACTCTGAGTTAGCAACTTACTAGATAAAAGGACTCATCCCCTAGTCTGTGAAAATAGCAAATATTCCACAGAATCACAGAAGAGTTCAGGTTAAATGACACCTCTGGAGATCACCTAGTCCAGTTCCCTGCTCCAAGCAGGCTGCCCCAGCACCATGTCCAGCTGGGGTTTGAGTATTTCCAGGGATGGAGACACCACAGTGTCCTCCTTTGGAAATCTGTTCCAGTGTTGATCTCTCACAGTAATAAAGTTCTTCCCTACATTTAAATGGAATTTTTAAAATTTCAGTTTCTGTCCTTTTCCTCCTGTCCTTTCATTGGCACCTTTAACAGGACTCTGGTTTGGTTGTTTTTATTGCCATCTCTCCCCACTCCCGTGGGGACAGAGTCACAGTGTGTGGCAGCCACAGAGTGGCTGTTAAGCTTGAATCTCATCCCAGTTACAACTAGGAATTTTTATCCATAGATTTCAATATTGGCCATTGTGCAAATTATTTCTTTTCCCCTCGAGTCATGAAAATGACAGCAGGAAACCAACTTTTTTTAAAAAATAGTCTAGGTGAAGTATTTCTTTGAATACCCACCTCTTCTAGAACTACTTTTCTCCTTTTGATTTTTCTGTTGTTACTGTTGTCATGTGATTTATTTACTCGGGAAGATATTACAGAGGGAGCACTTTAAACTTTTCCTTGGGTGTGCTATGTGCAAGGAGAAGGTTTTTCAACACAGGATTTGGCAAACGAGTGCTGCAAACAGCAGAGGGGACAAGCCTCAAACTCATCCATCACTAGGGATACCCAAAAGAGGTTCCCAAGGAATTTGTCTGCTAGCATGACCTAGAAAAGGGAGGTGTGTTGACACCTGTGAGCTGCTCACCCAGACACTTACACGCAGCCTATCAGTACAAAACTGCAGCTCAAAGTCAATAAAAACACCTCACACAGCAATATACTTGAGTTTAATTTAAAAGCTGTAGTCAAATCCCACTGGCTTCAGGCTAAACACACATTTACAAGCTCTGCTGAACACAGTTTGCTGTACCTGAGCTCTGCCTCCCAGAGGGGTGCAGCCACCTCCTAGGGGAAAAGTTCTGTGAAGGAGAAAGGTCTTCCCCTTCCCTTCTGCCACACTGCTAAGATCCTCTTAATGAGAAACTCATCCGACCTCTGAAGTTTCAGAAAATGACAAATTTCCCCTCCACCATCAAAAAATGCTAGTTATCCTTACACTGACTTGAGCAGCAGGACACCCTAATATTTTGGAGGAAAATCACTCCTATTACACTCACAATGATACTCCCTCAACAAAAGTGAGCATCTTTCAGACACAATGACTGCCCCACATACAGGGTTTCAATCTGCACATCCTGGCCTGGAACTGGAAAGAAAGCAAAGTGCTTCCTGAGGTTAAACACAACCAAAAGCAGAACTAGGTACAGCTCATACTGAGTGAAAGTAGATTGCAAGATCTTTGCATGGTAACCCCTGAAAGTGGAGGCTAACAAATAAGCAAAGTATGTGTGCATCTGAGCAGATGTGGGCTGGAACAGCATCCTTGGCCATGCAAATACAGCACTTGCTTCCTTCTTTGGCCACATTTGTGCTACTAAGCAGAAACCATTTGCTAACCACACAGCAGTGGCATTCACATTAGCAGAAAACCAGACTCCTCGTCTCTTCCTGCTTTGATCAGCAGTTACTGGCCACAGGAATAAACAGAGGGCTGTGCTCCTCAGCTGCTCCATGCAGGATCTGCTGTTCTCACAGGGACAGCAGGGACGGGCCAAGCCTGCTCCAGAGGAGCCCTTT
Organism: Promerops cafer; assembly: GCA_013398275.1. Classification (NCBI taxonomy): domain Eukaryota; kingdom Metazoa; phylum Chordata; class Aves; order Passeriformes; family Nectariniidae; genus Promerops; species Promerops cafer. Next base: position 223,627 of record VZSE01006895.1, on the reverse strand, counting down.
GTCCTCACGTAAACCTCGCTCGCCAACAGAGGAGCGACACGCACAGCAAGGAAAAGACAGCTGAAGGACAGTATTCCCCTCTCAAACGCTGTGTTTGGAAGAGCAAACATTTTAAAATTTAAAATCCAAAGCTTGCAATATCCCTGTTTTTAATCTGGAAATTGAACATAAGCGCCCCTGCATCACTGGCAGTGGATACAGGCATGTCTGCTGCAGAACGTGCTTCTGAGGGGAACTATTTACTGCTAATAAAAAGTCCCAAATTCCTTGCAAATTGGCTGTCCCTTTCAGGAAAGGGTTCCAGAAAGCTTAGAGCTCTAATCCAAATTGTTAATAATCCATAAAGAATACTGCATAATAATTCAGAAAATAGTCTCTTCCAACAGACAGTAAATGGAAACTGCCTGCTTTAAAGCATATTTTGACAGCTGCTAGCATCATTCAACATTTCAAATAAAAGAATCTGCTCAAAAGAAACAGAGTAAGTAAGCTAAAAATTTGAAACAACAAAAAGGTCTCTTGTGAAAGCTCTGATTTTCTCCTCTTCTGTGTTGTATTCAACTTTTGAATGGAAACACACTGGTGGGATGGGTATTGGAAGAGAGGGGGCTGCAGGGAAAATTCTGTGAGCTGTATCCTTTTCAGGGAAGTTTAATTAATGGCATTTCTGAGAAGAATTTTGATTGACAGGATTAGTGCCAGCACTAAAAGTTACTATTTGTGGATCCTGGAGCTCACAGCTCCCATAAAAATAAAACAGTTCAGAAAAAAGCTTTGTGCAAATGAAGGCATTCCCTCAGCAGGGAAGGTTCATGTGAACCTCTTCTGTGGCTTCCCTTCACATGGGTTTTTCTGTGGAGATAGGATAGCAGAAAGTCCCTGGAGAACACCCTCCCCATGAGGCAAAAGGTTTGATTCCCTTTTCTAGGTTAGTCCTTTGGGAAGGTTTCTAAAAGGAGTCAAAATTAAACTCTAAGAATGAGTGTTCCCGAATTTTGTGGCGGGAAACATTTGGTTCCACTTTCTTTTCTTTTGGATTTATTTCAGCTTTTAGATCAGACTAACTTTTAGTTTCTAAATTCCTACCTCCTTCCCACTAAGAAAATCTAGTGTTTTCCTAGTAACACTCAGCTCAAAAGATTTCAATTCTCTAATTGCCTATAAAGACTTGGGACAAATGATTAAGTTGACCACAAGCATTGCATTTTATTTGATTATTGTCAAATCTTTAAGTACTATCTCAAATGAGCCATCTTTACAAGGGGTAATGCATTACATGCCAAAACAAGAAACTGGAAATAAGCCAGTGCTGCTCCATTGCAAAAACAAGGGAAGGACACAGCATTCCAGTTCCCACAGGAAGCACACACCAGTTTGCTGAACCATCCTCCAGAAACTTTGAAATGGAAGAAAAGAAGAAAAAAAAATTATATTCTTGTCACTTCGTACATCCCTTATCTATCACCTTCCTCACAGGATAACCTAGTTCAGATCCACTTATTCTATCCCAGAAGTTTTCCTGCATCTAATTTGCTTCATATCTTGATGGTTTGGCCCCATTTTTCCCTCTGCTCTTCCCTGCTTTCCCTCAACTGTACTGTTCTCCAGTTCACTCCTGTTCACATTCTTGCTATACCAAACTTGAACCAATGTCTTAGGCCAGATCCTCTTCCTCCTACTCCTTATTGTTATTGTCCTGATACACCTCTGATCCTATCAGTTTTGGGGGTTGTTCCCATAAATCTCCAACCTGTCCCTTTTTGCGCCTTAAAAACTCTTGGATAACGTAATTTCTTCAAATTATAGGCATTTATATGCATTTGGGCTTGCCTTTCTGCTTTTTGACTGAGGCAGGATGAACAGAGCTGAACTTCCACAGAGGGAAAATATCATAGTGCAGCAAAATGCTGCCACTTACTCAGGAATAATGCAAAAAAATAAACAATGCAAAAAAAAAAAAATTAAGTGGTTTTATTAGATATGGAAAGCTTGCAAATCAGGCATCACAACCAGTGTCCCAGTAGTCACACTATTGGTGATTAATACATAGATCTTCTTCCACACTCTGTTTCCAGTGACCCAATAAACCACTACTTTTACTCCAGCTACTGTCTGGGAACAACGGGAGGTTTTGATGCTTTCAGCTCCCACTGCTGCTGGCAGTGTTTAACAGAGATGACTGGTACACAAACCTTTAAGGCTACAGCACTACTATCTCAACTTTAATTGGCTTAAAAACGCCTGCAGAAAGGAGCAGATTGGCCTGAATACTCAAGCACCTCTAGATGTTTACACAAATACTGACATTTTAGGCTACTCAGGAAAGCAGACTGATTGTCACGGATGGACACCATCAGCTCCACTACATACTTTGTCACCACGTGCTGAAAAATGGATCATCACCCTGACTTCTGCCTGTTCTGCCCCATGGACAGAGGAAATGAAGTTGCAGAAGGCATGGCAAGCATGTCTGTTTTCTAACTTTTCACTCCATGTGCAAATACAAAACGTGGCAGCTTGCAATCCATCATCTGGAGGAAAACCACCGAGGCTGCTTGTCAGCCTTCAAACACTACCTGTGTGCTCAGTGATACCTGAGCTCTGCCAAACCCACTCCATTTATTTTCATGAACTACAACTCATAACTTCAAAATGCAGTTTTAAATCTCTCCTCGCTTGGCAGCCATATAAACAGCAAGGAATGTGCACAGGAAAAAAAAAGTTATCCTGGTCACACCTATAACTTTTCCAAAAGGAAGGGCATGCTCAGGTAATGTAGATGAGAATCAAGGTGACTGAGCCACAGCTACTTGTTTAGACTGTTAGTCTGGCTTTCAGTGGTAGGAAATATTACATAAAATCCATGTAACACATACAAGCTAAGTGCAAATGATGAAAGAAATCAGCAAGGGAAAAGAGGCCAGAGAGCTGTTGTGATGGAAGAATAGCAGCTGGGAAAACTGAAGTCAACCCAGCTATGTTATTTTTTAATTAAAAATAAACATAGCCTTTGTTGCCAAGGGATTGGTTAGCATTCCATTTTAAAAAAAAAAAAAAAAAAAGGAATTTTGTTTTACTTCATTCTCATTCCCCTCCTAACCTCCCTCCCCTCTCTGTCCCCTCCTTCGCCCCCAAAAAAGTATTTATAGATTTTGCAAAAAAGAACATGGTCATAAAATTTAGTTCAGCCTACAGCACCACACAGAACCACCTATTTTTAAGGCATTCTCTTTCTCTCACACCACTGCCTCTTTGATTAAAAAACAGTCAGACTACCATTTTAATTTTGTTAATTATTTTGTCTTCTGCTGCTGAGGTCCGTGCTAGCTGTACGAGTATGCATGACTAAAGTGCACGTGTGTGAAGGATAAAAACCCTGTTTGGACAGCCCTCTTAATGAAGGTTTCAGCAGAGCCATGTTAATGCTTCCAGGTCAGCCTTGCTTCTCTTCGACACTAAAGCAGCTTTTGCTCACATCTGGTTAGGGGTTTGTCCCAGCTTTTTTGGAATTTGTTGTGTCCAAGAACAGTGAAGGTCTCACATTTTTTCTTTGCAGTCCTCACTTCACAAACAGGAGTGTGGAGTCACTTAGCACAGAAAAACCAAAGAATCCAAAGACTCAGTTCAGGATTTTCACACATTACAAGGGCTCAAAGGCTAACTATTTTTAAAGGCTGACCACCTCATTAGCCCCATTACCCACAGCTTTTCATTTCTTCATCTTAAACATTTCTTGTGTGCTTTTATTATGCCTGACCTCAGAGAAGGTTTCTGCTGCCGAGGTCTTCTCTACACAGCTTCCACATGACATTTCAAAATCTTACTGGGCATAATCAAATTCTATTTTCTTGCTCACCACCTGCTTTGCTAGTTACACATTTTATTTAGGAAGTTTTAGGCCATTGCTTATATGAAATATATATCCAAAGGCACTTGCAATTGTTCTGATAAAATATGTAGGAGGTGATGGGGCAAACCTCCCCAAACCAGATCAATGAAATGGATGTTTCCTGTAGAAATATCCATCTTCAGCTGAGCAAATATATCAGTTCTAGTTGAATCAAAGAAAGATCTATCTAATAATTAGGCTAAGTGGTGAGAAAAGAGAATTAAGGTGAAGTAAAAATAATTGCATGAGCATCCTGCATCTCAGGTAAGTCCCACCTTGTCATCAGCCTAAAGGGTGTTCAGGAGTGGGATTGTTTCCTACCTGGACTATCTGGAATCACTCCAGCTTACATTAAAAGAGAAAGGGAAAATAATTATTTAATTATTCATTCAATGCAGAGCAACTATAAAGAGTGTCATGATCAGTAACAGCACAGTACAGAATGGCAAATGCACCCACATTTTCACAAGAGAAAGACCCAAAATTCACCCCCAGCTTCACAGAGTGGCATTTCAAACTTCAATCTTGCAAGGAGATCTGAAAATAGGTTAGACTGAGTGTGTCTCTCTCTGCTTTTCTATTTAACACACTCCTATGTGTCCCGATGAATTTTCAGAATTCATTTTGAACCCATGAAAATTTAAAGCCAGAAATAAATTTTCACTCTGGTCAGTATCTGCTGACTCACATCCAGATTCCTCCAGTATTTGAATCTTCCATTGACTCCAGAGAAAATTTGTGGTTGACCACAGAGCAAAAGCTTAGCTAACTAAATACCATAATGCATATTATTTGCCATGCAACAGTAAACACAGAAGAAAAAGGATACAGAGTTGCAAAACATTTTTCTTTATGCTTTGCATATTTTTTGGAATAGAAAAGATAACCACATTAGGCAAAGCAATGTGTTTGTTTTGTCTCAAGGACACTGGCCCACAAATAACTGTTACTGCAACTAGTCAGAGTTCAAGTCATTGTGGCCCAAACTATAAAAGAAAAAAAAAAAGAAAAAGACAAGGCCTTGGAAATCAAATGTTATCCCTCATCCCAACAAAATATAAATAACTCAACAGTTTAGTGACCAGCAGTACACAACAGAATGAATTCTGGGTATCTAAGCATCAAAGCATGATGCTGAAACATTCTGTGAACATTAACTCTGTTCTGTGGCAACACAAAATTGGATTAGGAAAATAAGAGAAAGGCAGTGAGACAAATAAGTTGGCACTGGCAGACCCTACATGTGCTAAGCTTCAGCCTCCTTGGGTTTTACACCAGTTCCCCTGTAAGAACAGATTTGAGTTGAATTAAACATTAATTGAGTTCAATTAAACAGTAATTGAAGGTTTCATCCTTCAGATGGTCACTTGCTGCCAAAGTCTAAGGGTTACGTGCACACAGAGAAGTCAGAGAGGCTTCTCAGTTAAACTTTCTTTTCCAGGTAGGGTGACTCTGACCACCAAATTAGAAACTTGCTAATTCTGACTACTGAGGAGGATTCTATTGTCCCTCTCACAGTGTTTTTGCTTTTCTTCGAGATCGCAACAGCTCACTCGAAAAACCAAACTCAAGCAAAAGCTTTGGGAGGTTCCTTCCATTGCCTGGAAAATGGGAGGGAGGGTACAAGGACGAATTCTGAGCAGGACAGGGGAACCAAATAAACCTCAAAAGTGCAAGGGGAAGAGAGAATATCCTGTCCAGAGGGAAAGAGTTGTAATAAACTGAGAAATGCCATCAGTCTTTTTATTCAGAAGAACAGTCACAACAGCAAGAATAACAGTGATTTTGCTGTTTTAAAATGCTGGGAGGCTTCTCTCACCACGTAACAGCACTCTTTTGTCTTTTATGTCTCAGAGCAAGCAGCTAAAGCCACTGAAAATGCAAGCATGTGCCAAAATGGGCAAAACATTCAAGACCATGCACATGCCCCATCTTCATCTGGCAAACAGAAAATGCAATGCTATTTACAGCCCTTTGATATTTCTTTGTTTCTCATGGGAAACTAGTTGATGTTGTCTAGTGCCAGCTCTCATTGTTAGCAACACTCATGGAGAGTTTATTAATTTTATGTCTTGATGCCATTTTTCCAAAGCAACCTTTCTATAAGGGTCACATTAGATTAATAAACAGTGAAAGTATCATATAGACATCAGAACTCCTTCACCAAGGGGAATTCAAGAAGACTGACGCTTAAATTTTATGTATTTTTAATTTAAAAACAGAACCCTCTTGTCAGGCCTCAGGATTTCCTTGATCTTTAAAGTAGTAGAAATATACAAAACTAAACAATAGTCGCCCGCTCCATTAATTTCTCCTATCCTGTAATATACAAACACAGTTCAAAGAACATTTCTATTTGAATACGCTTCATCTTCCTTTCCCAGTCCCGTTGAAAATCTGTGAATGAAGAAGTTCATGTGTGAAATGCTGCCTATGTCCATCCACTCGGTGGGTGCCAAATCAACACTTCTCCCAGCACGACTATTCCACCTGGAATGGCAGAGCCCTATTCCATCAGCAGTGCCACATTGAGACAATGACATGAAGTTACCACCAGTTTAGGTTCATTTCTTTTGGTGTAAGTCAGAGAGAGGATCTCTGGTCTCTACAGCCCCCAAGGCTTTTAAATTTATTAGGCCACACTACCTATCACAGCTTAGATCTCCTTTATGAATACTTAAAATAACATTACCACCTGTAGTTGAGTGAAAAAAGCTGACAGGAGGAATAGCTGTAGAAACAAATCTGCACCATGCTTCAGGATAAAAACACACCCAGAACACACAACACAAAGATGAAAGAGTACCTGGAAAATTAAAGCAACAGGAAAGAAGGTGTTAAAAACAAAGAGAAGCAGTGATACACAGGCCTCAAAGAAGGTGAAAAAGGTGGGCAGAACGATTGGCACAAAGGGAATGAGACAGATTTAGCAATAGACTTGGATAAGTCCATTACACCAAGGCCCAGAGCAGCTCTTACAGCACCTCCAGCTGTCGCAGCTGCCTGGTGTCACTTCAAGGCATTATTCTTTTATATTTAGAATATATATTTAGTGTATATAGTATCCTCAGTTATGCTCATCCCCTCTTCAGGCAACAAAAGGACAGATAATGTGCACTGCATGATTTTGTGTCTAGTAAAGAGGCCCACACAGCAGCAGAGAAGGAATGTGTGTTGATTAACTGTCAGATAGGGGGAGTGCACAAAAAGCCTTATGATAACAAATACTTCTTGCAACAGGGCTCATTCTACCTGTGTGTCCAGAAACAGGAGATTAAAAATAGATAATCAAAGAAGAGTGGGGGGCAGGGAGAGAAGAATGAGGTTTTGAGAAGTTAAATGACTGGTGCTGTAGCTCTGAGTTTAATCTACAAAACAGCTTTCGTCAAAACAATTAGATTGTTCTCCTCTGAGCCATTCATCATCTCAGATATTTTTCTAATTTTGACTTCTACCCACTAGAGATCAGGAACCTTCTAAAAAATTATCATCTAGGGATTCCTCTGCTGGAATTTGGACTAGCCTACATAATTCCTCCAGACAGTGCTCCTTGACTTTTTCCCATAGAGCTCACTACTGCAGTCAATGCCTGGAATGCCAGATCCATGCTAGAAAATTTGGGCAGAGTACTGCTGAGAGCAGTGGCAGCTGTGGCAGCCCACTCAGGCACAGGGTGACTTCCACCTACTTTGAATTTTCCATCCAGGGTGCCAGTATTACCTGTCCAGTAGGTTCAGTGATCCTTCTAGTAGCAAAGCCCCAGTCCCAGGCATGGCTTTGACCTCTGCATATTTGTGGGAAATGAAAAGAGCTGCACTCCAGCACGAGGAAAACACAGTTGAAACCCCACACAGAGAAGGCTTCAGGTAATACTTTATTATCTCTTCACCTGGCTAAATCTCTATGGTTTCTTGCAATACACAAGCATAAATATATTTCTCCTCACTTTTAGTCAACATTCAGCCACATAGAAGTTTTTGTTTCTGTCTGTGGATTTCTACTGCCATAATGAGTGATTGAAAGTTTTCACTCTCACAACAAACCTGTGAAGGAAGGAGTAATTTCTGTTCTCATTTTACAAAAGGCTCATTATAAAAGAAAGAAAATAACTTGTACAGCCACAGATATGTTGTGTGAATGAAGACCTTACATGGGGGCCTCCCAGCGTGTCAAACAGTGAAACAGTTTTTTTAGTATTATTTGGGTTTTTTTACAGGGGAAAAAAAAGGCCACTTTCTCTGAGAGAAACAAATTATTCATTTCCTAGAAACACAAAACTGGTTTCTGTCAAATTCTTTCAGTGGTATGCTCTGAAAAAGGAGAGAGGGCAGTGACAAATGTGGCAGAAGATGATAAACTGCTGCCTTCTCCAGAAATAGCAAATCCATTGCTGTCAGCTTCCTTGCTTGAGCCAGACCCAAAGCACACATTTTACACAGGTTGAAAGGCCTCTTTATACAACCATAAATGACATCTAAATCATTTAAAATAATGGAGGGAAGAGGAGGATGTAGAAAAGAGAGGAAGCTTCCGACAAGTCCCAAGTATTGTCTTGTTCTAAGCCCACAAAACAGCAGCAATATCTTTAGTGTCCCTTTAGAACTGCAACAGGATCACCTGTGCTTGACCAAACATCTCTGAAGATAACACATGAAAATCTCCATGGAGTTAATGTGGACACGGGGATTTCTCAGCCCCCAAAGAGTGTGGCATTCTTCAACCTTCAAGCCAGATCTAATAGAATTTCAGACTGACATTAATGAGAAAACTCTCTATAATAAATTTCTACTTATGTGGCAGATTCGTCTCCATTTTTAAATACCTGCCTCAGTACAAAGACTGCCTGGTTGTACAGAGCAGGAGTGGGCTGGTTTGCCCTCTTTGGTACCCTGCACACCACCTCCTTGGTGACACGTCCACAGCCAAGCAATAATGGATCACACCATCAACGTAAACTTCATTGCTAGACCAGAAAAAGGGGGGAAAAGGAAATAAAAGAAATAAACAAAAAAGCCTAAACCAAAAACCTCACACGTACCATTTCACCAGTTCAATCTTGCCTTTACAACTGCAGCCTTTGGCTAATACACAAACAGCTTCTTCTAGGAAGAAAAAGTTGCAGTACTTCAATGAGAAGTACAATTCTGAACAGATGCAGCTTAGCCCTGACAAATCCCTGGGTATAGTTATTTCAGTTTGAGAGCTTAGAGTGTGACTGGAGGTCTGAAGACTTTGAAGATGACATAAATCAAAGTAGCCTCTCCTTCAGCATGGTGATTTCCTCTGCTTGGAGTCCCTTCCACTTCGAGAGAAGGGATATAAACTAGTCTCTCAAAAAAACCACACTGTTCACTAGGATTATGTGAAGTACTTCTTTTAAGGAGAGAAAAATGAGCTTTTTTCCTCACATCTGCTTGTACGGCTTAAAAACTTGTTACAATGACATGGTGCTGGGTGACTACTTTGACTGTAGAACACTGACAGAAAATCAGCTTTTCTCCAGCTTAAATGCAGAGGGAAATCTCAGTAGCATGGCATGAGGGAAGTGTGGTGACACAGGACAAGCACTCTTGCAGGCACAGGCGTGTGCCAATGGGAGTTTCAGTACGTTTTTGAGAAGAGGACTACAGGCTGTAGGATTCATGGCAGATTTCTGGTTCTGCACCTTCTCCCACCTCTGCACCAGGATCATTAGGGCAACCAGATAATTAGCTCTGTTTCCTTTGGCATGTCTAGATGTCCCATGTGAAGGTAGCCAGCTCAGTTACCAGAACAGAAGTCATTTCAAGAATGTGAGGAGTGAGATTCAGCTGAAGAACTGCTCAGTCTCAACAACACAAACTACCATGGCTGTGCAGCTGGTCTCTCCAGAAGCAAAAATCCTGGGATCACTCTGTACCAGAGAGGAACTACAGGAATAATCCTGTTATAAGCCTGTTCAGCTGGTATGAAGGATGAGAACACCCTCTGGATCTTGTTCTTGAAACAGTTTTCCCCTGCTCTTTCCTCTATTCTGAAATACCAAACACCACACAGACAATGCAACATGAGGTTTCCCACATGCTTTGCACAACCCAAAGACTGATTTCCAGCCTCCAGACTATAATTTGCCCACAAGACATAAGATGAACTTCATTTACATACTAGCATCCCCCACTGGGGGTATGGTGCTCCATGTATTATCATATTCACCTCTAGTAACTCCAGAGAAAAATCCCTATTTAGGCCTGCAGATGGTTACATCAACTAGACTTTTATATACACATATATACACTGATGTGTCTAGAAACAGATGTAGCACAAAAATAGTATGCAAACGTGCTATCTTCCATAGTCTAAATAAAGTACAGCAGGACACTTCAGGTAGGAACTTTTCTAGACAAACTAGACAACCAAGGTTAGGAAAAATACACATTAATAAGGTTTTGTTCTAAAGAATAAGCCGCACTGGTACACTGATAAAAATGCATCTACTGCAACAATTATCTTTAAAAACTCAGCATCTTACAAGGAACTGCTCTAATTGCTGTCTTAATCAACATCATGACTTCTAATACAACTGGCAATTAACATTTGGTAAACAGCATCTGCCAATTAGGCTATCATGTGCACTGTACATCTGATTCCTGTTTTCACTGGAATGCAGCTATTAGTGCTGGAACTTGTCCAGGGTCTCTGCTTTGGCCTCTAATGCTCTGTAGATGAGCAACCCTCAACTTTACACAGCAGTTAAGAGGAAGACAAGATTCCTGCACATATGAATTAGGTCATAGATATGAACCTTGAAAGGAGTTTCATTAGTCATTTTTAGAGCTCAACTACTTTAAAGTAGAAGCAAATAAATCACAGAATACATCCACTTCATCACTGCATAGTGTCACCACAGACAGCAAAGTTAAAACTGGATTAATCACACATATCCCACCATTTCTCCTTTGTTGCCTGACCATCCTTTCCCTTTTCCTTTTCTAAACTTCATAGACTGGGAAAAAAAAAAAACCACAGGCATTTTATTTTATTTAAATATTCAAGATCCAATCTCTGCTGTTGTCAAGTGTCTTCTATGGATGGCTAAGGATTCACACTTTCCCAGACCACCTCTATTTGCTCAGCATCTGTAAGGACAGTTTTGCACAGAGCCCAGTTTTTGCTCCTGAGGAAGCTGCAATTGTCAAACACACAGTGCTTAGCAAGTCAGAGGTAAGAGATGTGAAGCCCCCTAAACTCCTTGCACATGAAAAAAGCACAAGACAGTGAGGGATTCTAAGTAACTGCATAATTAAAGCATGAAGAAAAAAGAGAGCTGTCTTAAAACTTCCATAAGTATTGCTTTAACTTTCTGGAACCAATATAATTCAAAGGGGCATGCTCCAAATTTAAAAATATAAAAAAAAAAAGTACCACGGAAAATCTATGGTTTTACCTGTCTTGGCAACTCATTCTAGAGTGGCAAAACAATCTTTATCAAAAAGATTCCACAACTGGTGAGGATGACAATATTTTTCAGGGTTCCAGAGATAAAGCATGCTGGGGAGAAAGGCACTGCCACAATTATCAGTCAAAGCCTATTAAAGACATCCTTTTGCCAGCAAGAGAAAGTTGTGTCCTAGGACTCAAGATGAGACTTCTCTAACTCTGTCATGTGATTTTGGGGTGAGATTGGGGACAGGGGGTTACCTCAATGCTGCTTCTTCCCCTACTGCCCTTTGATTCTCCATCTGATCAGATTTTAAGTCTTTGAGGCCTTGGAATGCTTTTCAACATAAACAGTGCTTAAGCTGCCCCTAAGTGTGGTATAAAACTATTAATACAGAAAATAGAAAGTGTTTTGGTTTCTCCTCCCCGGGATAGAAAGAATACCAATAGAAAGTCAAAGGAAGCACGCAAAATTTTCCACACTGATCTGCTGAATGCATGCTGCAGAGTCAAGGTCCATTAGGAGCAACAGAGGCCTTGCTTCAGCCTGAAAGCCAAAGCTCAGTTGCCATTTCCATCTGTGCAGTGTACATAGCAAAGGTTTATGTGCACCATTCCATCATGTGCTCCTGCTGCTGTCAAATGCAGAAAGGGAGGAAAATGGAAACATGAACCAATGAAGTAATTTTCCTTCCCGCATACAACCCCAGGCTGAGATGATGGCAGGTTTCACAAGCAAAACCAGTTTGAATGACAGCAATATTTGAGAGGAGAAAATCCAAAGGAAACCTGTATTTATCAAAAAGTGCTTCTGCCAATTCAGCTGGCAGCATCCCTCCTGCAAGGTCTGAAACGAATCAAGACTGTTTGGGATACATGGATGTCACTTTGGCTTTCACAGAATGGGGAAAAATTGCCTAAGAGCTGTACTCTCTCCTATGCCAAACAATTCCTGAAGGGATTATAAGGCTGGTTACCTTCACCCTCAAGATATGCAACTTCCTGCTGAACCATAAAAAACCATATTGGTCTAGTAACTGCTGTAATTTCTGAGAGCTCTCAGTCATCTCTACTAAATTATGAATCATACAGGAATAAATGTAAAGAAAAAACCCAGGTAATTTGATTCTCTTACTGGAATAAAAATGGGAAGGGTGGATATGGTGGGAGGGGGCAGTCATGCTGGCATCATTATAGCAGCACTTGAGGTGCTGCTCCTTCCAGGGAATTTCTCTGCAGGATAGCTGTGGTCGGACTGCATCCTTTTCCAGGTTCCAAAGGGGACAAGACTTGGGCTGAGAACATAACCCTCACTCTTGACCTTTAGTCACTGCTGAAAGTCACACTGAAATTTTTACAAGAGTATTAGAAGTTCTTGGGAGTTCCCCAGAGTGAGGGGAACCTGAATTTATCTCCTCTGTAGATTAAGATGCATGCATACTCTACCTAGACTTATCAGATCCTGCAGACCAGGATTCATCTGGCTGTATCAAAACACAGATCTGCTGCCTTCCTCTTTCCTCCTCATAACCAAGCAGGCTTTAACAAAAACAGAGATCAGAGAGAACAAAACAATCAAGTGGAAACTGCTTTCCCCACATTTCACTCCCCTTGCTGCTTGCTGCTATTTCACATGCCCTACTATTCAGGACAGTAGCCTCCATTTGAGGTAGGGTTTGAAAAAGATGAGGGAAAAATTGACCCATTTTTCCCCCCTTGCATATGACTTTTCAGAAAGACAGGTGAGGAAGGTACATGACACTTTAGCTGATGTATTAGTGACTCCTGTCATTTCAGGGTAACCTTAGACTTGGGAAAAAATGCAGCAAGCTTGAATCACATTAAAGCCCTGATTTAGCAAAGTGCTCTGAAACACATGCTTATAGTTAAGCATGTATCTAAATGCTTTGCTGAATTAGGACCTGTGTTGGTAAAAGGGGCAATTGATTAATGGCTTCTGACAACCACCAGAAACTAATGAGCCACAGGCCTCTGCTTTTTCCTCCAAATGACTGTACTTAAACCCAAAGGAAATTTCATTATGGAAACAGAAAACACTTATAAATAAATCATACATGTCTCCTTCGCAAATATTAATTTTTATCTGCAATTAGTGGTAAACCCAAACTTCCTTTCATACAGTAATCAGAGACAGTGCCATTTGCCCTATGAAGCTGGTTATTCTTTCAAACCCATAAATTTCTCCCTAGAACTCCATGGCTTACAGAAAGCTCTGTGAACCCAGCTAAATCAACCATGAAATATACAGAATCCAACAGAGGAACCAAAAGGCTGCCTGAGACAAAATTCAGGGTGAATCACAGCAGCACTGTACAACCCACCTACAACTAAGCTCAGCCACACAACATGCTGAAATCTGCTTCATGCTGCTTCCCACTGAGACACATTCCAGGATCAAATCCCAGGGAATTCACGGATTTGCTAAGTCCCACATGAGAGGTGGAAAAGCTATAGAACAGAGAGAGGACAACTTCAATCCTCAAAGACCCAATCCAGCTATTTGCCAAGTGTTCACCATTGTGGAGGTCTTCTGACTGGCCACGTGTTTTAGCTTTTACTTTGTTCATATTTAGAGGCAGAAAAATCCTCTGGCACCTCTGCAGGAGCCATGACATTCAAGCCTAATGTCAGCCTTACCTAAACCTCATTAAACAACTTGTCTGGTTTTTTGTAGCAGCATCACTGCAGCACAACACTGAGGCCACTCCTAGAAGGATGAAAGGAATCACTTCCGTTAACACTGATCTAACAGAAACACCTAGAAACCTTGAGATAGTTAGGTACAAAACAGGGACACTAATATTTGAGGTCTCATTGTTATCACTCATAAGGTATGCAAAAATATTCTCCCTTTTTCCATTTTTGCATTGGTATTTTAGTCATCTAAATCAGATTTCAAGAGTAGGTATACGTAATGAAAACAGGAGAAATACACCATTGATGCCATACAAGTGCTGCCTCAGGTTTTAGCTTTTATATTTTTCAGATTCTGTACTGCTTTAGTGTGTAGTTCTGAGCTTCATTTTAACGGGTGGCAAGCTCTCTTCACAGAGTAGGGAGACGAAAAAATTCCTTCTCTAACTGGGGACCAAGGGCAAGTGATCCAAATTTCAGGCCCAAGAACATGAACAACATGGACTGAAGAGAGAAAAACAAGAAGGATGGGACTTCATAACCTAAAGCTATAATGGGACAATTAACTCCAATATGCAAACGGACCTGGACTTACAAAAGTGAGAGACCTCGTGAGCATTCGAGCATTTTTGTGACCATTTTGGGTCCATCTTGGATGTAGCCTTGGCTGGGCTCTTGTGCTGCCCAAGGTGTATCCACTGAGGCCTTTTAATAAATCCCTACTTTATTCTTTAACTCTGTCTAGTCTCTGTTCTAGGTCAGCCTTGACAAGGCATCACAAGACTGTAATGGGTGTTTACAGAGGCTCCAGGGCAGAGATGGAAGTGGTTTTCAGGCAACATGGTAACTGTGAGCACTTAATTTCCTTCATTCACACCCTCTTTCTTGAAAGAGCACTAGTTCACCTGTAATTCTAAGGATAACCAACTATGAGCCCTCATGGACAATCTGTCACTGAACCATGACCTACTGATGAGATGGAGACTTCAGCTGCCACGGTTTTATTGAAATGTTTCTTGAATATCCATTATGGCCTTTGTAACAGAGATGAACTCTTAAAGGCAGCTCTGAGAAAAGTGACACCACTAACATTCCTGAGCCTTGGGGAAATGACCAAACCCAGATTTTGCTGTTATTTTTTTTTATCCAGAAAAAAATGTTTCAGTTCCCTAGGTTTGGATCAAATCTCTGTGGATCAGACAGACTAACAATGCCCCAGAGGAAAGGGTGGGGAGGGAAAAGGAAAACACTTGATTTTTTTTTTTACAAATCTACAAAAATAAGATATTACATTACTTAGCAAATGCTCAGTGTTTACACTGCTGTTTCACTATGAAAAGAAAAACATCTACCTTTGCACAAGTGACTTATCAATATGTTTATTGTAATTCAGATCCTGGCTCAAAACATACTTGAAAGTCTATTTCATGTTTTCATGGATTTCAATTACCATTTTGTAAATACACAAACAGAATTTTATAAACAATAACTAGCAGCCAGCTAAGGTCTACATATTCACCACGGTACCATGCACAAAATATTCCTAGGTTCAGACAGAAAACTTCCAGCAGTTTCAAAAGGAAGACAAGGTGGTGAGTTTAAAAACATCTGTCCTTATCCACGCAGTGCATGGGAAAGTTTGCAACAGCAGGTATTTCCTTTTCCTAGCACTGTGAAAATCCACAGTGTATCAGTTGTCACCTTAAGAGGTAAGCTTGGATATTTCTGAAGGTGAGTGCTGTGGCTGGGAAGTCACCAACACAATAAAGCTCAGCCCTTTAGGAAGTCTCTTCCGAGAATCTTGGCCAGATTCAGCTTTGCCCACACTGAACCCATAGATTTCTGACCTCATCCATCACACCCACACCTGGGCAAATAATATTAAAAAACCCCTTGTATTCTTCAGGGGATTAGAGCTTTTCCTGTATTTCATTATAGTAACAGATACATTGTGAATTCTTACCATTGTGCTTCATGACAGTAACGAGTCCAATTTTATACTTCCTAGGCCTTGTATTTCCAAGGCTGTTTTCTGTGCTGCACAGTTCCACTGACAGGCACTCCTTTTCAATCCCCCTCTCAGTGGAAAAAGCTGGCTTGAACTGAAAGAACAGCTTAGCATTAAAGGACAGTGATGAACCCTTCCCTCTAAATCTGCTGTTCCAAATTCAGCAAGCTCAAACCGTGGCAGTCGGGTGCTAGGAAGTGACAATCTCTTTGCTACACCCATGTAGGTGCTCTCAGTTTACTTCTTTAGGGAATTTGTAAGACCTGTTCTCTTCATTTACCATCCTCTGAGCATTTAGGAAGCCTCTGGGAAGCCAGGCTGGAGGAGATCAGGATGATTCTCCCATTGCTATGGGAAATTTACTTCAAAAACTCCAAAGTCTTTAAGTCATGGTGTTGCAAGGAGGATTAGAGGAGCAAGCACCTTGCTTTAAGCTGTCCCTCTTACATGGAAGGAGGTGGCTTCCATTCTAATAACATGGTATCTTCCACAGGACTCACTCTACCTTCAACAAAATATGTTTGTTCTTCTCTCATGGCATCACCTCTTCTTTCTCAAGACTTCTAAAAGCAGATATTCAAAATTAATGTGAAGCACACCCACAGGTGTTGAAGAAACTTGGCTCCAGACACATCCTGCTCTCCCAAAGTGTTTCTCTAATTGTTTTCCTAAGCCCTTGCAAGAACCTCACTGAAGCATTTCATGCATGCATTTTCATTCCCCTCACTGCTGTAGGGCTTGCCTCCCTATTTCAGTGGGTTTTGTTTTTCAGCCTGACCTACCCCATGAAGCCAGAATGTGGCTGAATAAATCAGCCATTGACCAGAGAGATCACTGACAATATTCATTGACACAAATATTGCTATTAATAGCTTAAAAAACCCATGAAATTTAAGAATTGCAAGTGAAGGAACAAGGAGCCAGAACATGCAAAATGAGGCCATTTTCAGCTTTGAGTATTCTCAATTTGTGGGTTAAATCTCTCCAAAAAATGAGACAGTGGCTTGGTAAGTGTTTTTGCAAACACTAGATAACATTTTACTGAGGCAGTAATTGACAGATAAAAAAAAGAAATCCAAAAAACTATAACCCAGGGCTGGTGGTAAATCACATTTATGTCATATGTTTGGAAACACAGCAGCTGCAAACAGCACTCCTTCCCTCTTGAGTATTGGTCAGCTCCTGGCTGGAAACCTGAATATATCCACAGGTATACACTGCTTCAGGAAATAGGGGAACTATTGGAAGAGAGCAATCAAAGTTTCCAGAGCTCTAGGAAAAATGGTGTCCATGGAGAATTTGGAAGGGTCAGCCTTGTCAAGCCTAAAAACCAGTAATTTTCACATATATATTAGAGAATGATAAACCCTTCACATCCCCTGAGGGCAGGAGAAGATGTAATGTGCTTAAAATGGAGCAACAGAGACTGATTTTGTCCCTTGACACCAGCAATTTCCCTACCAATTAAGACCCTTGGGAAAACTGTGTAAAGGGAAGGATAATTAAGCACTGCTACAGGTCAAGTGAGGCAAACTGCAAAGTTCTGCATGGGACGCTTCCAGAACAAAATACACCACTCAAAAATCACTTTAAATAGTAAACTCTGCTTTGGGCCAACAGAATGAGCTGGATTAGATACCAACATTTTTTTCCAGTCTACCTTCTATATTATTTAATATATTTTTTTAATGCTACCTGCCAGTTGCAGCCTAAGTGCTACTTGTGTGTCTTCAGGAAGAGCAGCAGGAAGCTGGAGCTCCTCTCAAGAGGAAGGACATGGTTATTACCTTCTCCACAGAAGCACTTGCAGACAAAGGTTCCTAAGGATTCCACTGGCAAGACAGCAAATCCTCGTAGCCAGAAGGTATCAAAAATCGGTGACAGATGTAACTAAACCAGAACCCAAGATACTTTGACCGTGGACTTTGTTAACCATAGATAACAATCTAACCACCACACAAAACCCAGATCTAAAGCCAGATTGGGATGGCTGTATAATGAACTNTTCCTAAGGATTCCACTGGCAAGACAGCAAATCCTCGTAGCCAGAAGGTATCAAAATCGGTGACAGATGTAACTAAACCAGAACCCAAGATACTTTGACCGTGGACTTTGTTAACCATAGATAACAATCTAACCACCACACAAAACCCAGATCTAAAGCCAGATTGGGATGGCTGTATAATGAACTCAAGATGCAGAATTTTTTTTTTTTTTTGCCAAGCATACAGTTTTAAAGTCCATTAATGCAATTCCTTTTCCTTAAAGTAAAATTATCTGAATCTGAACATTTAAAGAAATACAATGGACAGACACCAGCTTGACTTTCACTGAGTACCTATTTCCTGTCCTTGAAATTCTCCCCTACTCTTTTCACTTGAATTTCCCCACATATTTATTAAATTCCTTTTCCTATTATTGTAGAGCTCTGATCTGGTACTCTTGTTTGGATCACAAGCATAACATGAGTTGGTATCAGCTACAGCTGCCACTCTACCAGCATCAGCATTCCCTCTCCAAAAGTGGCTATAAGGTATTTGTAAGGAGATGAAACAAATCCACAATTTACCTATCAAATCATGCAATAACAAGCAGGATAAAACAGGAGAAGTTCCTTTTCTGTATCCCTTAGCACTCAGCTTACGGTCTGGAATATGAGATGCACTTTTCACATGCACATCTACACATATTATTCAGTCATAAAACAATCTTTTTTTATATCCAAGCTACTCAATCAAATTCTTGGCAAGGTGATTAAAGTTCTGAAATAGAAAGGGTAGGGGGTAGGGAGTAGGGGAGGAAAAATAACAATTAGGAGACTTTTCTCCTCAAAACACAAGTAAATGTAGTACTAATTCTTGAGCTCACTCTGCTACATGCCACAGGCATATGGAAGGAGGCACACAATAAAAAGTCATCCAAAGCAACACCACTGTTCTGTCCCAAGGGCAACAAAGGTGGACAATAATTTAGCAGTGCTTCAAAATAGCTGCCTTTTATATATATAAAATAGGAGGCAAGATCTAGAACCCAGCCAGACCTCAGCTTCATACTGCTGTAAAACAAATCAAACCCAAAAATCTCCTATTGGGTCATTTGGAATTTCACTGAAGTTTGGGTTCAGCTCATCCAGACTTGTGCTTGGGCTTGGATTCTCTGAGTTTGGGTTCTCTGTGAGCCCAGCCACACCACCCTTCCTGCTGCCACAACCACATCCATAGTCACAGAGGTGAATCCTTCAACAAAGTCACCTGGCCTTCAAAGTGACCATCTACAAGGGTCTGAGACCTCCTCAGCTCAAATCAAAACTCCTCTGCCTATAGCAATGCCATTAATATTTAGACCACATCAGGATTTAGCAAGTCAGCCACTGGGAGGCTTTTCTGGAGAGCAGGCTTGAAACCCAGCCCTCTCCTAGAGAGAATCTAAGGCCTCTAGACAAGTCAGTCCAGATCTCTGCTCCTTCTCTGCACAGGCCTATTTTTGGGTAAGCTGGAAACGCTTCCTTGGGCAGGAATTGCATTTAATTAAACATTCACATGAGCAGTTGTATGTGTCACTGACATCCAAATACACCTCTGGCATAACCAAATACGTAACAGAACCTAATCTGGTTCTCTCAGCTCAGGTTGCTCCAAAGGGGAAAACTGAGGTACAAAAAAAACCCAAGGCATCTTGCTGAGTATTCCTGTATCTGCCCGCAGAGCTCAGCCCAGTCCTGGTGGTTTAGGATTAAATCTGGGAAAGGTCCACATGCAGATAAGTAATTCAGTAATAAGGGAATTAGCTGTGGCAGGAAGAATTTCTGCTAAGGCTGCTCAAAGCCATCCAAAACAGAGGCTCTACTTCTCCCAAGTGCAGTGTGGGTCACCTTTGCTCCCCTGCCTCAATATCCCCTCTCACTGCTGAGGAGATGCTGTCCTCTGCTCCTGTCTGTGGTTCAAAATGTGTCTTAGTCTAGTCAAATACAAGTTCTGTGCAACCTTTTTTTCTTTCGTGTTCTTCATAAGGGGTCATTTGGGGGGTTGCTTGCCTGGGATGTTCTTCTGTTTGAACATTTTATGTGCAAGTTGGACAGTGCAGAGAGGAGCCATTTAGATCCAAATCAGAGCCTCCTCTGTTCCTCTCCTAGTTCAAAGCTGGATCAGACTTCAGATGAAATAGTGCCAACATTTCAAACTGCTCTCAGAAGATTTCAGCTGGAATATCTTCTGGACAGTAGCCGTTCTTGGGAAGTCCACCTAATGCCAAAATTCCATAGAAATGCTTCCTGCATTCAACTACAGCCCTACAGCAGAGCTCCTTTCTGTAAAGGATCTAAATGAAAACCAACAGAAACGTTTCCTTCTTCATTTCCCTTAAGTGGATTCAGTATTGAGGCTGCATTTCCATTTATTTTGTTTTAGTGTGATGTGGGCATGAAAAAGTTATGCAAAATCCCCTCCCTCCTACCCCAAGACCTCATGCACCTTTGCATACCCTCCTTTATTTTATATTTTTAAATATTTCATCGACCTTTCAGTCCTCATCCATGGCTCCAGTCTGCAGAGAAGCCTTCACCTGGGCAGTAACCTCCACACAAGTGGTTTTGTAACCTTCCAAACACCAAATTCTACAATGCAATGGAAAATTCAGCTATCACTAAGGAACGTTTTTTCAACTGCTTATCCTCAGCCACCTCAGAGTATTCACTGCCAAATATAAACTTAGCTTACTAAAACTGTCAATGATGCATGGCTTTGTAAACCTCAGGGACCATCACTGCAAATTTCTCAGCTCACATAAGTGGTACTGGACCTGGTTAAGAAGACTGCCCATGAGTGAGCCTGCATTTCAGATATTTTACAACACTCAGACCCCCTTCACCAGGTATATATCACTAATAAAGGCCTGGTCCTCACACAAATGAACATCAACTGAATGTTACTGCACTGAAAACTTCACCAGATTTGTATCTTAAAAATATGGGTAGAGTTGGAAGTCTGCCATCCAGACGCATCTGGATTCAGCAGATACAGGGAGTTTTTTAACCTGGTAAATCCATATGCTGTGCCAGTGAGGGGATTTACCAACCTGGGTTCAGAAGAATCATTTGTGATGTGTCTTAAATTACATGAGTTCAGAGTATATGTAAAAATTATATTTTATTCTCTCCACACCCCACTCCTAGCTTTGCTACAATTTTATGAGATTGCATTCATTTTGTGCTAATATAAATATGCCTAAATAAAAGACAGGCTTACTTCCTCTTCCAAGACTGCCAACCAAATGTATTCTTGCTTGTGCTGGTCTCTCAAACTAAAAATTAACAGCTGGGTAAAACAACAAAGGCAACTTGGACGTGTTAAAACCATATTCTCAGTGGGTCTCTAGTGAACTTTGCAGAGGTTACACTCAATATAAAGTTCATCATTTTCATTTGATTTCACTTCCCTCTTCTTTTAGCAAATAAATCATTACACAGAAACAGGATTTTTATTGATGGCCCTCCTCAATTTCCACAAGCCTGGACAGCATAAGCTTACAGGTCATGTAATGTGGTTTTCTGCAGCCATTTGCCCAAATATTTCACATTGCCACTTCTTTATATTTTCCAGATCGTGCACAAACTTGAACCAACCCTCACAGCCTTACCAAATGCAGCTACTACAGTGTTATTACCCACTAACACAGAGATGAGGGTCAAGTACTCCAAAGACTTGTCTAAGATCATACACCCCACCAGCAAAAAGCTGAAAGGTCAGAACTGATGTGATGATTCCAGCCCTCCTGGCAGCACGGTGCTGCCTTGAGCTACAAACCACAGGTGTTGATCCAGCCATTTTCGCACCTTTGAGAAAGGTAATCAAAATTTTTTATTGAAAAGCTAAAATTTGTCCTTGTTTTTTTGGTTTTTTTGTAGTAGGCATTGAATAATGCACAATGTGGCAGCAGAAAGGGTCCATGCAACATTAAATGAAACACACAAGGCAGAAAGGTGATACCCCTGACACAACTCTGTGATGACCACACCTGGAATACTTCATTCAGCTCTGGAGAACTCATTTCCTCAATGACAATAACAACCCAGAGGACCATCACAAGAGAGCCATAAAAGTGTTAAGCAGAGAGGGACTGACTTACAAAGAGATTAAAAGAGCTATGGATGCATCAAATAAGTTTTAAGCAGGGGATGTGGCAACTGTCTGCAAGCGTTAGAACAACATTAGAAAGGACAGAGAATCATTTTAGTGAAACAAAAGTTTACAGCTACAGGGAGCAGTAGTAAATTAAAAATTATGAAAACATTTACTGATCAAAAAAAGTAATTTCAATAGCAAAATCTACTGGAGTATAGGGTAGACCTGATAATATGCTTAACCAACACTTCTGCTCGCCAAATTCTCAACCCTTAAGAACCTAAAAGTTGTCAGTTAAATACTGAAGACTTTCTATTTTGGAGTTTCTCCAGTGGAATATTCTTATCCTTTGTTGGGGAAGTTTCAGGCATTCTTACCTCTGAAGCAGCACAGATGGGTCAGGCCCGTTGCTCTTGCAGCAGCCCCAGGTAGTTTGGCTCCATAAGCCAAACTCAAGCAAGCCTTGAGAGCCACCAATGCAGCTGCCTTCCCAAAAATTGTCAAATTGTCACCAATTTGCCTTCCCCAGCCTTGGGGGTAAGGGAATAGGAATGCTCAAGTCACAGCCAGCCGGGCTGACTTCATTCCCTTTTTTCACCTGAATAACAGCACAATACAAAACTGCTGGGCTCTGATTTACAGGATGCTCAGTATCTAGGGATGAAAAGCACAAGGCAACCACAAACTTTGTTATAACAACGTCCTTTGTCTTGGGAAATGCTCTTATTTTCCCTACCGTGCTTCAGTGACAATTTTTAAAGGGTTCTATTTGTCTTGTTCTAGCAAACCTGCTGGTTTTTAAGCAAAGCAGTGGCTGCCTACTCTATAAAATATGAGCCCAAGCAGTAACTCCATCAAGGGCCTATTGCTGGCTGGCCAACCTCCACGTATCCTAATATGGCTGAGAGAATGTTTGACTGGAGCCCAGAGCAGAGTGCCAAATTTAACAACTCTGCAGCGAGCAGAGTGCCACAGAGCCCTCTGCTCAGGCTCACTCTAACTTCAGCCTGGTTGCTGCCTACTCACACCAGCTAGACCATAATTGTCCTTGTGCACAGTCACAAAGCCCAGAGCCCTTTGCTCTCCCTGCCCTGCCAGGGAAGGTTCAGGCTCGCTGCCCTACAAGGCTTTCAGGGACAGCAGCTCATTGGAGAGTTTCCCTTCTTGGGCTAAATACCCTGAGGAAATCCTGGGTATCCCGAGGATGTAAAAGAACATGCACGAGGCACTCTGGCTTTGTGAAAACAGCAAGGTTTTCAAGGGCTCCAATACAAGAACACACTTTTTGTACTGCTGATGTACCTATGAGAGGTTTTACAACATCAAACCTACATAAAGGGCAGGTATCTTCCTTGCTGTTTTGCTACTACTGCCATTTATGAAACTTGGCAAGGTGCAGGCTGCTTACCTGCCTCTGAGCCCACTGCAAAATAAACCTTGCCCACATGTTGTAATACACTTAAACAGCTTAGGCCAAGTGTGCTCCAGCCAAACCCTCTCTAGGTTGCTTATCAGACCCTCTAAAATCCTCAAGGCTACAAAAACAAACTATGTTATAATAAAAAATAGAAGCTAAAAAACAAAATACCAAAGCTGTAAAAACTAAAATAACAAACACCTATAAAGCAGGAGACTTTTAACCAATCACATTTGCTGAGGGGTTCGTGCATGCCTCATAAACTAAATAAAAAAAAATCCTAAAATGTGTAGCCGTGTAGACAGTAATTTCAAAATATATAAACCATAAAATAAACAATAAATAGCTCCTATGTAATCACATTAATTTGTAGTACAAAAGTCCTAACTCCTACATCCACACGTGTTTCGTATTTGCATTTCAGTCTTCTAAATTTCACTGGGCAGCAAGTGGTCTAGGATTTTTGAAATAGCCAAGACAAAGGGTGAGAAAGTAAATGAATGGCATAATTGAGGTCAGTCTTCAAATCATGCTTCAGTCTTCACACTTCTCTTTTGTAATGCCACCAAAATCTTTGCAAAGCCTGGTAACAGATTTGTTGACAGAAGAAAAGGGGATTATTGAGTTTATATCAGTGAAACAACTCACTTTAGGCATTAAAAGAACAATGCTACCTTGATTATGCAAAAGGGTTAGCTGGCCTCTCCCAGATCATTTCCTATGAGATCATATGCAGACTGGTTTCAGGAAGTTTGGAAGCCTTTTATGGATTACATTAACAAGGCACAGGCTGTTCCCTAAAACTGATTGTACATCAAATTCCATTGCAGCCACATGCCCTTGGTTGGAATGTTTTAGCATATATGATAGCACCAACAGCCACCAAAAAAAGCAGCAATTCTGTCATTTAATCCCTGTGTCTTTTTTTTTTTTTTTTTGAGTACTGGGAATTAATTTTAATTCTTTGGGGGTACAGATAGCATACAGCAGGTTACAGTGGGAAAGCTCTTCAGTTCTCAAAAGTTTCAAGTACCCTACAGAGTCCAGATACAACCTGTTACAGAGTTAAATACCTGTCTTGCATCAGTAGAAATAAATGTTCAACTGCAAGATTTTGGAATGATACCTAATAGCTATTAGAAGTCAGTTTTACTTTTTCTTCTCTGGTAAGTACTAGCAAAAAAAAACCACACCTGCACAAAAACACATCAGTGTCTGAAAAATACTTATTCATGCTATTTGAGGTCTCAGCTACTACCAAACATTTATTATTTAGTATTTACTACCAAACATTTTCCAGTCAGTTCAGTCACTGCACATTTACTCTTGATACAGAAAATTAGAAAGCAAATGAGAAACTGCATTCCTTTTCCAAGAAATAATGCTGTACATTTTCTTTTGAGAATTTTACAGCTAGGCATTATTTTTCTGGGGATGGATAAGGATGATGGGGGTGCCTGACATGCACAGGACTGTCCAGTGGTCCAGCAGACTCAAAAGTCTGCAAGGACACCTCAAATGCTGTGCTTCTGCTCGGAGCTGTCACAGCATTTATGGGGGCTCTGGCCTCCAGGCTCCTTAGCAAGGCTCAAGTCTCATTTGGGTTTCGTGTTAACTCTTTGGTGGTGCATAAATTGCATGCTGAACTTCACAAGAGCTACACTGTGAGAGACTGAATTTCACTGTGGGAGGCAAACTAACCTGTCCATGGAACTAGATACCACTCACCTATTTATCAGCAATGACACCAGCAGATTTAGCCTTCAGTGGGGAAGTAACAACATTTTCAAGCAGCTTCTCTCTAAGAGAAGTTATGACCTTCCCTCCTGTTTACAGATGGGGGAAGAGAGGCGTGGATAAATGAAATGCAGCTCCCTGTCCAAGCCCAGCACCTCTTGCACCCCAGGTAAGCTCCTTCCCCACTTTCTCCTGCCACCTCACTGATGCCAGAGCTGGAGAGTCAAAACATTTAGCATGAGCATTCCCCCCAGCATTGAACTGCCATCTCTTACTGGAAGATACATTTTGGTTCCTGTAGGGACTGGAGAGAAATAAGAGAGGAGTGAAAACCTCAAATTTATTGTAATTATTTGCTATCTGTTTAATAATGGTGTTCTCTGTGCCAAAGAAGATGCAACAATGAAAAGACAACCACTGCCTTTGCTTAGTTTGGGGAATAACTGCCCCTGATACAATCTCCCAGGAATCCATCCTTAGAGCCTTGCCCATCACTATTTATAACTGAGTAAATAGTAGAGGATTCACATCTTTTGCCCTGAAAAAACAAGACCTTTGGCCTTAACATTTTTTTTGGAAAGTGTTTCAGAGAAGGCTGTTGCTCTGCAGCAATGTTTCCTTCCATTAAAATTCCCTCTTAAAATATATGGCCCAAAGGAGGAACGCTAGACCTCAAATATACCACAAATATGGACAAGTCTGCCTGCAGGCATTTGGAGGCTGGGAATTTGCCCAAAACATTATCCTTCAAGAATTAACCAACTCTGTCAGCACAGTTAACAGCCTCAAAAAAACCCAATTTACTTCGACATGCCTGTGTCAGGGCAGCTCACTAATTGAATATTGCACTGTTTATCACTGCTTAAGGTTTAATTATTCCCAAGGACTGAAACTGGAGCCTTTATAGATCCATGTGCAAATAAAAAAAAAGTGTTTGGGAGCCAATATTGCCCAACAAATTCACTTTTAGGTTTCTATCCTCCTGGCTTCACCCTGCATCTTCTTTCCCTCATCTCCTGATGCAATCTGTGATAGCCAGAAGAGCAGGCAGGGTACAGCTGACCACATGAACTCTGTGCTCAGGACTTTGCTCTGCTTGGCCACTTGAACCTGCCTGTGAACACCAGAAATGAGGAAAAAGGTACTGAGGGAACAGAATTCAGAGAGAGAAACTCACTTAAAGTGTACACAGACACGAGAGCCATCAGCTCTACCACGTGTGTGGCCATAACTCCTCGGGATGCTTGCAAGCCTTGCCCTTACAGGAAAAGTCAGGATCAGACCAGATCATGCAATCACAGCCCCTGATGGCGACAGTCACTCCAGAGAGGTGTTCAACAAGCAGAGAAACCCTCCAAGGCAAGCCCTTTCCTCACCTCCCCATCAAGGTTGGCTGCTTCACTTGAATTTTGACTCTGCACTGTGTTACTCTTTTATATAAATGTTCCGTCCTCTGGAATCAGTGACTTTGCTACACATGACATCATAACCTCCACCTGTGTCACCAGAATGATGGAGTTTCCTCACTCAGAGCAATTTGGGCTAAACAGCAATTATAAAACAAGTGCAGCCTGGGAACATTTATTATTATTATTACCATCATTGCTTAGCAGGACTCCTATCAAGTGCTGAAGCAACAATCTTTTGAAAGGCAAATTTCCTCCCACCTGGCAAGCAGAATTTTTTTTTTTTACATGTCCCTATCAAACTAAAACCAGAACACCTGGGGAATAGAGAGTCATTGACTTCCCTGACATATTCAGCAACATTATTATCTTAATGACACATAATGGTCTCCATATTCACCACCTTTCACCAAAGCCTAGTGTGGCTGTTGAGCTGACCTCATTACCTCAGTCCTGATGGTAGATGACCACATGTAGGGTTAATGACAAAGACACAAGAGTTACACCTTCCCGAGGGAAAAACACCTCCTTCCCATTCAGGTAATTTCCAGGAACCAGGAGATTAATATGGAGCCACAACGTGGCAAAATTTCTCAGTGTTTTAGAGAGCTACATTGCCATGCACACACTCACTTACGATCCTTAGCATGCAAAACACTAAAATAAAAAAAGGAAGAATCAGGGTGGGAAATTCCCAAATATACAAGTAGTTTCTGGCAGTCAGTTTGATCAAGGACTACCACAAAGTGTCTTCCAAATCAGGCTGATCACTAACCCAAAACAACCTTTTTCCATACCAGACTTTATGTTTCAAAGGAAACTGAGCTAACACTGAAGTGCCACTCATGATGGAAATTGTCTCAACTGAACAAAATTTAGCTCCAGGGAAAAAAAAGAAGCATAAAAAGCATATACCTCACCAGATATGATGCCCCTGAGCCTGGGAGATGCTGCCTCTTCAGCTCCCAAGGGATTCTTTGAGTAAGCCAATGGTTATCACGGGCACTGGAAAGACAGAAGTGTTTATGTGAGGGGTTTAAGAGGGCACCAAAGGCAGAAAAAAACTTTACAGTTAGGATGATCTAGAAAGCAAAACAGATCTTGATCCTTGCTGCAGTTGCCAGATACAATTGCACCACTGACTAAACTGATTTGCTGCTCCTTTTCTTTTTTCCAGTGACTCCTCTGTGAGGAAGAAGCCCCCAAGCAAGTAAAGACAGACTACTCTGTGCATCTGAACTCCCATTAAGGGAGAACAGGGGCTTCCACTTGCAAGGAAAACTGCTCCATTCACCTGATCCTGCTGCCATGACTGTAACCCAACCACAGTGTAATGCAATCCTGAGAGCATCCTGGGAAGCATCAGCCACAGAACTGAGAATTTTAAAATCCAAACTGCACCGATTAATATGCAGCCAAACCTGATTATACCCCCATTAATCAGTTCAGAAAAAAAAAAAAAGAACACAAACCAAGGGAGTTCCCTATTTCTTTTGGCTGTAGACCAGCACAGTTTCTTGATTGCTGGCTGCCTCCAGTCAATGATGCAAAAACTTCTGGTTATTTGTTCATAGCTGCTGGGCTGCATTTACACAGGGTTTCAGTGACAGGTTGTTTGTCTGCCTGTACCTGCACTTTGACTGCAACAGTGGTACAACAGCCACCTCCAAGCAATAGCTGGGATGAATGACAACTTAGCATGTGGTGAGAAAAAATTGCCTCTGAGCCATGCCTCAGGGGGAGAACTGGAGGGAGTTCTTGGGAGAATAGACTCAGATCTCCAATTTGGAGTAATCTTTCCCAGCTGGGAAAGCTGCTCAGGGGCTCTGGTGGCTCCCATCCACTTCCATGTACAGAGGCAGTAAAAAACATAAAACTTTCAAACATTCATATATTCAGAAGACAAAAGGCTGGAATTACAAGGTGCAGAGAAATTTTCTTTATCTGTTAAACCAGGTGAAGAAAGATAGCAAAAACAAGCTGGCTTCACAATCAGCATTTAATTAGACAAATAGAGTTTACCTTCCCACCTAATCAACACCATCAGCAGGTGAGCTTAAGAGTATTCATTAGACTCACTGTCTTAAGCAAGAGATTTGACTAAGCCCTGTAAAGAATACATCATGCTTTTGCAAGTGACAGTGCAGTTTTACACCATTTCTTCTAAATCCATAAGCAGTAGTGTCAGGGGCAGGATTTGCTTATGTTAGAGAATTTTGAGGTGTTTGTTTCAATTCCATTTCAATTCCATTTCAATTCCATTTCAATTCCATTTCAATTCCATTTCAATTCCATTTCAATTCCATTTCAATTCCATTTCAATTCCATTTCAATTCCACCTGCCAAAGGGGGTTTTCGAAGGTAGTGTGTGATGAAATGAAGAGGGAGTCAAAGTCTCCTCCACACATGCAGCACTGTGCTCCACCATGGCTAAACACAACTGCTACCCTGTTGTTTTACAAAAACAACAAACACCTTTGCTGCCCCAAGAGCTTCCAAGATGGGAAATCACAGCTGTGACCAGCTAAGATGGCAGTTCCTCCAGGAAACTCTATTCTGAACCTTCCCAAGACTGTGTCTCAGTAAATGCTGAGGAATCCAGGTTTTGCCAAGGTTTGTGGAATCCAGCAGACCTGGTGAAAGGAATGCAGGTTCTCTTTGTGCAATGCATAAATCCAGGTTACAGGACTATCCCAGCCTTAATAAAACCCCCATTAAAGTCAATTGCAGTTGCATGTTCTAATCCAGAGAAAATCCATATCTATCCTTCCATCAATAAAATGCCAAACTACTCCAATTACTAATAAAAGCCAAGGACTGACATGCTCTTCAGGAGTCATGTAGCTACATGAAGTGATCCAGGTCTTTCAAGCAGAAACTCTGCTTAACTTACTGTAGCTGTGACAAAAAAATGCCCCATCATTTACATACAAAGAAGAAAAATATAGATTCAAAGGTACAACACAGTACAGTGAAACACCTTTAAGCTGTGTAACTTCCTGACTGCTGAGATGTTTTGCAGATAAAGCTCTGAAGGTGGACATCAGTCTTCATCAGAAGAACATCTTGTTCTCTCTCTAAGGCTTTCACTCAGCCTGGTTTCCTGTGATACCTTAACACCAAGTCGTTCCTGAGTGCTCTCATTCACAGGGTACTTAAGTGCTCTCCTTCAACCAAACAAGATTACTCACCTTCTTTATGCTAGGCACACATTTGTTGAGGCAGTGCCAAAACATACACACACACATATTCCTGACCAAGGACATGTTTTTCTTTCGTGGGGTGTTTTTACTCTGTAGTCCTAAGCACAGTACTGAAAAAAAACTTTTAAAAAAGGAATTCATTTTGCCAAATATCTTCAAGAATTCTTTATTGAAATAAAACTCACAAATATATCTTTTTTCCTTTTTCTACTCACACTACTCTATGATTTGATGATATATCAAGTGAAATACCATGAATGAGCAAATGCTGACAACTAGGCATGATTTGAGCCAGAGGAATTTTTAAATCCACTTGCTGATATACTTTTATACTGTTTCATGCCACACAGCTTGAAAAATATCAAAGTCAAGGGGCACCAGTAACTAAAAAGCTTCTATAAAATTAATCTATTTGGTTCATACTCAAGAGATCTCTGGATGACACACACAAGGCAAAGCTGAGACAATTATCTTGCACTTCTTTCTTAAAGAGGAGCATTCAGTGGCACACAAATGAATTTACCTTATTATTTACCTCATTATTTCTTCAATCTCCTATAGATCACCTCATCACTATATTTACTTACGTACTGACCAACTAATTACCAGGTGGGAGAAACTGAGATTTGAGTACCAAACCCAAACCATTGTGGAAATAGAAACTTTCTCTTCCTCTTGAAGGAGTCAGTACTGTCTTTCTTTCATAACTTTATAACTAGAGGTAGCTACTTCTAAACAGAGCAGTAGACCACTTAACATTTTATAAGCAAAGTGAATTATGCTTTCCCAGCATTCTTTTCCAATGTGAAATTCTGTTCTCTGTAGCAAGGGGAAACGATCATTTTTGGAAATGTTTCTCACAGAGAGCAATCCTCATGGCCCTGCTCCGTGGGATTTAGTTTGGGAACACTTTGATGGTAAAGCCTGCATTAGCAAGCAAAAAAAATAGCACTGAGGGCTACCTATTTCCAATCTACTGGAAAAAGCTTGATGCTCTTTTCCATAACCTAAACAAAGAAACAAAATGCCTTATTTTCATTGCAACACCCAGGAAATGGCAAAGCCTGTGAAGTTTTGTTTGACCAAAGTGCTGAGGACAACTCTCCCCATAATGGCACAAACATTTAAAAACGTGCAGAAATCAAACCTGGATTTCTGAACATCTCTGCAGCCCTGGCTCAGGGCTATTCAAGCAGGAGGCATGAAGAGCAGCCAAAACACCCACTGAAACCATATCAGGTATGGCAGTGATTCAGAGGAAAGCTTTGGATGTGCTGAATTTCCCTGCTTCCTAGCAATTCTGGTTGCAGAAGTTCCCAGGGATTACTTGACCTGGTTTTATTCAGCCCTTAGGATCAGAAGACATTACAACCCAAGTGGATCTGGGCTGCAGACATTTTAAACGAGGCAAATGGCAAAAAGAAAAAAATCTCTTTAAGTGTTTCCACCCATCACAGACAGCACAGCCTCTTTGGTGTCCTTACAGCAAGCAGCCCACAGCCCAGAACCACACATTTACAAAAGCACATTTGAAATGCTCCACAGGGTCATCCTCAGATTCAAATTCCCAACTCTTCCAGCTGACCAGGCTGAGGACTGAAATTTGACAGAAAGGAGCCACAGTTTGCAGCTTATAGACTTCTTGCATGCTCTTGAAAATCTCCCTTAAGGTGTCATTTTTCATAGGCTTTATATATGACTGGTTGAAAGGACCCAGTTAAAATGAAAAAACAATAATTCAGGATGTTTTAGCAAGATAGATTCTTTTACACTTTCATTTTACCTATAAAAATAAGTCCCTCAGTTGCTCCTCTAACAGCACTTAAAAAGACCTAAAGCAGTTTTGTCTGTTACTTGAACTAGGGCACCCATTGTTTTTTCACAGTGCTTCTCACTACTGCTGAGAAAAAGCACAGTCAGGCACAAGCCCTGCTCAAAGTACAGCTTTAGTCCCTCCCATGACTCACACATGAAGCTGAATTTCTGACAGTTTGTGGTAACAACAATTTGATGACAGCCCAAGGTGTGATATTCCACTATGTAACAAGGAAAAAAGTACAGCAGGTTATGTTGTTTCCTTGCCAGCATCCAAAAACACAGCCTACATGTGAATGCTGCACGTGCAGACAGAACCCTCTTTTAAAATCTTAGACATTTTTGTCTAAATTTAATACTTCCACCACCCACCTGTCTATCCTTCTGCCTCAAATCAATTCTGGAATCAATCATCAACATAAACATTGGCATTTTAGAAAAAAGAAAAAGAGGCTTTTTGAGGATCCTTTAATTCCTCCATCTATTTACTCCAAAGAAGGTCATGTCCTGTTTTACTTATTTTTTCCCCCAACATTTTTGCTCTGCATTTTTCTTTATGGGAGACTGAAAGATAGAGACTCTGTACATTTTTTTGGGACAACTATATTGGGCAGACAGCCATTTCCTCAGCCAACATCAGCAGTGAATTTATAGCTCAGAGAAAACTCTGAAGAAACAGGGCTTTGTGGGACAGAGGTTTTGTTTGTTGTTTTGGTTATTTTTTTTTTCCTTAAAACTGCAAAACTCTTTTGACAGGTTTGTCCCCGGGCTCGCAAAGGAAAAGTAGAATGTAAAGCATCATCTGCTCTGAAGGATCCCAGGTACCCAGCCACACCATACTGAACACTCACCCACACTCCAGTCCCTGAGGTTATTAACTCCAGCTTTGGTACACACTACCAGACCTACTGAGTGCCCCCCTGAAACTCTTGGTAGCCAATATTATCATTATACCACATAATTTTTACTTCACCACTCATTTTCTTAACTTAGTTCTCTTCACTTCTCTTAGTTCTTTCAATGTGTGTGGATGCAAGGAATAAAATACAAGCCAAACAACATTTCGCCTGGACTGAGACTTTGCTACAAGGATGAAGTTGACCTTTTTTCAAAAAAAAACTTTTTTGAAACAAAGGTTTGCTGACAAGCATCAGGAGGACAATTAGAGTTCTACAAGGGGGAAATGTACTGAGCATCAAATACTTTATTTTGGCAAATGCTGTGCTGACAGCATGCACCCAGCACAGCTTCATGGCAGGCTGAGAGCTGCATGGGACTGAAGGTTGTGTGGCAATATGAAGGCACAACACAATCACAGAGCTGTCAAAGCCTCACATTTAGAGATAAAACCCAAAAGAAGGCAGCAAACAACCAAAAAACTGTGTGTCAGGAACATGGGAGAGAAGAAAACAGAAACAACATTTATTTACAAAACCCTAAAACTGAAGAAAGTTTCTTTTGAGACATTTTAGTTGAAGTATGTTTGGGAAAATGTTGGAATGAGCCACTTGAAAAAAAACACCAGTACCAACAAAAAACACTACATCTTTTTGATTTGGTAGGAGTCTGCTTTATTCCACAGATTTTGGGATGTGTTTAAGATTCCATAGGTTTAGTGTTACATCACTGGTTGTTCGTAATGAAATTCCAGGCAGTAGCAAAAAAAAGATTTAATGATAGCACTGCAGAAGATCTGGATATGGGGCCCTTAGAGCAGATTTACTGATAGGAATGTTGAATATGGGTTAAAACAACATAGTTCTCTGGCTTACCTGTGCATGCTAAAATGTCAGGTGACAGACCACAAGTTAGGCTATTTCTTGAATCTCTCTTAAAAAGTTAATCTAATTCTACCCTTTGCTGAGTCTTTCAAAAGCTTTGCCATTTGCTACAGTTCTATGATACTGTCAGCTGTTGTAAAAAGTCTTTTTCCTGTTTTCATATCCCATCCATCTCCTTGATGAATAATATTTCGGTTTTAGTAACACGTTTGATGTTAGCTGGACTGGGAGATTAGTGCCCTTCAAAGCACAGTGTGACACAGTGGACAAAGCACTTGGCTGGCATCACCCCCTGTTTGGTGCTGTCACAGGAATTATTTCTCTTTTTTGTGCTTCATTTTGTCAGAGTGACAAAAGGGAAAATGATGCCAAACTCCACTGGAAAGAACTTTGAGAACAGCACAGAAAAAGCAATGCCTGACAACTTGATCATAAAGCCATTTTACACTTCAGAAAGAAGGTATCTTTTAAACATACATTTAAGTACTAAGAAAGCCACTCAACACCTTGCAGCTAACACAGGGTTTAAAGTAATTGAGAATCATCATCTATTTTCTGCAGGTAGATATAACCTGAGTCTGGGAGAGATGATCTGTTGGAGTGTAATACCATATAAACAGGCAATCTTTGTATAGGAAATTTTATAAACTCCAGGGTATTCACTCTAACAACATTTGCCTTGGGTCTAAAAAAGAGTTTCATATAGTAACTCAAACTGTTGCTTTCACAGTTGCCCAAGAAATAATTCTGATTAAAGCTGTTCAGTTTCATGTTTTTTTACGCCAGAAGCAGATAAAGAAAGCAAAACATTGCAGAAAAAAAAAAAACACACACACACACAAGTTTTAAAAAAATCTTAGGAACAAAGGATTTGAAGAACCACCTTTGCTTTAAAAGGCAGGACAGAACTGCACTGTCAGATCTGGAACACGTCACGAATAATCCCAGGCTGACATTTGAGGAACAGGATAAAACAAAAGGAACAAGTGAGCTGTTGAAAATCTCCCAGATTTTCATGGGTCACCCAGTGATCCACGTCCCAGGCATCAGACAGACCTGAGCTCACATCAGGGTCGTGACAAAGCTGACAAGGTTCACACCTGAGAAGGTGCTTCCACCCAGTGGAGCTACTCCTCACCTCTGGGAGACAGGGAAAGCACAGAGCCCAGCTTGGATCCTGCAGCTCAGGCTCCCCCAGAATTCAGTTCCCATTTTGTGTGAATTTCAGGTAGGCACAGCACACAGATCATCCTTATTCAGCTTATTATGTATACATGAAAGAGAAGGAAACCCAAGCACAGAAACAAACTCCTGCTACAGAAACGGGTGTGGATGTGCATGGGAACAGAAATGAGAGCACAGCAGAGACCATCTTTTGCTCATCAAAGGAGACAATTTTGGTTAAAAACTGATGTAAGACAGAAGATATGAATCCCCTGCTAAGCTTACAACTAGTGCCTTGCTGTTTTGTGCAAGCTGAACAAAACTGTATCTTTAGATGAATTTTTTTGGAATGGTTTTAATGATTTTGGCTGCCTGTATTAAGCTGCTGCAACATTTGATTTCCAGGGTAATGACAGCCAGGTCTAAAATATCCTAATCAGACATCCAAGAATCAAGGCCTTTCAAAAATAACTTGGAAAAAACCCTGCCCTTTTGGCATCTTCTCTTTGACAGAAATTGTGTCCACTTGCCAAATTAAGGAGAAATATGGAAGAACAAACAGACCCTTGACCTATAGCCAGACTATTGTTATGCATTCTGTGACTGTGTGACAGTGTAAAACACGAATTTAACCAGACTGGTTGGGAGCTTTCTATTATGCATGCACACTCATTCTGGTGATTTTTATGAGGTTTTTTGTTCAACTGGTCCATTTTACTCTGGAAGAATGCAGCGGTTACATGAAAACTCACCAATTTCTGTTCAGAGTTCTTCCCCCTGCCAACAGTGACTAGTCAAAATAAGTAGGTCTGAAATATTTCTCTATTAGCATTACTTTATGCTGCACTGATTGACACAGCATTGAACTGGAATCAATCCAAAGCATCAGGCATACCAAGATGTGGAAGGGAAATGCTCTGCATTTATGTGTACTAAACATCCATATGGAATTCACAGACATGAATTAGCCTAGGGCACTGGACATCCAGCAAGCTGGTGTGTTATGGCCAGATGTTGTTGCTAAAAACAGTCAACAGCCAGAAAACCAGTGAGTCTGCCAAATCTGAGGACTACAACTTCATAGGAGAGAAGCTTCACCATCAGTTTCAGCAGGGAAAAAAATTCGGCATCTGTTTCTTACATGCCAACTTTCACTTTTCTTAGGAATCACTAGAATGGCTTCATTTCTTGATTTTAAAGGAATCACAAACACTTATTCCAAGCATATTTTTTAAGTCTTTTTATACATACATAAAGAGCCTGGTCTCCAATAAAATCTATTCTTAAATCTAAATTCTGTGGTGTTTCATAGGCAAATTGTTTCGTGACCTGATCCAAAACTCACTGAAGACTTTCCATCAGGCTCTTCTTTGTGTGACTACTGAAAACAAGTGCTGCTAAATTACACCCTGACATCCTTGTTTCTGTAAAGCAGCCAGAACCATCCATGTCATGGAATGAAGCTCAAGGACTTCCCTGATCTGTGGAGCCTCAGACTCCAGCTTTATTAACCTGACTACAGCTCCTTGGAGGACTTCTTTCCATTGGAAGTTATGAAAATAAATGTAAAATATATATGCTCGCACATCATAAAAGTGAGGTTTTGTTTCATTTTAGACTACAAGATTAAAAAAATTACGCTGTGAAAAATAAAATGGAACTTACAAACCCCTAAACAATAAAGAGTTATGCACTATGGAGCTGTTTCTGGTCAACTTCACTCATAAAAATGAAAAAGGCATCAAAAAGTACAAAGTCAGCATCTCTGATATTTGTAAACGTCTCTGCACCCTTTCTGTATGCAGCAGTTGGATATGTTAGTGTTGTTTTCCAGCTGACAGGAAAAGACCCCAAAATCTTGTCAGGTAACTATCCCACTAGTCATGCATCAGGTTTCTAGTTTGCCCTCTCCCATTTCAAGTGTAAATTAAGACCAAATCTTCATGTTCACTGTGCTTCTGTCTTGGTAATCCAAGTGATACTTTCAATGAGCTTTGGCACAAAACTCACCTTTGAAAAGCTCTTGGAGACCTTTCAGATGAAGTGTTTTCACATGTGATGTGCTATTATTAATGACACTTCACCAAATGTAAAAGGGCCCCACATTTGAACACGAGATTATTCTTACTTATAAGCCACCTTTTTTTTTCCAATCAGCAAACTAACCATGTACTTGAGAGGGTGGGATCATCTTTAACTTCTGATTCCCACATTTCTGAGGATATTTACCAAGTGTCCCAACAAAACTCTTCATTATGTTGCACACCCACCATAGCACCAGAGGATTTTCCCCACATGATCAGTAACATGTGTCAATATTGAACTACCTTACCTCAAAACCAGCAGAACTTCTGTTTATGTATAAATGCTAACAGTTCAAAGAGAAGGAAAGCACAATTTCAATAGATAATTATACCTCAGTTTACTACACAGTGATGGTCTGCTCTGAAACTTGCATTCTCTACTTGTACACTGAGCTATCCCTTAAAATTTCCATTCTCAAGGTACAATGACAGTTTTTCTTTCTTCTCTGCTTTTAAGACAGTACAGACTGACTGCTGACTTGCACGCTGGCCCTCCACAAGTGAGAGCTGCCTGCACTGTAAAAAAGGTCTCTCTTGAGAAATGAGTTCTTGCTTAACTGAACTCACTTTGTACAGCAAGAAACTCCCAACAGGCGACAGAACATTTTCAAATTCCAGGGCCATGAAAGGGTTGTAATTGTGGCTCCATCCCTCTGTGTGATAATGAGCCCAAGACAATGGAACCTCCCCCTTGGCAGGAAGGACAGGACTGCCCCGTGGCTGAAGGAGGATGCATCACTGCTGTCCCAGCTCCAGGTACACGCAAAACAGAGCCCAGCTGGGCATGACAGAAACAACACGAGGAATTCACAGCAGCAACTGTCAGTGTAAAACAGCCAAGGGCACGCTCAGCCTGAGAGGATGAAGCCACTCTCTCACTGCCCAGACCCTGCAGCCCTGGCAGGTGAACTGTGTCACACAAGCTGGCCAGCAGAGTTACAATTCACCTGTTTCCTGGCGCTGCTGTCACAGAGCTCAAGAAGTGCACGCCAGGAGACCTCTACGCTTGGTGCTTGCTGCTGGCCAGTCCTGCTCCTCCAGGGCCATTCCTTCTGCTTAACTCTCCCCCGTGATGTACACAGGCATTCCCAGCAGGCAGCAAGACACCTCAGTGCCAAGAAAGGGCAGCCCAACTCTTGGGTTCAATCACACCCAAAACGCCACTATCAGCACGGCCATCAGCCACGGATTTCAAAAATTGACTCCCAGTCATTTGCCAGAGGATACAGAGGAAAATTTGAAAGGAATGGTGGGTCTGCCAAATTGTAGGCAGTACTTTACTCACTAGATAACCCTTTCTTTCAGATCTCTTTGTTATTGCGTCTGAGGGAAAGGGGAAAAAAAACATTTAGGCAGCTTTAGTAGTACAGTTCTCCTTCTGCTGTCTTAGAGATGTTAATGTCACACATAAATCTCCATGTTTTACTAATGGCATCATATATCTTCCCAGGCATTTCTAATTCACCCCTTGTTGTGCTATCTATGTACTTTATCACATAGGGTTACTCTGTGTCAGGTATTCATATTAAGACACTGTGCCTTGTCTTTTGTAGGAAAGTACATGCTCTTATCTAAATTGCTGAGACTAATAACTTGAAATATTGTCCCTGCAAACACGCTTGAATGGTGTATATTCAGATAACCAGAGCTTTTTTTTTTTCCCTTCTCCCCTTCCCTCCCAGCGAGTGAACATAAATTAAGCCTCCACAGGAGTTAAGCCAAGAATAAGCTGCATTCCCCATGTGGAGGCAGGGAAGGATGCTGCCCTGTACCCAGGTAACTGGTGTCCCACCTGACAGGGACCACACCCCACACCAGGCAGGACTCCCAAGGGTGGCACAGTCCTTTTACTCCCCAGCAAACCCCAGCCTGCAGAAACACGAGCTGGGAAACAGAGCTGCTTTCCCCCTGGAAGTCTCCTCTTTGCAAGTGAACATTATTGTACACAGTCCCTACTGCTTAGTCCCTCTGGTGGGCTCTGTGCCTTGGAACCTGGAGAGCTGACAGTTAAATTGGTTTCAACTGATAACTGGCCTAAGGATGCCCCCTCTGCTTATTATTTCTTTGATCCAGATAAGCATTTGGTTGTTTAATCAGTCACAAAGCTAAAGCAGAAAGAGAACATTGAAAAGCCTTACAACCCCACATATTTAATTTAGCCTAGAAGTAATTTCTGGGCAGAAAGGGAAAATTTAATTAACTCTTCTCTATAAAAATGCATAGTAAGATGTGTAGCAAGATCTTAAACATTCCTTTGAAGTTTGTCATACATTCCTGAATACCTTTGACAGCCTAAGGAGTTATGTGTCTGCTTCTGATTAGATAATTGAAATAAATCTACACCAAATAAATTCAGATCTCTTAAAATAAACTGCAGAGGTACATGAACTTTGTAAAATGCATGTAGTACTTCAACCAAAAGGCATTTGTGAAAAAATCAGCTATCATGAAGGAATTTATCTATTTTTTTTATGCATGGGGTCTGCAGCTAGTATCCAAATTTTAATCCAGACTTGACTCCAGTCAGTACCAACTTCAGTTATGTGAACTGCAAACCACTGCAGCAGAGGGAAATCATCTTTTACACTAACTACTTCCTCCATGTCACACCTAACAGTTAAATGCTCATTAAAAATGACAGATAGCACCGTGTCAGTCACTTACTCCAACTCCAGCAAATATTTGCCTGCTATTTCAACTTGAGACAACACTGTCAAAGCAGATTGAATATATAGGGAAGAGCATTGCTTCACATGGTCAATTTCAATTCAACTTCCAACCCAACAAACCATCAACCAATCCATGCTGCAATACTGTTTTGGCCAGACTACAAAGCCTGGAAAGGTATGAATTATTTATATAAATATATATATATGTAATAATGTATACTACGATGCAATATAACACATAGACCCAGACATATGACATAAAATGGAAGGTGGCAATAAAATTGCAGGTATTGCTTGGCAAGGAGAACAAGGAGAATTGGAGAGTACAACTGGGTAATAACTGGTCCAAGCCATGGAGCTACTGAGACTCAAAGAGCACACAGGCATCAAAGCTTCCCATGAGGCTGAGAGTGACCACACAAACTCCAGTCATGCTGATCAGATGGATCCTATCAGACTTATCAATCAGGTGTCCCTGCCAATCATTGTGCAATGCCCTGCTGAAACCACAAAGAGGATGACACACATGGGATTCAAGATGAATCATCTTGATCAAAATCCTCATAAACAGTTTACAGCAAGATGACCAAACTAACACAAGGACATGCTGCAGTTTCAACTGTGTGACAGATCTTGCTAAAATGCTGTGATGGTGTCACACTTCATGCAGCCAGGAACTTTTTTGGAAACACATTCTCCAGCTCACATTTATGATCTTGATATATCTTGATCCTGGGACACAGTCAGATCCAAAAAGAAGGCAAAGAGGGCAAGTTTAGGCAGTGGGATAGCCCAGAGCAAGGGTTGCAATAACTCAGCCATCTCTCTGGATTGCTCAGGAGCAGGTCCAGTCCAAAGCACAACTGGTGATGACAAGATAAACACACTTGTAGAATATCCCAGGCCACCAGCCCTGCACGAAGCTACATGAAGTCATAGAAGTGATGAAGTGCCTGACATTTACAGGGAGACATCTGAAAATGGTGATGAAAGATGCAACAGAGGAGCCTATGCAAGCACTCATTTGGAAATGCTCTTCTGTGACTCGAAGTTGTAAGTTAAAAATGTGTCCTAGAATCCTACTGAGAAGTCAAGACTCACCAAACTCATGGGCAGAGAAAATGGAAGCAAAAGTACCAAATACACAAAAGACATGACAAATGTTACATTAAACCTGGGTCTGTCTCAAACTAGCCCAAGTACTGGGGTGAAAACTTACTCCTAAAGGCTCATGTGATGGCAGATCCACCTTCTGTTACTTTCCATGAGGTTCACACTGAGCCAGTTAATCACAGAATAGAAATCTGATACTCTGCCATGATATGTCCTATCCAGGACATCAACTCTGGAACACTGACCTGGGGCCAGAGTCATAGAAATAGATTAAACATTTTACCTGTGCATATTTTAATGCTTTTCAATTAAAAAAAAAAAGCACCATGCTCCTGAATTTCCCAAAAACAAGGTTACCAACAATGTTTTTTCTGTGCTTACAAAAAAAAAATGTGGAACTACAACCAGACCTGTCACAGAAGAGAGCAAGTCAATACTGCCTCCATACAGTTTACAGAAAAATACAAGACAAACCTTTGTTACCAAAACACTGATGATGAGTAGGAAGATAGTGTGGATAACCATCAAAAACTTCTGGAGAGCAGAGGACTATATAAAAATATAAATGTAGCACCATATGAGTGCCTTGCACTTGTACCTTTTTTCCCTCAGGACTTCAAAGTGTAGTTATTTGCTTTTGGGGCATTGAAATACATGGGGGGATGGGGTGTGGATTTTCCAATCACTTTTTACCATCAGATATGTGAAGTGTCCATGCTAAACAGGAAAAAATTATTTTCCACCAGATGGAGCAGTGCCACAAATAACAAAATTGCCACTACTAGTCTAAAATATACTGAATAACATCACACCTAAATGGAAATACAACAGCCTTCAAAACCTGTGTTAAACAGTTTATCACTGCCAGCAATGCCCAGAGCTGGTATTTCTGATTTCAGTTCCATGACTGTCATTCCAATCACCT
Source organism: Promerops cafer (assembly GCA_013398275.1). NCBI lineage: Eukaryota > Metazoa > Chordata > Aves > Passeriformes > Nectariniidae > Promerops > Promerops cafer. The sequence continues at coordinate 182,226 of VZSE01006895.1, read as the reverse complement.
ATAAATCTTCTGTTCGTCCCTTCCTACCCTCTTGTTCACAGCATTATTTCAGACTGGTTCTTCAAAAACCTGCACCCATCTTGTTTATTTCTGTCTGTCCTCTCAATCACTGCTGACATCTCTGCCCCCCTTCCTCTCTCTCATCTCAAACTTGCAGATCCAATGCAATCTTCAGTTCTTTCCCTCACATTTCCTCCCAATTTCAAGTCTCTTGCTAAATTCTACTGTCATTTCTTATAATTCTTTTCTCTTAGCCCTCCCCAGGAGTACTGATGCAAACCTGAAAAAAACCACAAAAATAATAATAAAAAGACCCTAAACCACAAAACTCACAAAATGTTCTGATTCTTTGTAATATCTAGTTTACTTTGTAACCTTCCCAGTTACTTGGGTTTATAAATGCCACAGCAGAATTAGTCTTCTTTCCCACCCACACCCATTTTCTGACCATATCACACATGAAAAAAAAAAATACCAAAAAACTCATCCACCCTAGCTTCTGCAGAAAAGAAAGCATGTAAACATTCTAAAAGGAATGGGGCTTGGTTTTCTAAATCACACCCACAATGTCCTATAAAAGTGTTGATCAGCTGTCACTAATTTGATCTATTGATAAATACCTAGTGGAAGTTATTATTTCTTTATTCCTGAAACTCTAAAACCAAAACTAACACGGAAGGCACAGATAGCTCAAAGTAAATTCATTCAATTCTGTGTAAGTTACATATAAAGCAAGCACTAAATAACATTTTCTGGTTCTATTATGTCACTGAGGTGCCTACTGTCTACTGACACATTTAGTGGCTACATCATGATTACTTCAAAACAGCTTGCTCTCATTCTGGAGATGCAGCAGAGCAGTACGTCTCACTTATATCATCTCATTTTTCTCCAGTGGTTGTGAGTCATTAATGTGAAGTTAAATCTACAATAAATTCCAGCCTCAAAGTCTCCCCATGAAAGAACCCATGCAGGAAAGCCTCTAGAGTGTGTGCCTTGCTGGTCACCCCCAGTTTCTGGTTCCTTAATGCATGGGACCTCAAAAGCCATTTTGCAACAGTCCAACAACAGCCTCCACGTTTGGTCTGTAGGAGCTCATGTTCCATGCATTTTATTTTGTGTTCCTTGTCTTTCCAGACATCTCTGGATCACTTTTCTGTGGCAGCTCCAGACAGGCTCAATAGCACAGTTTATTAACCACTGTAACCAAGTTATTCCTGTTGGGGTTTTAATTAAACAAGCTCAGTATTCTTGCTGCAATACATTTACACTTCAGGGGTGATCAGCAAGGTTCCAACTTGTCTAGCAGGACTTAGGACCCTGTGCAGATATAGTCCCCAAAGCAGTTTTTAGATTGAACCCAAGGGCTCTTCTGAACTACAAGAAAGAAGTAAAAAACCATAACTGTGGGCTCTGTGACAAAAGGCAGATGTCACATGCTCTTACCACCACCAAGAGAAGAATCAACCAAACACTGTTCTTCCAGCGGTTCATCACCCCGAGCATAAAAATGTGTGTCTAATTTACTTGTCTGGTTTCAGATTCCAGCTATTGCATAGGATTTTCTCTGCTAGAATCACAGAGCCTGTTGGTAGCCAACATCTGTCCCCAAGGAGGTACCAAGATTTGATTTTTATTAGAGCCTTCTATATTGTTCATACACAGAAGATATAGTCCCTCATTCCATTTCCCTTGTTCTTTAATACACAATTTCAGTTTTGGCTGCCTTACAACAATTTATCTGAACAGAGTCACTTTATTGAATGATACAGATTGCACTCTACAGCTGCCTTATCTTCATCACTGCTCACTATCCTCCCACCCTCCTGATCCTGCTATCATCTGTGCTTTTTATCTGAATTCTAAGTAGTAGCAGCTGTAGTATCACCCAGTAGTAACTCTCCTTCACTTCTACTCCTCACTTCGTGTTTTTTCCCCGAGTTCTCCAGTTCTGGAGCGCTGTAGTAACAACTCTCCAACGAGACCAGGGTGCCTGACACACAATTCCCAAAATCACACCAGAGTTCTGCGGGGACCACGGGCTCAAGGATTACCAAACAGAGCTCCTGCCAGAGGGGGCCAGGGCTCCCCTGCTGCCCCATTCCTCCCGGGCAATCCCAGAGGAGCTGGGGTATTTCTCACGTTGGAAAGGCGTGTTGGTGGGAGTTATGGGTTACAGCAGAACAGCCACAGCATATTCTGTTGACCTTGGAATTTATCCCACCATTGATTTTACGGACAAAGCTTCCAGGCCCTGCTTCTCCCACCACCCCCGCGCTGTAAAAGCCTTTTTCAGAAGGGGACATGGGTAAGGAATTTTTTTTTTCCTGTCCTTGTCACAGTGTGTTATTTTTTAAATTTCCAAAACAACTAATTAGAAAAAAGAAGAAAAATTAACAGCTAGACAAACGGTGAAATTTTTAGGGCAGACCACAGAATTTCCACAACCACTGAGTGAGTTCAAGGAATCTCTAAAATATCGTTCTTGCATGTAATTTGCAAGAACGTGGATAAATGCAAATATCTGATAAGTACTTGTATTTTTCCCTAAGGTTTCAAACACAACAATGAAACTGGAAGCCTGGGGAACTTGGAGCTTTCCCAGTACCCACTGGACACTCTTAACCTCTAAACTCTCCACTACATAAATGCACTGTGTGTTTGCTGAGTAGATGTTTATATGCACTTCCTGCTTCAGTGCTAACTTTTTAGTTACTGGAAAAAAAACAGAAGCTCTCTAACCCCTTGGGAATCATTTTCCATTAAAGAGGCTTCAGATGGACTATTTGTTTTTTCAGATTTGGAAAGAAAACCCAAAGGAATGTGTATTTTGAGTATCTTTATTCCTTTTACAATAACAGTCCAGGGCTGTATGGCTGGAAAAATGTGCAAATTTATTTTTACTAATCTACCTCATGACACCTGATGATGCTTTGCACCAATGGAAACACGATTTCCTTAGGCATGACCCTGACAGTTTTTCACTGGATCACACAAACAACTACAGTTATAAATGAGCAGCCCTACCAACAGCCTGAATAACAAGGGCCAACCCTTGTGTGAGTATGAAGCCTGCACACATCCCTTCCCACTTCCCAACAGCTGGGCTCTTTCAGGACAGAAGTCTGATAAAAGCTTCTGTTTGGGCTATTTCTTCTAGAAAGCAAATTAATTTCATTTCAACACCGCTCATCCAGTACTTCTAACAAGCCAGCTTCCAATAAATTATATTTTTCAAGAAACATAAGATGAAAGATCATGCCAAGTACCGGGGTACCTCACCATTAGCATGTTTTGTCATGAAAGAAATCAGAGGATATGAGACAACCAGGAACTGAGTACAAGACAAGAAGCTTCTTTTTATTTATTAGGCTTGACAGTAATGGAGAATCACTGCAGAAAGAATTGAAAACCTAACAAGACATAGGAAGGACAGCAGTAAATCAGCAATCTAAAATAACTCAGTGGACTGTTTTAAGGAAATATTCCAGATCATAGCATTCAGGAAAATTCTTAGGTAACTGGATTTCAAAGGGAGGATAAACTGAAGGGAAAAGAAGAGAAATTAAGGCATGGGTTGGTGATTTAAGCATCCCCATCTGGACCAATATTCTGTCTTTACTTATTTGACCACAGCCAGAGTAAACTGAGTTTTAAAGCATGCATCTGGATTTCTACCAGTGAAAGCTAAAAAAAACAAATGTCTGCTTTTGCTGAAGTGTGATCTCTGAAAAACCCTGACTTCACTTCCAAAACGCCACTTCACTTTAACTGGTTGGTGCTGTTTAGTGGTACTTTCAGGAACAACAGTATTAAATTCAGTTGGCTCATAGTGCCACTTTCACATTTAAAAATCTGTACCAATCACCTATCCATCATTCACTGCAGCCTTTTTGCTTTAGATTTTCTTTACCCTGCCAGCCACCATCGTGCAATTTCTCAACACCTGGGGAGAAGAAATACCTGAAGGAATGAAAGCCTCAGATAATATTTGAATATGTTTAGCCAAGTGCAAAATTTGTCCAACAATGGCAGGTTCAGCATTTAGAGGAATTATTCCGAGGGGCACTATGAAAACAGGAAACAGTAAGTTGCTTCAAAAGTAAAGAAGCCAGACATGTCCTATACGACCTCAGTCATGTCTAAGTATATGCATTACAATTAACTCTCTTTTCTCTCTGGGGGACCTCTTGAGTTTATGTCACTGTTTCACAGCACTGCAGGTTTCACTCTTTCAGCAGAATGTTGCAAACACTCCCACTGAACACAAATGTGAGAGGTTACTGCAGCCTGACAAACTGAGTGGATCCAGGGCTGATGAAAGATGCTGGATATGAAATCCTCTATTTAGAAAAAAGTTACAGCAGACACTAAGCAACACAGATTTCATTACGCTTCCCTAAAGATACCACTAAGTCCTGAGCAATAATCTACTAAAGATTAGAATGACTATTCACAGGTGTAGTGGGAAAATATGTCTTCAGAACTGAGGAGCATTTCCTGCACACTGCTGGAATATATTGCTTTGCATGCCTTAAATCACTGTGAAGCTGTCAGACAGCAACAACTCTCAGTAATTTCTGACTTCAGCTGGCTCTGACCTTACAATTCTGCATCACACTGTGCCTTTCAGTGCCCAGAACTTCAAGTCATGTAGTCTCATTTAGCAGGTATCTCTCTAAAAATGAGTCATCAAGTAAAGGTAAGGAACTCAATTCAAACTGAGTATCCAACTAAGTAATTGAGTATCCAGGTATGTTTTAATAATTTTTATTTACCCAAGTCTTGATTTTTTTCAAGACCAAGAGTCATCAGAAGAGAAAAAAATGCAAGAGATTCTTTCGCTAGTGAGAGCTCTCAATTCAAATGTAGGACCTCTCCATGAAGAAAAAAGACATTGCTTCCACATTATTGAACATGCTACACTTCCTCATTGCTACTCCTGGACCTTAAGGATTTGCTCCTGCTTTAGCTGAAGTCAACACAATGCAATGCAAGACAAATGCCCCTGTCCTTGTGAAATGGCTCCAGCACAGTCCAGTTTCACCCTCACTGTGCAAAGATTGAAAGGAGAAAGAAAATGCTGTGTGGTACTTACCTCATGGCAGAGAAGAGCCATGCAGCACTGGCTGAGTGCAGGGAGGCTGGAGAAAGCTACCCCTGACACCCTGTTAAATTCTCCCTGTAAGCCATTTCACCACTAGCTTTCCATGCCTCCCACCCCGAGGTAATGAAGGGATGAATGTGGTATTTAATTCAAATATATTTCCCATAGGAGCTGCCCTCTCCTCTCACATAAGAGAAATAATTCCACAGTGCTCAATCTCACTCTATGTGCAAACAGCACCACCCCAGCCTCCCCAGTATAATTATCTGACAATACCCAAGTGGATCAAGAAAGATTTCCAGGGCCAGATGAAAGCCATCAGGCCAGCACACACAGCCATGTCGGGGAAGGGTGATCCTCTGAGGTTTTCAATTCCCAGCAGCTGCCTCCACACTGCAGTCAAGCACTGCATTTTGAAATGCATCCCTTATCAGCTTCAAGCCACTGTTCATGGACTCAAGGACAGAACATCTAAGGAGGAAAAATATAAACATTCCTCCAAGTTGTTGGGTTTTTTCCTAAATCAATCGAAGCATAACAGTCCAAAATATCTATTTTAATAGTAGCAACACAACAAAATACCTTCTCAAGTTATTCCTATGAAGGAAAAACAATTAAAAATCTACAACTCTAAATATCATTTCTTTAACTTTTTAACCCACCACATAACCCTATTAGGCAATGCATACTGCTGTGTGACTTATGGTCATACTTTTAAGACACTCAGCCTGACAAACGTTCCTATTGTAGCTCCTCCTTATTTTAAGAGTGCTTGGGGTCTTCTAGAAGTCAGGTTTCTGAGGGGACAGGCAAAAGGGGAAGTCACCAACCACCAATAGTCCACTGTGTCTTCTTAGAGGATCTACATCATACTAAAAATTCCCCAAAGCAAAGGTTTCAGAAGACCAGATTCTCAAAATTAGACTTTCTCAACTCCCTATTTCAAAGCCATGCCAATACTCATATAGGATGACTGAGAAGTTAATTTAAATCCTCTATAATTCTTTCACAGCTTTAACCCCAAACCATTCCAACTTCTGCTAATTAAGCAGGCCAAAACTACCATCCAAGTTCATTTCTAAGTTCCTCCTCCCTGCCCTTGAGTGAAGCTGTTGGAGCCCATGTCCATACCTGCAAAGTGAATTTACCTCCCCAAAAAAAGGGATGAACCAACACCTGTCTCAGACCTCAACCTTTACATGGAGCCTCTCACTGGGATAAAAAGAGCAGGACTCCACATTATTCATGTGCAGGCTAACAAACAGAGATAAGGCCCTCTGCTGCTCCATGGCACCACTTTTCTGTCTCCATAAACCCAAAGAGTTACAATCCTGCAAGAGTGTGACTAGATCTACTGAGCTTCCTTCAACAGATTTCACAGACAGATTTTATCCGCCTTGCTATTTGAATGTATTTTTCACATTCTTTTCAGATGGGAGGACCCAGAGGGCAATAAAGTATCTGCTCTAATGTCACATAACTCGTAATTTCCAGTTTCCTACCCAGAAAGGCTATTCTTTCCAGTCACACACTGGCACAGAAGCAAGATGTGTGATGAGAAAACTTCAGTGGAGCCACATCAGTGCAGAGAAATTATGTATCAATTTGATCCGGGTCATGGAGGCTAGACATTGCCACACTTGCCCATTTTATTTGTTTCTTTTTTTTTTAAGTCAGTGATACCGACTACAAACTTTAATACACAGACTCCAAGCGACTGCCCATCAATATAACTTCTATTGAAACCCCATGCTTTCATGCATCCAGAGAAATTAGGTTTGTGTAAAATAAAAAACCAAAACAGATGCCCAAGAGATGTAAGTCAGTAAAGACCTACTGATGTTACAATGATTTATAGAACCCAGGAGTTCAGCTTAGCGAAGCTTCCTGCATTTGGCGTTCTCAGAGCACACACAATTCTCTCCCTTCCCCTCCTCAGATTCCCAGCAAATGCAGCCCTGTAACAGAACTGTTCTTTTCCCAACTTGGCTTCAAGTCATGGCTGCAGCTCTCAATAGTATATAACCTGTCAAGATAAAATATGTTTGGGGACATGCAATCTCTACTGAGCGTTTTATTGACTTAACTCTACCATTTCTGAAAAGCAGCCAAAATTCTTTAAGGTTTTTAAATGACTTATTTTTCTAAATATTATCCATGGACAGATACAAGAACACAAAAATCCTCAGTTGTTTGTGTAATTTGATTTATGGGCCATGCATTGCCCATCATGATATATTGATTTCCTTTTGCAAGCAAACAAAACAAATCCCAGTTACAAGTTGCTTGGGACATACACAATGCAGAGTTATCCTGGGAACCATTCAGAGCAAGAATTTTGCCCACAGGTCATTCAGAAACTACAGCTTTGCTTCTTTAATAAAAGGGGCAACCCAAAGCAAAACAAAAAACCCCACAAAGTTCAGGCCTTCACTGCAGCTTTTCTTTCCAGATGCTGCATGAGGCCCAGGATGGTTAAGATCAAGATACAGAGTTGTTAATGATGCCACAAAAACACTCCCAGTAACATCTCAGTAGAAAAATGACTCCTGGAAAGACCAGAATATGTGAGAACAAGAATGAGGCCACCTCTCAGGAAGATCTCACAGCTACTCTTGTCCTGTAACACACCCTGGCTACTCAAGACAGCTGTTCCTAAATGTTAAGCCTCCCAGAAAGCAATTCTAAAAACCCCAATGCTCTAAATTGAGACTGAAATTGTAAACCTAATAATTTGCTCCAGTTGCCTGAATTAGTGATCCAAAAATCAGTTGGTCCACATTACTTCAATAGGTGTTCTTTGTGAGGGGGAATTTAAAACTGCTGAAGTGGAAGAACCAGAAACCTGTGAGATCAAAGAGCAGGACAGAAAAGCTTAGCAGCTGATGACAGCCTTATCCACCACTAGTTCTTGGTAGACATCACTTTAGTTAATAACACCACAATGCACTTATCACTTCCAGGGCACCTTTCATTAAAGGACCTCTAAACACTTCACAGGCCCTAATTAAGCCTCAAGCCACAGCATTCCTGTGAAAAATAGCTGTTGAAATTCCCAAAAGGTCAGGAAACAAGTGTGCTCTTATAGCAGATGAATAAGGTTCTATCCACAACAGGAAGTGGCACCAAAGTCTGAAGAATAATTAAAAGATCCACACCAGTGCAAGCAGTGCTTTGTGCCAGTGCTCTGACCAGAGAGAGATCCTGTACAGCCTTGCAGGATCTTATTTTCAATACTGACCAAGGCTGAACAGCTTTGCTGCAGTCAGCCCTTTATCTCTGTGCCACTGCAGAAATCTCTAATGTGTTTGACAGATAAGTAACCAAGAACAAAAGAGCAAAAATTCTGCTAAAGCAAAACCAAAGCAGCAGGAGTGATGGAGTGCAAGTGTCTCATGTCCTGCTCCAGCAGACTGCCACCTTGAAAGAGATCAGTCACAGCTTCAGATGCTCAGGTGCTCTTGAAGATTTTATCAAGTGTTCCATTTTGAAGCTGCCCACTTAAGTACAGTTTTACCAGAGAATTTGAAATTTAAAAAGAAAAAAAAACTACTCTCACCAAGATGCTTTAAACAGAAGAAAATAGTGGGAAGAAGTGTCAGAGGTCAGATCTGAAACTCTGTTTAATTCACTTCAATGTACACACAGAAGAAAGCAAAGCAATAGTTTGTCTCCTCCATTCTGCCTGCAAAGCACAGCTCAAGCCATCACCTCTGTCTTCTGACACTCGTCAGCCATAAGAAACAGGTACCTTAATGTTAAACCTGGCCACCTGTAACACATTTGCTAAAGTAATTACATTTATTTTTACAGATTACATGGGTTTAGGTTTCACTTACTGATGTACTAGAAAATCAGAAGTTTCAATTTTGCAGCTAAAGTTCAGCACTGTTATAATCAAAGACAGCACCAAGTGCCTAAAGCTGCTAACCATACACACATTTTAAGAACTGAAATACTGCAGCTAGCATGTACCACAGAATCTAGATGTCTTATCTGATGCCTCAAAGAAACTTACATCCTTTTCTCTTTTTCCCTGTCACATTACCAAGGCTATGATAATTAGACAGCAATTACCTAAATGTTTAAATCTTTGGTCTCTGTCAAATGAAGCCTTTCCCCATCTACATAAATTTATGCACAAGAAATGATGTTATTCTGAGGTTGATGTCAACAGCTGAAGGTCCTAACAAAATCTGGTACTTCTGGCCCATGGAGCAGTGACTGAGCTGTCTGAAGACAAAACAGCATTCAAAATGACCTGTTCCCCTCAGTGAGCACAACTAGAAGCTAGGAAATGTGAAGCCACTGAACGAATTCAGTTGGGTAAAAGTCAAGGGCAGGCACATATTTCCTTGGGCAGTCTGCATCAGCTGTTAGCAGGAGAAGAAATTCTAAAATAATATTGAACAGGCAAAACTGACAACAATCCCTAAAACAGCCAGAGTTGCTCTTTTAGGAGAGTAACTCCCAATCCAAATGATGACAATTACAAGTTCCTAAAAGCACTGTTTTGGGGAAAAACAGATATTATTGTGCATGTGTCATGGGACAACCCAGAAGAGGAATTATTACTTTCAAAAGCTGCTGGAAATACCATGCCACAGAGCATAAACAGGAGAGTGCCTAAAACTTCTGATGTGGAACACCTCTAAAAGTATTTCACTGCTGTAAGGGTCATCTCTGAATATTGTGCTGGGGGTTTTAAAGCAGACATTTTTCTCTAGAACCCTTTACTTAGTACTCTAGTGAACATAGAAGCTTTTTTCAATCTTAAGGGAGAGGGGACACAACTGCTTTTTTTGCACCACTTTGAGATACATTCTGTAGAATGACAAGTGGTTAGAAATTAACTTCACCAGAGGTAAACCTGGACATAGCTTGCTCGGGTTTCAATGCAATAAGCAGTATCCTGCTGCAATGTAAGTGCCTAAAAGCAACTTCAATAAACTGTCCACACACTTCATATTGCTGTGATATTAAACCAGAAACAGCAGTGATAATAAAGTGAAGCAAAAGACATACAAAATCAAGCAATCAGGTAAAAGAGGAAGCAGTGTGGGACAGCACTGTCCCTCAGTTTCATACAAACCAGCAGGTTTGACACTATGCCCTCTTAGTATGGCTGGCACACCCCAAAGTTTTGAACTGGCACCCTTGCCCCTATAGGGAGAAATTGGATGTGAGCACAGCTGGCTCCCCAAAAGAGATTTTAGGGATTGCTGAATTGAAAAGGTGAATATTGGGTGGAGAATTGACTTAATTCTTCAATATAATACAACAGTTCAAGATCTAATCCCTTAAATTTGCAGGATAGCATCTTATTTCTATTCAGTCTCCTTTGTTCCTGTTCCTTGAGGGGGACAAAAAAAACAAAACCAAAAAAATGAAACCATTCCTGATACTACCTAAGGAGATTAATTCAGCTTGACAAAGCTTCTTATTTATAGTGGGAATTTGAACTTGAAATTGGACATCCCAGTCAGAATTTTTTTGCACAATGCTTATTGTAGGTCACAAAAATAGCATGCAAAGGACTGGAACAAGATTCAGCTGGTGCTATCCACATAAACATTGTAAACCACTAATTGCATTTTTTTAATGAAGAAAAAATGTATAAACAAATTCCACTTGCAGAATCAGTGATTTCAGCTGGGTGGAATTCTGCAAATGCCTCTCCTCATCAAGCAGCCAAGTTGGGTAGCCACTACTGTCTTGATGAATACTGAATAGGGGCATTATGTCCACACAGAAAATGCACGTGGGGAAGGAGGACAGGTCATCTTTCATGCACACAGGAACACCAACACAAGTGGAGTGTGTTTGTTTTCTACTACTCGTGTAAATGTCAAAATGTAATTTATATCTAAGACACAAACGAGACATTCTATCTCATCAAAATGGCCCTTCAGTTGAAGCCAGTTGCACCTGTATAAATGCAAAGTCACATGCAGTACATGAAGATTTTCTTTCTGGTACTTCAGGGAGACACTTTTGTGCTCCTTTGTGCAGCAGGCAGCACCAAAGTTGTACAAGAAGCAGCTATTCCTGTGCACCCTCCTGTCTTTCTGCCATAGATGTGCTCCAGCATAAAATTCTAGTTTTTCATTTCTGGCACACTACTGCAAAAAAATTAATCCTGTCCTGGCCAAAACTAGGACACCTATGGATATTATTCCCTGGGATGACAGCATATTTTAGACCTGTGTGTCTTGCTGTAGGAGACAGAAGTCCCAACCTCTACCCCCTCTCTTCTCTCACTGACTTTTCACATGACCTTGGCCATTTTTGTCTCAGTAAAGGGACCTACAACATGCACAGTGTTTTTTAGCACATACAAGGCAGACTGAATTTGGTAAGCACTGTTCAACTAAAGACAATATTAAAATAGAAATATGGGGTGGTTTTTAAGACAGAAGAATGCTGGAAGCCAGCAGAAGAAAAGGATTCCTGTGCTGTATTCAAACATGAGCTCTGCCACTGGAGTTTCTCTCTCAGTAGCACTTAATTTCCTCAGGGAGAAAATCTAGGGAGAACTAAAAAATCTCACCTCAAATGCTTTCAGCAATAGCCTTTCTACTTCATGCCTACCACTGCAAATCTGGAGGGCACTGCAGCTGGCAGAAGTCATTTCTGCCTGATGGCAGAAGGCATCCACGTGAAACAAGTTGGTGATCTCAGGCCAATTATGTAAGAACGTATTTCTGCATCACCACTGGAAATAATTAGCAGTCGTACAAACCACTGGGACACCAGCTTCTGCTGTGCTTTTTCTGTGGACAATATAATTAGCTTTGGCTCAGACACTGAATGCTTAGAAACCTGTAATAGGCTGAGAAGAGGCTTGTAACCCCACTCTCTAAGAGCTCGCTTTAAATAAGCAGATAGGGCCATTTAAAACATTCCCTGTGCTTTATTGCCTTCCCCCCCTCAATTCTGGGCTACAGATCAAGCTTAATTACCATCATTCTGCTTTCCTTCAAGTCCTCAAGGAAAGTAAAAATGAAAGTTAACACTACTGAATTCCATAGTCTTAAAACATTTTCCCTCCATCACCGGGAGTGCACAGCCTCGGCTGCAAACCACGTTACAATGAAACCACACCACACACCTGTAAACATCTCTGTTCCCAACAGTGAATAAAGCAAAAAGCATCTGAAACCAGTGTTTACACTGCTGGGAAACCCTGCTAAAACCAAGGCAGCAGGGTTAATCTCTGCACCTAAAACACAGTGTTTCAAAGCTCACACCAAAGAGGCTGCAGGCTCTAGTTCCAGGTGTGCCTGTACCTCAGGTGCTGCTGCAGGACCACCAAAACATAAGGAGAGCAACAAACCAAGACAGCAAATCCCTCTCTTGTGTCCTTTGTTCACTCCTAACCAATACCTGTCACATCTTCAACTGCATTTGCTCACACCCAGAAAAACAGCCAAGCCCATCCCACAGCTGCAGACTGTTGCTGTAGCACCAAAATATCCCTCTTAACCAACACCTCTACTGGACCTAAAGAAGTTTTAAAGTTCTTCTGCCTTTTTGAGACCATAGCTACGTTTCCAATAGAGGACAGCCACCTTCCTCCAATTTTGCAAGATTCAGCTGAGCTGAAGGCTGAGCTTGACAGAAGGTGTAATATTGCCCAGTTCTGAAGAGCTGACTCAAGAAATATACACTTCTTATTTCACTGCTTCCTTCTGTATTTTCAAGGCAGAATAACTGTACATGTGGTGCTTTTGTCTGAACTGGTTTCACAATCAACACGACTTCATTTGATATGGTTGAAAATAAGGAGCCAAAAACATGAAGCTCTCTGAGAACAGTCTAATTTTGCTGTATTTTCTAGCCATCTCATCAAGGAAACCTGAGAAATCCAAGACGAAAAATGCATTCTAGCACTCAAAGAAAATTAGATACTTCTTTGGTCCTCCCTGGCACATTTTCCCTGCAGTCCATTTTGGATTTACACAGGTGCTACTCAAAGCAGAATTTGGCCTCTTTCTCTCAGGTGGCCTGACACATTTACTGCAGCATGCCCATATATTTTATACGTATGCAAAGCACATTTCCCAGACTAAAACCCTCTCCCAGAGAGTCTCCCTAGGTCTCTGTCTGATTTTGGCTTCATTTACTGCCTCTCAAATGAAAAGTATTTCCACTGAAGCCAGTGAGGTAACACTTGTCTTAGACGTGTGTGAGATCATGTCAGAGCCATGATCCATAATAAAACCAGCTGCTGGTAACTCTTCTGCAAGTTTCCATTCATTAGGGTTTTTTTTTTTTGCTTGAACTCACATGAGCAATATCCATGGGCCAAGAAACACATTTTAGAATGATAGTTATTTCCCCTTGCTAAAATCTAGAAAGTGCAGCAAACTATCCCAATCCTCGCTGAAAAAAAAAAAAAAAAGACAGTTTATTGTATTTTGTTAATAAACAGAGGTGTTTATGGACAAAACATGTGCAAATGTACTTTTGGGACTTATCCCACACTGCTTACAGGATAGGGACAAGATGACCTACATATGGCTTTCCCAGATTTTCAGTTTTGGTTTTGTGAGGGGAGATTGGTGCTGATTATGGGGGTTTTTTACACCTATAGCTTCTGGTATTTAATTCTAAATTGGGAAACACTGAGTGTACCTATTTAAATTCAGCCTCAGAGATCTGTAAGCATGGAACCAGGACCAATGGAACCAGTTCTCTGCCTGCTAATGCCAACAGCCTTTCCATCAGTGACTTTCCATTGCCTTGAAGGGTCACAGGAGAGACAGAAATAACGTGCTCAGATTATAATGTTTTTTCCAGTTCATCACACCAGTCTCCAGGCTTTCAGAAGTGTATAAGTGTATTTTGTCATGTAAGTCAGACTCATAGCCTGTCACCACTTCAATCTCTTCATTTATAACAAAACTTATTTCCTACACATAAATTCCTTTCATTTTTCACTAAGATGAACTGATCTTTATCAGATACTCTGACACAGAAGGCAAACACACCATTACTCCCTCTCCACTTGTTAATATTAATTTTGCTATATATTGACTCCAAGAAAGGGGCTCACATCTATTTACAGATGATAGTGAACAGAGGGAGGGGAAAAGCAAAACAAGACAAAGACTGACGATTTTAGACAATCAATTAGGTCACTACAGCAGATGACACAAGAATGACAAAGTAGTTTTTGGTTTGATAAGTGAAGCAATAAATGTCTTTACTGACAATGGGGACAGCGTAGAGCAGCAGAGTTAAACACCAGGAGCTGCTGCAAATTTTCTCTACAAGCAGCCAGAATGAGATTGCACAAACACTGAGCTGGGTCACAAATCAATTAGGTGAGGGGAAAACCAAAGGAAAAATTACTCCAAAACATGCATCGTTTACACTTTCTTCTTTTTAAGGGGTAAAAGAAAAAGCAGTCTCCTGTCTCCCTTTGGAATCATGGAGACACTAAAAATAGAAGAAATGAAAAGCATTTTTGACCATGCAATAATACTTATTGCATTCAGTGTGATTATTACTCAAGGACTTTTTCCAAAGGCTCCAGATGCCATTTAAAAAGCTGATATAATGCAGAGTTTCTCACAATCCAAATCCTGAATGAAAAAAATATGAATGAGATTAGATAAGTAGTTATTTTGGTCTCCAAATTGGCTACCCCTGATCCTTCTAAGGGCTGGAAAACAGAATTATTCATGTGCTACTACTGCACTACCCAACAGGCACAACTTGACCATGCTTATTTTGGCCACATTAGAGCTCCTCATTGGGCAGGTCTGGGCATGACTTGGTGATAATGGTCAAATGCCACCTCCTCAGAAGCACTGCTGGCCAGAGATGAAAAGTATTTGCTGGTTTCAAATCCAGGCAACCTGTCCTGTGGCTGACTGTAACACCCATGTCAAACGTGGCCTCAAAGCACAAGCGTGGTGTGGAATGAGGTGTAGTCTGGGAAATGCAATTGATCCATCAGCCCTCCTGGCCACAAAGATGTGGGTTTTCAGCAAAATTAAATAGGAGATATCAGAGAATCTCTGAACTTACCAATATGGCACAAACAACACATTTCTAAGGTAGTCAACGCAAAACAAACAACAAAAACTCCAGAAAGTCTCCATCAAGCAAAGTACATCTTGCCTTAAAGTACATTATTGCACTTAAACTGTCTCTCTCCATGTGAAATAAAATCTAACCACACCAACTACTTTATCCCCATGATTTCGATGGCAGAGAGTACCAATCTCCAAACAAAATAAACTGAAAAGCAAGAATGTAAACACGACTGTGCTCCAGTGACTTTGCATCCCAATGTTGTCTGTGTAGGGTTTCACTACCCAGAAACTGATGTGGTGGAAAGAAAATCCCTGAGAGCTGTGTGGAGCACTGGGGACCCCTTCTGCAACTCCCACCCAAAGCACATTGCTCCCCTCCTCCCCCCAAAATTCATCCCTATTTATACACACACACATGGATTTGCTTCACTCCTGTGGTCCTACCCCTGACCCTGAAACATTGGCATTTTATCACTGCTTTTCTTAAAGTTAGTGCTTTATACCTAGTGAGAATGAGATTTTGTCCACTAATCCCAGTTTTTAGTCCTATAAATGCACTCTAGATGCACTGAAGACCAAGGAACTACATCCATATATGCACTGGTAAAGGAAATGTTCTTTTCTTGTTTGGGTTATACAGGGGGGAGGAGAGGAAATAGGCTGGTGTGTCTGGTTTTAGAAGGAGGGTTAAGTGGCAAACGAAACTGACTGAAGTTTACAGGGATCTAAATAAAGGAACAAGAAAAAAACTGCTCACAGAGCTTCTAATAGCACACAGCAGAGAAAACTGCAAGCAGACTACATACAGAAGTTTCTGCTTTTCCTTTTTATTGTCAATATGCTCCTCGATTGCATACTGTGTCCAGTGAATAAGCCATTTACTGTTGTGGTTGGAGTGAATGAAGCTCAGACCTTTCCCGTATATGGCAGGGCCTTTTAATCACCAGGGAATGAGCAGCAATGGAATTTTCCTGGCTTTCTGGGTTTGCAGTGCCCTCTCTTGTACAAAATATCATTTCCCAGTGAATGCTTGTTACTGGGATTTTGACCCCATTTCCTGCTGTCATTGTCCTTCAGGGGATGCGTAGAAAATCAATCAAAAAGGGCCAGCTTCTTGATAGCAAGCAGCTCACAGAGAATTCTGAATTCCTCTAACTCCAGGAAATCAAACAGAGTAGATCCAATGTATATATTAAAAAACCCTCACCATCACTTACATCACTAAATGGATCCCAGTACAGCTACTGAAATGAAGTTCACATTCAGGCCAGCTAATGCCCAGGTTCTCCCTCATTTTCACCAATGCAGCAGAAAAGAGATTAGTGGTGTTTTAAATCACTGGGACAGCAGTAGGGAAATTCTCAGCTGGCCTGCTTTTGTCAGTATAATATACATTAGCCACAGAAATGCTTGGCTCCGTATCATCTGGATTGCCTAAACGCTCTTGTTCATATTTACAGCAATTAAAATGCTGCACTTCAGTCTTTATAATCCCAGTTCTGTTTGAAGTGGCAAAGCAACAGCTGTGGCTTATCAGACATCTGAATGAAACTGCTCATTTTCATGGCAGGGGTGTGGCTCTGCACATGGGGTTAGGCTGTTCCCAAAGCCAAACAAAGCAGCAAAACCTCTCTCCTCTCTGCAGACCCAGCTCCAAAGTGATGCTGACTAGAGGCATCCTGCAGCACCAGCAGGTTAAGCTGTGCAGGTAGATGAGAGCTGACCAAACACTTCTCCAGCCCACTCCTATTTCCACACGTTGTAGCCGAGCTCTTGGAATTTCTTTTCCAAACCTATGAGTTTTAACTAGGCCACAGCAAAGCCAAATTCTGCCCAGCTCAATTACTGTTGAAATTGCTGAGGGAAATGAGGTTATCATGAGCTCATTAGGAAGGTGCAAAAAAAAAAAAAAATCCTTTGCCTCCTCCATCTGCAGCTGAACCCACTCAGACTGAGCAGAAATTGTCCTCAGTACAGCAGCTGATATTAGAAAGCAATAGTCTGGGCTATCACACTAGCCCTGCTAGGTCCTCTGAAATTGAGAGGAATAATAAAAGGTCATGCCTTTGTGCTTCTGGGATGAAAGATTTTACCAGGGTGAACGTTGTGGCTCAGGGGAAAAAAGAAAAAAATCAAGTGAGGGCCATTTCACCATTAGAGAGCTCACTGTCAGAGCAAAGAATGAAGTGGGAAAAGGGTAGTAACATGCCCCGTGGCAGTCAGAAAGGCAAGAGAGAACATCAAAGCCTTGCAAATGAGAAACAAACAATGGCCTGATCACAGACTGCTCCATCTGGGCAGAGCTGCCTTTGAAGACGACTGGGATCCAATGGGCACCAGCCCGCAGGATCGAGCCTTGACTTCCAAAGGAGCGCAGGAACTGCTGCTCCTGATGGGGGCTTGTCCAGCCCTGCTCTGCTTCTCCCCAGGCAAAGTCAGCTCCTCTGGACAAGGACTCAAAGCAAGCTGCCAACAAAGCCCAGGCCCTTTGTTGGCATAGCTGCCACAGGTTCAGGCTCCCTCAGCCATTTAACGAATCATGAACATTTCCTCACCCCGAGTTATTTAACTTTTAGAAGGGACAGGGCGATTTCCCTGCCCCTTAGGTCTCCACATGCTTGGGGGAAGATTGGGAAGGTCACAGGTGCATGTATGTGCAGTGACACTGTCCTCCTGCATTTAGCAATAAATACCTTTCCTCTTCATGTCTGTTGGCCTACGAAGTTACCCTTCTGAATAGATCCCAAACCAGAGCATTTATAGCAAACTTTATCTCCACAAATCTATTTATAACCCTTCTATGACCTACATTCCGAAGATTTTTTTTTCCTTGCCATTTAAGGACATAAACCAGAAAATGTGCAAACGGGTGGGTTCCACTTTTCTTCACACCCTCCACAGCAAGTCGCAAGGGAAAATGCTCTTTATTTGTGTTCTGTACACAAGAGGGTGTGGAAACATGTAATGTTTCCATTGCCTGAAATCTTTCCCTAATATTTTCCCCACTGCAGCTTGGCCTGGCCCCAGGGGTTACAATTTCAACTGCTCTCATCAACATGAGACTGAACAAGCAGATAAGGTCCAGCAGCTTGCTGAGTAGTTTGGCTTCCAAGCTTATGACACTATGGTGGATCCATAAGCAAAAGCTGCCTTTGTGCATTTTTGGAACACACATGACAGCTTTGCAGGAAGACTGGTCCAGATGCAGCACAAACAGTTCAATCTTCAGGCACACAGGAAATGCCCTCTAGACATGACAGCACAGCATCACCACTGAGCCTGGTCCACCTCCACCTCATTCCCTGGGCTTCTGTGGTCTCATACCTGTAATCTAGAAATGGAATACCTATCTGTGTGAACACAGCAAGAAAAAAAGTGTAAGATGATCTGGGAAATCAGTCAAAAAGAAGGTTTTAGCCAGGGCCTAAACTTGGCATTTTGGTATTGCAAATTCTTTATAAACACTAATGAACTAAGCCCCAGCAGACCCATTGCTAAATACAGAAAGGTACAGATTATCCTTTACTTGGAGATAGAGAAACAGACACATGGCCATTAAGTGACTCACGAGGTATTTATGACCACAGGAAAAAATTCAAAGGAGAAGTTTCTCCAGTGGTTTAAGATATTGCTGCTTTTTTCCCTTTCTTTCACCTGCTTCTTCAGTGATTTGGTCCTGCCCTCGCTGTAAGCAAGCAGGACAGTCCCCACCAGCAATTCTTCTGGCTTCAACACTGCTGTAGACATGATTTTCTGATCAGGAGGTGCCCCAATGCTTCATGGACAGTTTTCCCCTCTTGAGGGGCAGGCACACGGGGCAGGAAGAGGGAGACAGTTTGTGGTGGTGGTTCCAAAGGACAAATGCATGGAAAGGAGCACTTCCTTAAGGCAGGATGTAAACCACAGAGCTAGCATACCAGCTAAGTCACAGCAGTACATTCCCTAACCTTTCTGGTTGATCAAATCTGTCTCAAGAAATACAGGAGCAAGCTCCCCCGGGGGTGAGAGGGATCCCAAATTACAGAGTACTGAGCATCCTTCCCTGCTGGGCTAGCTGAACATACAAAAGCATCAGGAAAGGGAAAAAAATGTTATATAGTTCAACTGTCCTGTGACCTCTGTTTCATCCAGAGAGGTCAGATCTAACACGACCTTCAAATGCCTCTGAGTCAAATTTCAGCCTTAGCCAAATCCTTGACAAGCAGCAGCTACACCTTCCAAGCAAGAACAGCACCCCAAGAGGAGGTGCCTGCACATAGGGTAGGTGACTTCCTTCCAGAGCAGCTGCCCCCAAGTCCATTCTCACCCATTTAACCACTCAGCAGCTCCACATGAATCCAGCAAACCATCCCCTGGCACATGCACCTCTCCCAAAGCAGCAAGGCAGCAACTTTCTCATTACAAGCTGCCAGGGGGTAGTTACTTAGAGGAGACAACTTTTAAAGATTGAAAGCTCTCTTTGAATGCAGGCTCCCCCTCCTTGCACTCACAGGCCTGTGTGCCTCAGGCTTTGCACACCTGGAGCCCAATCCTGCAAACGCCCCAGAAAGCTCCTCTCAAAGGCAGCGAAACGCTCTCAGGACTGCACTTCCCCTTCTGCCCTGTTCCCTTTTTTGGTGCTTTCTCCCACACCCAGGAGAGTCCAGACCAGCCCTGCAGATGGACAGTTATGATCTCTTGGCCCTCTCATTCTTAGGCATATATAGTTTCCTGTCCCTCTTTGTTCACACACTGCAATCAAACATTCCAAGCTGCACCCTTGGCAGACAGGGGTTAAGAACTCCACTGATCTTTAACACAAAGTAAAACTCGGGCAGCCCACAAGAATAGGTCTCATGTAAGCAACTACTGAGAAATCAGAGTATTTTCCACAGTCCCAGAACATTCAAGTTCTGTTTGTCCTGCAGGAAGGAAGTCCTGCAGGCTCTCACTTTTCTACAATGAAAAGATCACCCCCCACAGGCAGGGCTGCTCCAGCTGTGCAAAGGGAAGCATGAAACAAGGAGGACTTCCAGTCAGGCTCTTGATAGAGCCTCCCTGGCATCTTCACAGGACAGAAGCCACGTCCTGGCAGGCAGCCATGAGAAAAGCCTTGCCCCACCTTTGTGGTCTCCCCACCTGGAATGAGCAGCACTGCACCCTAATCCCGGATGGGACTGAGCAGATGCTCTGTGTCACGTGTGAATCAGACCAATCAAAAACCTTCCCATCTAAATGCACTTAAATTTTCCCTCTAATGCCAGCCAGAGGAATTTACACCCTTCCCCACTTTCCTTTCAAATCACCTATTTTTCAGTGTCATTATTGCATTGTGCGTGTCAGTGTTGGACAAGAAATAAAAGCACAAGGGAAGTGACCCCTTTCTCAGGGGTCTCCACGTCAGAATAATGCTGGGAGTATATGAAGAAGCAGTTGTAGAAAATCCCTCATTCTCCTAAAACGTGCTTACATCACTCACTGTCAAAGTGCATTCAGAGTACACAGGACTCCCCTTGCATCAGACCCTGAATCCATTAATGATGGTATTGATTTCACCAGGACTAATCCTGTGAATGAAGGCTGTGGAATTGATCCTCTTGTCATTGCAAGTGGCAACAAAGAGCAGTTTTCAGGAAAAACAAATTATTTCAATTGAGTCTCTTGTTCACAGACATGTCATCTGGTATTTCTTCCCTCCCATCATGACTTAGAGTCTACATTAACATATGCAGGTTTTATTAAGATTGCCTAGCAAAGCAGCTTCACCAGAAAAGGCAGACTTATCATTTCTTCAAACAGATTGAGAAAAGTTCTGCCCTGCTTTACCTTACAGACAGTTTAATAAAGCAAATGGAATAAAAGTTCTGCTCCATTAGTAATTTAAGTTAAGGGTCTGTTCCATTGATTTTGGTGTGTGTCATTTTAGGGTCCCAACCTGTCTAAATGGCAGGAGAAAAAGATGAGACTTGCTGCAGATGAGGACTTACTGCTACATTTAATGAGACAGAAAAAGAATGGAGGCAGAGTCCAAGGGTTCTCCAAAGGCAAATCATACGAACACAATGATTCACAGTATGGTATCTAAAATAGACAAATTATAATAAATACATGGTTCTTACAAAAATTCCCACTCTGTCTCCTTATTTTCTTTGAGCTGCTGCCAAGGAGGGAATGTGTTATTTTCCCAAATTATTCTCCTGTCTGCCTTTTAGCAGGGGAAGCCTTCTTAGGCAAAAATTGTACAAGAACTGCATACTCTTAATATTAAAATTTCTGAAAAGAAATTCTCCTCTGAAAACAAATACTCCATAAAAAAAGTCATTTTAAAACAGTTATGTTTTCATTCTTCCAATCAACATTTGACTTACGAGACAAATCTACTCTACCCCTGCAGGTCTGGCCAGAGATTAGCAGCTTGGTCAGTGTCTGCAGCTACCAAGCATTCATCTGCAGCTAACTTCCTCCCTTCCCTTCATTTTCCCAGCCCTTTCCCTGAGAAATTCCCTGCTATGCAGAATATCTTCTATCAGCAGCCAGCCTTGCACAATGCTTTCCAACTGTCCCAACATGTCAAAGGAGCTGGGAAGGAGAGCCTGCTAGCCAGCTCTCCCCAGCAGCACTCTGACAAACACAGACCCAGGCTTCCAGGAGCTCCAGTCCCACCCAAGGGCATTTTTTAATCCCCCCCTTTTAACAGGAAAGGCAACTCCACAAGAAACATTCTGGCAATGCGCTGCTGCGCGTGTTGGAGGCTGAAAACAAAAAGTGATGCCATCTCTTGTCAACAATACTTCTGTGAAAGGCTGCCATGAGGGACATGTGCTTCAGCGAGCATCAGATCACTTACATTAACCAGAGCTTCACTGTATCTGTATCAGTTACACCCCGAGACTGCCCTTGCAGTCGGGCTGCCCTGAAACTCCACATATTGAGTTGCAAAATTAAAAGCAATTCACCAGACCTTAACACACCGAAAGGTTTCTCATAGTAATGCCTTAAAAAAAAAAAAAAAA